>SNQJ01S0005582.1:171165-243756 GCA_010110895.2 Picea sitchensis
CGCACAAAATAATTGATATAAAATTCTGAAACTCACACCCAAAATACTGCAGACTGTCCACGATCCAATGTAACCAGTCCCACTCAATTTGGATACTCTAGGAAGAAGTTATAATTGTTTTACCTGGAACACCTTCTTGAGACTAGTCAATAGGACTAGTCAGATACCCTATCTTACACAACGTGTATCTACAAATTTAAGATGTAGGTAGTTGGACAGGTGGCACGATTTCAAGCAGCACCAAAGGAATCACATTTATTAGTGGTGAATAGGATTTTTAGATATCTCAAAGGAACAGAAGAGTTTGGATTATAGTATCCAAAAGGAAAATATCAATCACTTATTTCCTACACAGATGCAGATTGGGCAGATTGTATTGATCAGCAACGAAGCACCAGTGGAGCATCGTTCTACTTGGGTGAGTGTTTAGTATCATAAACAATCATTAGTATCTTTATCTACAACTGAGGTAGAGTACATTGCAGCAGCATCATGTTGTACACAGGTTCTTTGGATGAAACAAACTTTGCAAGATATACAAATTGAGTATGATGAGCCCATTCCAATATATTGTGATAATACAAGTGCCATCAGTATCTTGAGGAACCCAGTGATGCACTCCAAGATGAATCACATTCCAATAAAGTATCACTTTCTACGAGAACAGGTTGCAGAAAATAACATCAGAGTTGAGTATGTGGGCACAAAAGAACAAGTGGCAGACATATTTACAAAACCACTTACATGGGAAGCCTTTGAATATCTTCGCCAGAGACTTGGAGTTTTTTATACTCAAAAATGAATACTTTTTCAATGCTTATCTAATATGTCTTAGATGTACACAAGGAAGCACCATAAGAGGACATTTCAGTCAGGGGGAGCATCCCCGGATGGAAAGATACATTTCCATTGATAACAAAGGGGGAGAGATTTATCAAATGCAAAAGACAGAGGCATGGTTCTAGGGGGATCAGATTTATCAGATGCAGAGGAAAGAGGAATTTATCATATGCAGAGGACAGAGGCATGGTTCCAAGGGGAGCATGAGTGATATGATTTCATTATTGCATCAGAGTGTTGCCATCAATGCCAAAGGGGGAGATTGTTGATTAAGGTTGGTTGTCATTGATGTCAACCCTTGAAGAAATCCTGGTAGCACAAAGGTTTAGGTAATGGACCCAAGTTTGTTTGATGTAAAGATGACTCATTATTGTCTTGTCATGGTTAATAAGAACTACATATGGATGAACTCCAAAGAAGTCCCCTTATGGTGAAATCCCTCACGGAAAGACGCTTTATGGATTGAGTTATCCTAGGAGTATGGTTAAAGAACCCATGATTAATTGTGGATTAAGGAGTTGAAGGATAGTGAATTTGTTGGTGAAACTATCCTAGATGGATATTGCTTGTCATTCCATTTCCGTTGGTATGTGGAACGTCACATAACTCCTCGCGGTTAGAGAGTTATGACCATATGAAGTTGGAGAAACCCTCATAAGTCTTATAGAATCCCCCGAGGGTCAAAGTGCTTTACAAAAGAAATTATTTTAAATGAAGAAGCCCTAAAATAAGGAAAGTGTAAGGCTACATGAAGATATAAATAAGAGGCAAATCTCACTCATTAAAGATACACTTGTACATATTGTATATCTATTTTCTTGTGTAAAGCTTCTTGTAAATACTTGTGGATACATCTGAAGTGGCGAACGTCTGAGGTAGAACGAAGGGTTGACGATGAAATTCTCAGATTTACAGAAAACCTTATTTTCTGAGGCGTACGCGAGTTGTCTATGTATAGGGTGTGTACAGTACGCAGGTTGGTGTGTATAGGGAGCGTACGTATGCAGGCTAGTTGTGTACAGGGTGAGTACATGTTGGTAAAGCCATGGAAACTTGAGAAGATGAAGATGAAAAGGTTCTAGATTCTGAGATAAGCTCCCAGGAAGGTGTAAAGTGCTCAGATACATCATATCCATCCATTGGTTCAAAAGGTATGTCTTATTTCTATGAATATTTGGATTTTGATGTATGCATGAGGAATGGCAATGGAGATTTGAGGATTCTCCCTAGAGAGACTAGTATCTACATGGGATCTTCTGCGTAAGTTGAATATATAGAAATGCAATGTTGGTATATTTATCATTGATACTTCTTGTTGAGGCACATCTTGCATGTATTGGCATATGGCTAAGGTTTTTTATGGTACATGGTTGAGATCTTGTATTTGTTGATGTTTTGAGAGGTTGAATATCAGAAAGGGTTTGATGACAAAGATCATGTACTTGTTCGTGATTTCACACACCTATATGGCACATGACTAGAGAGAGATATATTTGTATTGAGTAAATTTTATGTATGAGAATGCATGCACAAGGTACAGTTACAGTCTGAATACAGTGACAGATCACATATCTATGTGAAAGAAGTTACAAAGGGTCAGAAGTTTTCAAGTAAAGGAAACCTTAGTTCCAGAAGGCATACGCAGGTTTCATAACAAATAGGGTGTGTACATACGCAGGCTACATAACAGATAGGGCGCGTACATACGCGGACTTCATCACTACAGGTCGCGTACCTATTTTATTTTTGTAGAAACATGTTCAGTTCGGGTACAGATTGATTACAGGGCAGTTGTACAGATTGGATACAGGTCATTGGTACATGTTGATATAGTTGTATAGGAGTATATCTCACAGTGACAGGTTGACATCACTTCCATCATTCTAATTCTACTTTAGGGTGGTCTGATGGGGCAAGGATAGGTGGTTGTAGCCACCTTCCGGTTCTAGCCGGAGAACATAGGGGGTTGTAGCCTCCTTCTAGTTGTAGCCATATAATTGGGGAGTTGGAGCTTCCCTCAAGTTGTAGCCTAAGAAACTAGGGGGTAGGAGCCTCCTTCTAGTTGTAGTTGGAAAACAAAGGAAGTTGGTGCTTCCAATGAATGTCCTTCTTCAAGACATATAAGAAACAACACTCTGTGGTTTTCTCCCGATTTGGGATCCCACGTAAAACACTAGTGTACTGTGCATGTGTGTGATTGTTCATTTCTTATTGCTCATTATTGGATAATAATACTACATTGATATAACACTTGGATTAATTTGGATAAAAAGGATTACGATTGCACTATTATTGATTCATCCCCCCTCTCAGTAGAATCATCTTCTTCTTCAATATCATCTTCTTCCTGTACATGAGTATACTTAATTGGCCTTCCTCTTGGATCATATCTAACAACAAATTACCAATCCCTCTCACCTAGAACATTTGAGTAAAAGACATGTTTACATTGGCTTGGAAAAACATAGTGATCATGCCCTCTTTCAAACATTGTTGTTTTAATCATTGGAATTTTTTTGGCATGATGAATAACAGTTCTTTCCTCATTGCATTCATGCATTTGTAACCTATACCATTTGATGTCGAAAAAACTAATTTGAAGGAATTAAAGTCACACTCAAGTATATCATTCAAATACCCATAGTATTTATTTTCAGATTCTCAGGGATGTGTGTCACAATTAGAGGAAACATTAGTGACCTGGAATACTGCAGTTATCCCACTATCATAAGTTTTCCTAGTTTCATCCAAGTGTTTGATGCGAAATTTATGACCATTGCACCACATAGCCTTGTAGTGTTTCAAATGCAATATGCCATATATGTAAAAGATGCATTGTCAATTAATAAATTAACATATTTATATAACTTGGAAAGTATCTGAAAAAGATATAAGTACACATGTAATCAAATTAATATAATATAAAATAATTGAATAAAATGGGTGAATTTGCTTGCCTGTCCATCTTTCAAACCATATGCTAAATCATTTTCCTTTTGCGTAATATTGGCATCTTCGTTACGACGAGCTTCTCTAACCAATTCAGACAGTCGTTTCCATGATAACCTACCACCATGATGGTGTTTACATATTTCAATCCATACATTCATACAGTCAATATTGTTTTCAATGTATAAATACATTGCATCCCAATCTTGAGCAACTGAATCAAAAAATCATAATTCACCAATATTAAATATCAGTTATATCGTCCATGGTAAATATTAATAATTTATGAAATAACAAATACTAATATATTAATGAGTAGATCATATACACAAAAAAATGAAAATTTATATGTATTAATATAAATCTCCACAATTATTAATATATTACCTCTCATTTTTTTCATTCTACCTTTCCCCAACATGTGCTCCTGATCTTCAAAAATTTTGATGGGGTTCACATCCCAAATGTGATCCACTGCATGCATAGTTGGCGTTGCTAATTTAGGAAGATATTGAATAATATACACCATGGATTGATATACCATATATCCCTCCACTATAGAACCCTCGGGACGTGCTCTTTGTCTAACCAAATCCTTCAATGATTTCAAGTGTCTCTCCACCATCCACATTGACCTTGTGTGTACAGGTCCACTAATTTCAATCTCCTCAACTTGGTGTATGAGATAGTGTTTTTGTGCATTTAAAAATGTTGGAGGTATATGCTTTTACATTTCACACATTAGCCGAGGAATTTCTCTCTTCCAATACTTTATATCATCTTCGTGTACTTATTTCAATGACAACCATCTACATGAGATCGTGACACAAGAAAATAACATGTTTCAACATAACATAATATAATATATTACATTACAAGTAAAACACAAGTCATTAAGTACAACAACAAATTGAAATAACATTTTTCATATAAATCACAACTACTTACCTCATGTATTTTCCAAGATCATATATAACTCGTTTGACGTTTTTGTCAAATTCATTTGGGAGAGATAGCGGTAGAACATACTGTAACAAAAAAATGAATCGTTATTTGTTTCGACCAAAGTAGACAAAAAAAAATTAAAATATGTATAAGGCCAATATATATAAATATGTATACCAAAATTATTACCTTAATGAAGGTATGTCAATCATGTGTTTTTACCCCACCAAATTCACCTTTATTCGTTAAGATAGTATTTATGTTTGAAGCAAAACCCGTGGGAAATTTAATTCTTTGAATGACCTCTTCTACATCATTTCTTTTTTGCTCTGTTAATAACCATGGAAGGTTATTTCGGTCTAGTCCATATCTATTTGATCGGATCACACTTCGCATTGCATGATTGGCTTCATGAATGTCAGTACAAATTTTGACATTTTTTTTCTTTATCCCTCCTACCATCTATGATTTTCCATAATGTTTCTGTCACATTCTTCCCAATATGCATTGTATCAAACAAATGAGCTATTTTTCTCTCCTCGTAGTAGGGAAACC
This sequence comes from Picea sitchensis, assembly GCA_010110895.2. NCBI lineage: Eukaryota > Viridiplantae > Streptophyta > Pinopsida > Pinales > Pinaceae > Picea > Picea sitchensis. The sequence continues at coordinate 176,455 of SNQJ01S0005582.1, forward strand.
TCATGAATTGAGTGGGATAACATTTCATTCCTTGTAGAATCCCATTATTAATACCTTCATGATGGAGGCCTTCATGAAGCATAAAAGAAATCACAAAAATAATTATCAAATACGGTAAAATAAATTCAATGATTAAAATAAACATTCAAAACATTACATATATGATACATAAATAAATTGTGTACCTTGACGATTTCTATTATATTCCAACCTCCATAGGTGAGGTGTCATTCTTCGTGGTTTTAAACGAGTCTCTTATTTCCCATTGAAAAGATGTTTTTCAGTAGTACGATACCTATGGTTCTTAGGGAGGAGGTTCTTGTACTCATCAAACACCACCTTTCCTAAAAAAATTGAATGACAATACTTCACCTTAGAACCACAAACTGGACATGCAAATTTACCCTTTGTCTGAAGACCTGCAACAGATGAATTAATGTCAATTATATGATGAGATTATTTAAAAATTAAACATGCAGTATGATATCTTTAAAAAATTATATAGTATTAAATATAAATAGAATTCTACATACCACAAAAATGTGTTAGTCCTGAGGCATCATGAATTGTTCATAAAAGTATTCCACAGAATTTAAATTTATTCTCGCTGATTGGTTTATAGATGTCATACATAATGATGTCAGCCCATAACTTTAGTAGCTCATCGACAAGAGGCTTGATATATACATTCATATATTTAACTTGGTACTTACCTAATTTTTCGAAATTACACATAATTACTATAACCATGATATGCATATATAAGTAAATAAATAAACAAAAGATATTATGCAAAAAATGAAACAAATGAAAATGTTACATTCAAAAAAATAATGTAAACAAATAACTGGAACAATCTTTGTCAACATTATGTGCTCCCTCTTTATTGACATCCAAGGAGGAATGTTATTGTTGATAACAAAAATAGGCCACACTGAGTAAATAGACATAAGCTCTTTGAATGGATTAACACCATCTGCTGCCAATGAAATCCTAACATTACGAGGTTCATCTTTAAAATATGCACATTTTACCTCAATTTTCCTAAATGCATAACCATCGGCAGGCATTCAAAGAACACCATCTCCACTTATGTTACATGCATGGTAATCCATAAATTGTGTTATGCTTTCACACATGAACAATCTTTGCAAACGTGGAATTATGGGAATATGACAAAGAACCTTTTGAGGCACCATTTTTGTTACTTGATCGGTTCGATATCTATTGATAAGACATTGTGGGCATTATGTTTTCGAAGCATGTTCTCCATAATATATAATATGATCATTATAAAATGCATCTATAGTTTGATAATCCATTTCAATGTCTTTCATAATGGCATGCAAATCTCGATATGTGCGGGGTAAAATATTTGACGATGGTAACAAAAATTCACCTAACAATCTACAACATAAAAAATAACTAGTTAATGTAAAGAATATTAATCGTAAAAATTGCATTCTTATTTTACACATTAATTAACACTAAAAACAAATGGAAAAAAGTCAACATTTATGTATATGAGATGAAACATATTACATACCTTAGGATCTGTGTCATACAAGTGTTTGACAAATTATTCATAACCTTTAAGTTCATTAGCAGAAATGTAGCGGAGAGAATATTTTCTCATAAAGTCGTTTATTTTCCTTTTCTAATAGAGGTTCATCATAAATACCATCATTGTCCCCATCCTCATCCAAATGAGAAAAACAATCTTGGATCATTTGATTTGTCCCATCATCTTCTTCCATGGGATCATTAACTTGATTTGTCCCATCATCTTCTTCCATGAGATCCTCATTTGCTTGATCATGTTCATCAACTTGTACAACATCATTTCTACTAGTACTACTTGGTGCAATATTTTGCAGAAAGTTAGAGGGCAACTCTAACTTTATAATTACAAACAATCATGCAAAATTAGTGAGTAATATAACAAATATTCAAACAATATATATACATATATATAATTTTATATAAAATCAACAATATAAAAAAATATAATGAATATATAGTTAATTACCACGGGATGATATTCATTCGATCCCCCGTCAATGTGCCCATATTTCCTACAATGTTTTGTATATGTTGTTATTAAAATTCTTACGGGACATGTAAGGAAACATTTTTTGCAAGGGAAATAACATCTTCCATCACCCTTTTCACCCGCTTTACTTTTTTTCCCACCTCTAATATTATGTGACATTCTTTCGCACAAAAATACCCTTTCTGAAGTTTTGAACTGTCATTGTTATAGCAATTAGATTCTTGCAACATCTCTAATTTGAAAAATATTTATAGATATATTTTTCGTCGCAAGAGAGACGACAGTTGACCATGTCAATGTTGACTTTGTCAAACAGTGTAATGGTCAATGTTGACTTTGTCAAATAGTGTAACGATCATCATTGAATCGTCTCTCTTGCAACGATAGCTAAAGGTCATCGCAAAAGAGACGGGAGTCCATTATCTTCAAGGCCATCTCTCTTGCGACATAGATCTAGTTTCGTCACTCTTGCGATGATAGCCAAAGGTTATGATGGAAGTACGACGAACGCGGGTTGGATTTATAAAAACATTTAAAAATTCAATTATTTATCTTCAATTGTGCGACAAAAGGTTACCTTCGTCGCAAGTAGTCGTCACAAATTTTTCAATATGTAGTAGTGATTGCATGTACCCAAAAGACATATGTTAACTTGGAATCCATTAACATGGTTATGGCCATTTTTTTTTCTTCCTTTCGACAACTCCATTTTGTTGAGGTGTCATATCTGCCGAGAATTATCTCTTTATCCCATGCTCACTATAGAAGTTCATAAATTCCTTTGATGTAAACTCTCCTCCATTGTCCGATCTCAAACACTTGATTTTCAAATATGTTTTAGTTTCAACCATCTCCTTGTATATATTTAAGTTCTTGAATGCCTCTGACTTATTCCTGAGAAAAACAAATTTAGTCATTCTTGTGTAGTCATCAACCAGTAGCATAAATTATTGTTTATCATTCAATCCCTTGGTTCTTGTCGATCCAACTACATCAATATGCACAATTTCTAGAAGTTTTGTTGTGGAGTACTCCTTTGATTTGAACTTGGTCTTGGTTTGTTTTCCTTGTAGACAATGCTTGCATAAAGTATTTGTTGGATTCAAGAACTCGGGCATTTCTCTTACTACTTATTTTCTATTGAGTTTCACAAGATTATCAAAATTTATGTAACCCATTCTTCTGTTCCATAGCCAAACTTCATCTTCCTTTAATAGAAACATTTTTATTTTCCATTATCATTCAGTACATATATGTTGCTTGGAGTTCTTACATTTGTAGCCACCAACTTGTCTGAACCTGCTTTTCTTATCTCACATTTATGTAAGTCAAACACAAGTTTGTGTCCTTGGTCACACATTTGACTTACACTTAGTAAATTTTGTTTCATGTCTTCGACTAATAGAACATTTTTTTCCCTGGCATCCTTGCTTCCAAGCTTGACTGTGTCTCTTCCTATAATTCTCGTTGAGTTATCATTTCGAAATGAAATCGATCCATCTCTTTCTTTCTTCAATGTTAGGAACTTGTCGTTATCACATGTCATATGCTTTGAGAAACCATTTTCAACATACCATCCACGTTTCTTGTGTTGATCTTGTAGAGTAAGGTTACATTATTCATTGTTGTATTGATCATGTTTTCTTATCCATATCCTTTGTGGTTCCCATCTATGTATGTTGATATATTGTTGTGATTCTATGGGAGGAACGGTCAATCTACAAGCGTTGTCCTTGTGTCCAAAGTTGTTTCACTTGTAGCATTATATTTATGCATTCAAGGATTCAAATTTGTTGTAGCTTTTGTTGTGTGCTTCATGAGACCTTCTTGGATAACCATTTCTTGTGTAGCCGTCATAGTTGTTTATGTTCTTAGTATTGGCTCTGCAATTCACAACTTTATGCCCAAAATTATTACATGAATAACATAAACCAAGAAAAATAGTTTCATACCTGGGGGAGGAATATCTTCGGCATTGTACTGCTCTTTTGAATCCTTCTTATTCTTGAGATATCTCTATTGTTGGTTGATGTTGATTTTGCATTCTAAATCTTCTAGGTAGTGCAGTGTCTTTGTAATATTCGTATTGATTTCTCTTGTCTTATTCCTTCTTAGGAGAGCCTATGACTGTTTATGCATAACTTCTTTGTTATTTCTTCTTGGAACTTGAGCCTTTCTCTTTCTGGTTATATCCTAGTCTGGATTTGTCATGGTATGGCCTTTGACTACTAATGATCTGATTCAATACTTTGGTGTTGTTTTGTTGCATTTCCTTATTTTGAAGATCTTTTCTAAGGGTAATTATTTCTACTTCAATCATTCGATCATATTGTCCTTTTCATCTAGCTGGCCTATGATTGTTTCTTTAATTATTTTGTCTTATTCTACTTGGATTTTTAACTTCGTGATCATATGCTCGACTTTTTTGGAGTTGGATTTTTGAGATCCTTCTTTCTCTTTCAGTTCTGCTTTGAGTGACTTGATTTTCTTTCTTTCAATCCTTATCTCTTCTAGTGCATTGATTAATTCTTCTCTGAGATCGAATTCTCCTTCTTCTTTGGAATCTTCTATTTCCATGAAGAGTACTCTTTATGTATCATTGTCACTGTCTTCATCCTCACTTGATGATGAGCTATCTTCCTTGGTGTAGAGACTTTTCTTGAAGAATTTATTTTTGTTTCTTCTACTCTTTTGATTTTTCTTTTTTCTTTTTAGAGTCTTCTTCTTCATCACTTTCCTTGTTCTTATGAGCACATGTAGAACCAAAATTACCAATACAAACACAATTAAAACATTTCAATGGAAGCATACATTTGTATTAGCAGGTTCTTCTTTTCAACTTTCTGACAAAGTTTGTCATTTCTTCAACTTCCTCCTAATCATCGTTGCAGCTACAATCTAACTTTGACTTTTGTTTGTTCTTCTTATTTGTCTTCTTAGATGCCTTGAATGTTGCTTCCTCTGTGAATGGATTTTATTTCTATATCCTCATCGCATAAGTTGTGAGTATCCCATGTAGCGCATCCATTATTAATGTATCTAAATCTGATCTTTCTTCCAAGGATGAAATCTTTGGGTCATATCTCATAGGTAGAGACCTCATCACCTTTTGAACAATGATTGGTTCCTTCATTTATTCTCCCAAACCTTTAATGGAATTGACTATATCATCAATTTGTATAAAGTAGGAAGCAAAGTTTTCATCTTCCTTCATCTTCAATTATTCGAAATTGGCTCTAAAGGTTTGAAGTTTGGCTCCTTTAACTTTGACATCTCCTTCGTAGATATTCTTCAATTTGTACCAGATTTCTTTTGAAAATTCACAATGCACAACCTTGGTGTATACATATTCAGTCAAACCATTCAGGATAGCATTTTTTGCTCTAGCATCATTATCTTCAAGCTTCTTTCCATCCTTATCTGTCGGGGGAGTGGTTGGTGCTTTGTATCCATCTACTACTTCTCATCAAACATCGAATTTATGTGCATGCACATATGTTTTCATTTGTCTTATCTAGAATTCATAGTTCTAATCATCAAACTCTGGTACCCCAATCTTAGCATAATACATGATTTCCTTCCAGTGGTTAGAAATCTTCCTATAGGACCTGTTATGATACCAATTCTTGGAATACTGAGAGGGGGGTGAATCAGTATTAGAACTTATATTAATTTTAACCATAATATGTATTTTTTAACTTTACGAACAGTTCATCAATAGCATTCAAAACATCATGAGAAATATAAATAAATAGTGAGCAATGAGAAACCACACAAGTAACAGTACACCATAATTTTACGTGGAAACTCAATGCGGGAGAAAACCATGGAATTCTTTTCTTATATATCAAAATAAATATATTCATAGGAATCACGAACTTCCTTGTTTTACCAAATATAACTACAAGGAGGATACAACCCCCTAACTTCTCAGGCTCCAACCTGAAGGAAGCTACAACTCCCTTAGTTTTTTGGCACCAACCGGAAGAAGACTACAACCCTGTTTCCTTTCCATGTCCTTCCACCCTAAAATATAAGTGCCATATCATTGTTATCACCACTATAACTATGTCGTTGTCAATTTGTCCTTGTGAAACATGTCACATAAACCTATACCAACGACCTGTCACAACCTGTATAAACAAATTGTCATAACCTGTATCAACAACCTGTCACAATAATATTATCAACCAATCAGATCTCATTACATATATATCATACCCATTGTCACAAGTGTATAGATCAAACCATGTACAACTATGTATCTCTAATCATGTGCCATATAGATACAAACATCCATAAACTAAGTATAGTAAACCCTCACATCAACCATGCATCAAACCCTCACTGTTATGCAACCTCAACCTGTAACAATATCTTCAGCAACACACCTTAACCAAGATGCCTCAAACATGTAAAAATTGATACAAGATACACCTCAACAAGATACCCAATAATGTGTGCCAACTACAAACAACAAGTGCACCAACAATGTGCCTCTATAGATCGACCTCATATAACTTGTACCATACATTTGATAATCCCTCAAGGGAAAATGTTCAGTCTCCCATGACCATACTATTGGGTATGTGTTATATTCTATGCACAACTAGGATCAATGTTTTTTGAGTTGCGTCGGGCGTGCAAGGGGGTTTGAGCTAGGCCCCCCCTTCAAGGGTTCAGGGGCAGCACCCCCGAGTAAACAATTTTGCCTGGGGAAATGTGTCACATTTTTTCCTCATTTTTCATGTCACCTTGATCTTTGTATCCATTGTTGGGCGATTTTTCGGCACATGGTTTTTGTCAACAGTTTTGTATTTTTGTTTAAGGAATTAGGGTTATTGACTAATCCAAGTTATTGGGTTATGATTTTGGATGTCGTTGGCTCCTATATGTATATTTTATTATAAACAATGTATCACTATGAAAGATATAGAATATGTTGGTTTTCCCGTTTTGGGTTTCCAAGGGAAAAATATCTATGTAATGTATGTATTTTCCATTGTATCTTTTATGTTCTTTTATTGAAAATTTGTTTGCAGTAAAATATTGTACAAGGTTAAAATCTACACATGCCTCAAGCAATCACCAAGAACAACTTCAAACAAGCATATAACATACATTTTACTAATGTAGATAACTTTGATGTACCTAAATACTATCACACTTGCATGTAGCCTCTCCTCAACTTCTGCAACCTGAAACACCTCTCATCCTTCAGATCTGGTAGTGCCCCGTGTGACGAAGTTGGTTGTCTCGCAGGTCCTCGCATGATAGACTATAGGAAACTTGTTGAGATGCCTCGTGGGACACTTACTGTCTAACCCGTGAGGATGACCCTAACTGGGGTTTTCTCATTTTTTTTCTCTCCTCTGCAGTCACGAAACTTTGTCGTCACTCTTCCTTCATTGCCTTAGATTTGTGCTACCTCAGATATTTCAATGAGTACCTATAATAACCTTTCACAAGATAGATATTCAATGTGCTCAATAGGTTCTAATGGGATTCTCTTGATCTCTTATTTATACTTTTCAAGTGTCTTCCTTTAGGGACCATCTTGTAATTGTTTTACCCATCTTCCTTCTTCTAAGGCTAACCCACTTCTTGTTGCAACTACTTTACCCATAATTAGTAAACTCACAATTTATTGTTACAGCTAATTTGTTTTTAATTACTTTAATGTTTCAACAACTTACCCAAAAATATCTTCTTGTTGCAACCACTTTGACTAGCAAACTTCTTGATGACTTTCTAGGAGCTTCTAGAATAATTGACTTCTTGTTGACATTCTAGGGGCTTCTAGATTATTCTCGATGGTCCCCCAACTTCACAAGGCCATATCTCCCTAACCATGACGAACCACATGGCATACCACATATCACCAAAAATGGCACAACTTTTACTTTTCATCTGGGATAATCTTACCTACAATTTCATTGTCCTTTATGTCCATATTCCTTAATCAACTTCGGGCCACACCTCTGGGGCTACTAGAATTTGCTATCAGAATTTCTTCAAGGGTTGAAATCAATGACAACCAACCCAATCTATCAACACTTTCTTACCATGGTGTTCAACATGGTAGGTAAACTTGCGGGAGGAATAACTTTTGCATATGAGCTCTGATTGACATGATTTTTGCATTGTTAGAAAGGTCTCGATGTGTAGAATAGCGTCGCAGGAACTAAAATATGTTGGGAAAGTTTTAACCCCAAAAAATTTCATTTTATGCCTCAAAATGCCTTCGAAAGGTTTCAAACCTCAATTTTCCAAACTGAGACCTACCATTAAAATGACCCGGCAAGTTGATTCCTCCAATTTTTTCCACTCTAAAAGCATCGAGATAGCTGAAAATTAATATAATGATCCAATATGTATTAGAAATGCAAAAGGAATTTGAGATTTCTATGATTGGTGAATTGTTATTATTTCTTGGTTTACAGATTTCTCAATTCGACAAAGGCATATTCATTTCACAAATCAAGTATATCAAGGAAATGTTGAAGAAGTTCATAATGGAATATTGTTCACCAATCAGCACACCCATGGTCACAGGCCATAAACTGAGAAAAGATGATGAATCTCCGTAAGAAAATCAAACATTGTGCAGGTCAATGATTGGAATTCTGCTATATCTAATGGCATCAAGGTCGTACATTATGCAAGCAGTAGGATTGGTTGCACGGTTTCAAGTTGCACCAAAAGAAACTCATGTAAAAGCAATGAAAAGAATATTTAGATATATAAAGGGCGCCTTGGATTTTGTCTTGTGGTACTCAAGAGATGAATATTTTACTCTAATAACATATACGGATGTGTATTGGGAAGGTAGTGTTGATGATAGGAATACTACAAGTGGAGGAGCATTATTTTTGGGAAATAGTATAGTGTCCTTGTTGAGCAAGAAATAGTCATCAATTTCTCTATCCACAACAGACATCGAGTATATATCATTAGTATCATGTTTCACACAAGTTCTTTGGATGAAGCAGACATTGAAAGATATTAAGGTAGAATATGATCATCTAATATCAATAATTTGTGACAACACAAGTGCAATAAATATTTCAAAGAATCATGTTATGCACACAAAAACCAATCATATTCCAATCAAGTATCACTTCTTAAGATAATAAGTAGCAGAACAGATTGTCAAATTGGAATACATTATCACCAATGTACATATTACGGATATTTTCACAAAACCCCTTCCCAAAAAGACATTTGAATAACTCGGACAGAAATTGGGAGTAATATCCATATCATCACTAACTGTTTAAGGAGAAGCACAAGCTCATCCCTTTGGGAGTAATATCCATATCATGACAAAGGGAGAGCATCCCTTTGTCATTGGTGTTAAAGGGGGAGAGTCGTATATAGGGGAAGAATTATTGTTATGCCTAGTGGACTATGTGTTTCATTGCAAGATTGCTATCAATGACAAAGGGGGAGATTGTTGGAATTATTGTTATTGATGTCAAAGGATTAATGTTGTCATTAATGTCATATTAAGGAATTACAATACACACAACATTTTCAAGATTGATTTATGTATATAGGTTTGCAAACATATTAAAAAAGGGGTGCAAAAGGGGTGTATGTGAAAAAGTAGAAAGTGAAATGATGGTTTCAAACCCATGGGTTTGGGTATTTTCCCATGGTATTTGGAAAAGTAAAATAAAAAATGGGAATTGATTATTTAATTAATGGGAATGTCCCTTCATGAAGGGTGATGAAAAATTATAAAAAGATAAAGTATTGAGAAAAATGTGTGTGAAAAATGGATTATCAAAGGTTGAATATCATTCCAAAATGGAAGAGTTGTGAAATCAGTTTCACGTCATCTTGAAATTTTAGTGATAACTTTTTTTCTAGGACGTTTCCGGCCTTTAAATTTTGAAGTGATGGAGGAGAGATTTTTTGGTATGTTGGTTCGCTACACTTTCAAATTTATTTTATATGGAAGTTAGTCTTCTTGAATGCTCTTGAGATCAGTTTCAAATACGTTTGGCATTTTCACTATAACTTATATTCTCGGACTTTTCGGACTGTAAACTTTTCAAAGAACTATAGAAGTAATTCAAGTAAAAATTTCGGATGTTGGTTCTCTATACTTTCTTATATATTCTCTGTGGAGTTTAGGGTTCTTGAATTCTCCTGAAATCAATTTCGAAATGTCATTTTGAAATTTTCACTATAACTTATTTTATGGGACTTTTTGGACTGTGAAATTTTCATAGAACTGAGGAGACATACAGAAACACCTTAGGTAAAATTTTCAAATGTTGGTTCACTATAATTTATGAGATATTCCCTATGGAAGTTAGGGTTTCTGAATGGTCATGAAATTAGTTTCAAACATGTCAAGTTGGGATTTTCACTATAACTTCTTTTTTGGGACTTATCGAACTATGAAATCTTCAAAGAACTGAGGAGACATACAAAAGTACCTCACGTAAAAAAATTGGATGTTGGATCGCTATACTTTCTGAGATATTCTCTGTGGAATTTAGGGTTTAAGAATGGTCTTGAGATTAGTTTCAAACGCGTCAGTTTGGCATTTTCACTATAACTTCTTTTATGGGACTTTTCAGTCTGTGAAATTTTTAGAGATCTATGGAGACATACAGAATACCTTAGGTAAAAAATTTAGAATCAAATTTGTAAAATTAGATATGTGTCATGTTGTACAAATTTATTTTTGGGAAGAGGCCCAAAACAACAACCTTTGGGAAAGTTACCATTTGGAAATTCAAATGTTGGCCAGACCTGGTAAAGGTAGAAGTAGTGAGCAAACCCGGTATAGGCAGAAGCAATGAATAGGCCTGGAAAAGGAAGAAGCAGTGAACAGACCTAGTGAAGGCATAATTAGCAAGAAAACTCGGTGAAATTTGGTGCAGCTCACACAAAGAGATTGGTGTCTCTATCTAAGTTAATTCTTAGTAGTCGTGATTGGTGTCTCTAGTAGATTGGTATCTACGAAGATTTGTAAGAGTAATTTGGTGTCGCTCAAACAAAGATATCGGTGTCTCTTGCTAAGTTGGTTCTCAGCGGTGGGGATTGGTGTCTCCAGTAGATTGGTTCCTACAAATATATGTAAGAGTAGGTTGGTGCCTACTAGGGTTTGTACTAGTGGGGATTAGTGTCTCCAGTAGGTTGGTGCCTACAAATAAATATAAAGAGAATTTTTATGGTTTTCTCTCGAAATGGTTTCCACATAAATCTTTTGTTCCATGTTCTGCAATTAATAGATATCATATGTGATTGGCATGGAGTATTCACTCGGTGAACATATGACATAGTGCCTACTTTTATGGGATATTAAAGAATACCCCTAATTTCACTATATATTGATAAATACCTCCCAAAATCCTTTTGTTGAACCCCTCTCCCAATACATCTTTTCAATAAAAGAACCCTTATTTTAACTAGATAACCATTTTTATACCCCCCAATACATATAAACTCTTGAAACCCCACATCCCCCCCCCCAATACCTACAATATATTGGCCTAATTTTTCACAATTAAAAAACCCCCTTTATGAATGAATGTGATAAAATATTGGTCAACAGGGTGAAGCCCCTCTGGTGATTTTTTTTCTGATGGTTGATGAATGTTTGAATAAGAAAAAATCGTCTTATACTGATTCACCCCCCCCCCTCTCTCGGTATAAGTGTGTGCTCAATGACCAAAGAGCCACGTGGAAAGTAGAAGTTGGTCCACGTGGTCATGCTCCTCCTTATCTAACTTTGCCTATAAGTTCACTTTTAGAAATAAGTTACTATTGAAGTGACCCGCTTTTATAGAATAAATGGAGATCACTTTTACAATGAAGTTACTTTGTAAATTAAAGTTGCATGCAAAAAGTAACTAAAAAATAAACATCAAATCTACTTTATAGTGATTCACTTTTATAATTCAAGTGAAATTCACTTTACAATGAATGCATGGATTTTTTCAAAAACTAAAAAAAAATACTTGAACTCAAGACCTCTTACTAAATAAAGAAACTCTCAATCAAGTGAGCTAGTGCAAAACACATTATAATATTAAGGAAGATGGGGAGTGTTGTTGTTGTTGTTGTTTTTGTTGTTTGAGCTCCGCCTCAAGTTGTGTTCTTAAGAAAAATGTATTTTCATCCATTCACACGAAAAACAATTTGCTTCTCGACAAAAACAAAGGGGTTAAATATCGATTAGCTTACCTGGAAAATGCAAGTTTTCTCTTTGTTTCTAATTTTTCAAGATCGCACAGAGCGCACAACAAATAGAAAATGCGGAAAAAAAAAATACTTTCATCTCTATTTTTTTATTTTTCAAGATCGCATAAAATGAAGGGAAAAGAGCATACGTAGACCAGAAAGAGTAACAACTCGAAAAAAAATACAAAAAACTGAAATATTATCTCTGTAAAAAAATTCAAAAAATGGTGTATTCAGGCTTATACCTCTGGATCTAACTGAAATGGTTGTATCTTGGGAAAATAGAAACATTTTCAAGTGAAACAAAAAATGTTTCTAACTAAAATGACTGCTCCAGACACAATCAAACAGTCCTCTTGACCCAAACATATACATAAATATCAAAAACCATAGATGCGACAACATGACTTCAAGATCTCAATCTACAACGGGAGCAGGTCTTCAAATGGGATATAATACCATGTTTGACAACACAGGATATTCTAATAGAGGATTAGTAACCACTCACACAACCAAATCAAATATCAATGCACCAATGTTTTTACATGGTAAAACCCCAATGTGGGGAAACATCTACGGCCCCAGCCAACATGGCCAATTGAGGCAATTTATTAATGCAAAAGAACAATATTACAAGATATTTTCTCACAATTGATCTTTATCAAATGAACCTCCATGCTATTTAAATAGAGATCATGGACCAATCGGGTGCTAAGCCACGAATCAATGTAGCCATTAAGATCGAGGAGAATACGAGTCATCAGATTACTCTATGTCTAGATCATATTGTGGCCATCGGATTACATAACTACAAATGCATACTAAAGAAACACACTTTAACCTAGCAACACATTAGACCAAGTTGATCTTAATTGACTCCTAAGTGTCTAAATATCCTAACATTTTATAAACAGGGAATATATCTCTAGGATCTCCTTGTTACACCGATGCATTTTATTTTTCCTCCACATGGTGTGGTTGGGACCCCTGTTATGGCCACATTAATTCCTCCTCAGATTACCTTCAGAATTCATATTTGGTACCTTAATCCCCCCAAATCCACCCTTGTCTTTGATAATGAATTCACATTTAGTCTTAACTCTTATGCATCCTTCAAGAATCTCCTCATCATCCACCTCATTATCACTTCAGGTGTTCGTCCCTCAAACTAATATTGGAAAATGAAAAGTAGTATTTGGGGGAAAGAACAAGAAAACTGGACGCACTAATACTCTGGGATATATATGGAAACTCAAACCATTGCACCTACTTAAGTTTTACCTCCTTGTTATCTATGTTATGTCTATGACTATGCCACCAACAAGTGCCCTACACTCACAAATTTTTGAAATATTATACATCACCCATGTCAATTTTCAGTGAATTTATCCCACTGGTGGAAGTCACTCTCCCCACTTCATTAAATGATCTCACACAAAAGTGCAACCCATTGTTTCAAACCAACCAACCTTGTGCTTCATGCCAAACATATGGCCATAATTCTCACAATTTTCCTCAACTCCCCAAATTCCAGGATTCCCTAGTTGTTATTCGACAATTTCCTTCATTGACTAACCCCAAGCTAATCCCAGTCAATAGGTGTTTCCTCCACCTAGTACAAATACCATGTATTCTATAACTATGTGTTATATCTCTACTTTTATAGGTTCCACATCTCACAATGACCCTTTTTTCCTCAAAATTGATATTGGTGACCTATCTCTCACTAATATACCATTGACCTCACCATGGATTGAATCTCATTCCACATATTTTGTCCCCGCATCCATCAGTGTTTCATGTGTGAGCCAAATGTCATGCACCTATGGCATGGATTAGGGTTCCGACACCAATAGTTATCCCTTCAAACACCAATTGCACCAAGGATCCATTTTTCCTACAATGTTCTTTTGGTTATTACAGGATCCCATGAACTCTATTTTCTTCACCATGTGCACAATTGGTTTTCTTTTCAATACTACTTGTACATTGTGGTATCTATTTCATATGTGCAATTGTTTCATCCAAAATTCACTTTCGTCTACATTCTTTCTCGGGCTCATGGCCACCATTTCAAGTATATCTCTTCAAAATAACAAGTATACGACATATTCCCTCTACTTATGTTGCATTTTCCTTATTTACCATTGTTATTGGGTAAATCGGTAGATGCGGACATGAACTAATCCCCCTAGATCCACTTGGATCTAGAACAAAACGAGACGAAACAAGACGCTTTCCCTAAGTTGTGATCATTGAATTTACTACCAAAAGAGGAACAGATAACATACCTTATGAATCTCTTCCTTATGACTTTGTTGTCCCTGCTTCACTCCAGTGCTCTTGTGGAATCAAATATGTGATAACACAAACCAACCAACCTGAAAGCAGCAATAGTATCACTCAATGACAACCTAAACATGTGATCAAGGAATCATGTAATAAAATACTAATCATTTTATGGGAAAGAGACGTGCCACCGTATTATATTAATGAAAAGTATAAGATACAATCAGATTGCCTTGATGTCGCAAGTTCCCTTTTAGTGGTCCTTCGTTCCAACACACACATACACTTGCTCTGAAATTCGCATGAAGATAATCCACAAAATCTTGATGGGAAAATGGTGGCCTCAAGCATCACTAAGAACATGATTCTTCACACAATCTTCAGCCTATTCTTTCATCAATTCTCTACTCAATCTTGCTTAACCTTTTCCATGAGAAGCCCATGATTATATAGGAGAAGGTGAAGTGGTTAAAGGGATGAGGATGATCCCACCAAATCAGAGAAACTAGTAGGATTGCAACCATACGGACGCCACCTCACATTCTAGAAGATTCCCCTTCTAGAAACTTCGTGAAACCTCTTTCCTCTTTTAGCTTTGGAACGCCGCCACATCCTGCCTATATAGAAGCCTGTGGAAATCCTACGGGACAGCTATAGAGCAGCCTGTAGAAATCATAGATTTTCGCACTATGTAATATGTTCAGCCTGCGGACCCTTTCTAAAAAGCAGTCTTGTAGAGGAGGAAAGAAGTTTCTTTTCTCAGGAAAAAAGCCATGTTGGGAGACTGAACACATGTTTGTGAAATCATCATTAATGTGACCAAAATAACATGTAACAGAATTCCCCCCAAAGTGTGTGGCTGGAACTCGTGATAGCCGAAATACGTTGTAAAAATGTGTGTGTGTGTGTCGGGAACAAGGAGCGCACCAATCAGGAACCTGTAAACAATCAAGCATCTGCACAATATTATACCATGTCTGAAGTAGGCGTTCCCATGTTCAGACTATAAATGATTGAAATCATAAATATAAGTCATGGCCACGAATTATACACTGTGGATCCATGTCATCAAGATTATACATAGCCACCAGGAATACACTGTGGATCCATGTCATCAAGATTCTACATAGCCACCAGGAATACACTGTGGATCTATGTATTTGAAAACTCAAATACAGACATAGCCACGAGACATACAAAGTGGATCTATGTGTCAATTCAAATCACAAATACTCCATCGCAACCTGGATCAAAAATGATGAGGTCCAAGGTCTTCAATCCCATCATCTGTTAGTACGAATCTAGCCATGTGATTACAGGTGTTGAAGTCAAACATGGTTAGAAACCACTTGATTATCGATCATTAATGAAAATTGTTAACAAGTGCGAGGGAAATCACCATTGATGTCAATGACTCCCAAGGTACAATAGTACAATCCAACGAGTGTGAATAGATGAGCTGAAGTCGAACACTCGATGGACTCTCTCGATCAGGGATCAATGATGTAAATCCGTTGTCGAAAGCGAAGAAACCTTCCATTAAGGCATGAAGGCTCTAAGGTACTGAACAATTTCTAAGTATTGTTCCTGGATAATGATCTGAAGTCGATAGGAAAAGACTCGTCACAGGAGGGCCTTGATGTATCCCCCATCAAATGACATGAAATAAGTAATAGATTTAAGGGTAGAGTAAAGTACGAACATGATACGAAACCGACACAAGGAAGGCCAACACGGTAGGATTTGACAATTGCAGATGGTCGACTCAATAGAAGGCTTGGTTGAACTTCTCTTGAACATATGAATGGCATGACACTGGTCAGCAGCATTGACTCAAAGACAACCCAAGATATGAACTTGCAGAAAGTCAAATGAGAGACAAATGGATTTCCCAGCCCAAATTCAAATGATGAAGGGGGTGTCATGTTCAAGAGTGACGCTTATTTCCACTAACACAAATACAGAGACACACCTCTTTCCCAAATTTTCCCCCACCATTTTTGGTGAGTACCTCTTTATTTTTACGCAAGCTTGAGGAGGATACAATATGCTTGTTGATGTAATCTCATCCTTTGGATGAGTCCCTCGGAGTATTTTTAACGAACCCTAAGAAGGAGTAGTTCGGTCCCATATGGGTCTTTCGATGTTTGTTTAACGAGTCCAAAAATAGAAAACTCGAAGGTTTTTCATGTTTATCGAGTCTGGAAAAACACTTAAAAGAGAACTCTCTAAGTTCCTTTTTCGTAAAATAGTTCGACAGGACCAAAAAAGTGATAAACTATCGCCCATCAAACGTTTTATTCAAACACTTTTATGAGCGTGAACAGAACAAGGTCGCTCAGCAATCTTTTCGTTTTTAACGAGTGTGAAAAGAGCTTAAAGGTTACTCCGTAAGGTTCGTTATTTTTGCGTTACCATGACGAGTATGAAAAGATGACAAAAGTATACTCGGTTACGTTCTCATCGATTTTCGATCACGAGAATGAACAAAGACTAAGCTCGAGGTTTTTCTAAAAAACCCTAAAAAGTAATCGCACACGCGACGAAAAGAAAAACAAATCTCAAAAACTATCCATACTTCAATGCTTGGAACACTTTTCTTCCCATCTGCGAGAAACAAAACACTCACAAGACCATTAGGCTAGTAGGTTTTTGAGAAAATAAATTTAAATGATATAAAATATTTTTGGAAAAGGTAAAAAATGAGATAAATAGGGGTAAGAACACATTTTCACTATTTCATTTGTATTTGATCAAAAACTTGTCTAAGAGCCCTTTTTCACCTCATATTTCGACGGTCGATTGCGGGGAGCACAGGCGATCATTCAGTGAACGGTTTGCATGAAAACGGTGAGTACCTCATCTTCTTCCTTTTCAATGGTTCAAAATTCATTTTAATCGGTTGAAAGATGATTTTTTGGGTGAATTTTGGGGCCGTAGGCATGCGTTGGGGCCGCCGCAGGTGCCCTATATCAGGGCCTGCGGAAATCAAGGATTTTCGTAGGTGCCCAACGGTTCACCTGCAGAAACCCCGCTCTGTAAGTGAAGCCCAGTTGCGACGGCCAAAAACCCACAAGGAAAATGATACGTTGGACCAAAATGAATTCCAAAAAATTATGACCAAAGGTGCTAACTTCTTTCTTTCATCTCTACGCAGGTATTTTGATTGCAAAGATGTTGGAGTGGAGAGAAAGAGAGAATGAAGATGATGATGATGCAATGGCTTTGAATGATCCGGGCACCATAAATTCCCTACGACAGTATGGTTTGTTGAATTTTTTCAAGATCCAGGGCATGAGATCCCAACTGAGACTGTTGGAATACTTGGTCCATATGTGGGACGTGGACCAACAAGTATTTCATGTGGGTTTTCATGTGTTTTCCTTGGACATCGAAGACATTTACTTCTTGATGGGGCTATCCTGTCGTGGGACGCAAGTGACCTTAACAGGAGGTTGAGGTGGTGGTTTACCGATGAGTGAATACATTAGATGTTATTGTGTACCTGAGGCCGAGCGACGCAAGGGTAAATTGGCTATTAGAGGGGTTCGTGATCTGATGCTCAGAACCATTCTTTTCACCATTGCACGGATGGCAGGGAGTGCTTCTCTACACATGGCTCGGCAGAGCTACTTCCATTACGTCGTGGAATGCACGAAACCATGTGTGTTCAACTGGTGTGATGGGCTCCTCCGCAGTATGAAGAGTCAATTGACCAAGAGAAAGAATGGAGAACTAAAGCAATTTGGGTACGGATCCATTTTGGTATATTTCTTCCTAGAAATATTCCCTCACCTACGCTTATAGGTAGAGTGGAATATACCAACACCACGAGATCCAAGGATGAAACAGTGGTGTGATCTCATGTCCCGGCATGTAGCGGGGCCCATTATTAAATATAATGATACATTTTTTGATTGGTTGGAGCCCCAGATCTTGATTATCGATGACTACGCGTATGTCAGGCTGGATTTTTGCCATGATCCTGACTTGGTGTTACCTGAGGGTTCTCAGTGGGGGGATCTAGGTAAGAAAAACATTTTGCTTTTATGGTGTTTTTGTAAATTTTCCAAAATATTAAACACATTTTTTCTTTTTATGTTTTCGATCCAATGACTAATCAAAATATTTTGACCATGCAGATGTAGGGCCATTCTGACCCCTAGGTACATCCCCTATCCAGAGGCGAGGGGAAGCAGCGGTAGTAGCAGTATGGGATGTGGAAGATTATGAAGCAATCGAGCAGAATCTGGAGGGTTTGATTGTAGGGATTCCAGATATGTCAATCGGCGAGGTCCCGAGGTGTTTCCAGTGCCATACTGTAGGCGTGGTTGGTCCATTGAGATGACTGCTCCATAGGGTAGCATGAGCAGTAGTGTGTTACCGAGAGCAGCATCCATGATGCCATTTTTTGGAATCTATGAGCTTCATATTTCAATATTTTGGTCTTCGGACAAAAAACAATCTTTTGTAAAAAACTTTTATCGTTATATATATATATATATACATGAGGCTTCTACTAGCTAATTTTGCTTTGTATAATACATGTGATGTGTGATTGGATTTATAAATGTATCAGATGTCTGTCTAACACATAATTAGTTAATGCATCAGTTAATGTATTTAGACATCTAGGAATGTGTTGATATTCGATATAATCAAAATAACATTCCAAGAGGTGAATTCGTAAATATACTCGTAATAAAGTAGGACTTCGGATAGCATAGACATTACTTAACTGTAGCACTACAAGTTGTGAATCAAGTCGTATAACTAGGCGACAAATCCCAAATGAGATAGCATCGGTCAACAATTCGATGACTGTGTTATACTATGTTATATTATTGGTTGCAGGACCGAGGCAAACACCGTGTAGACTGATAAGTTCGTTCGTGGGTGCATAGATTTCCCATGCAACAGAAGCTAGGTTCTGAGTGCTACGACTAGCGTCATCGGTGAAGCCAAAATGGGGTAACGAAGACTCCAACATCTGAAAACCAAGAACAACACAAGGTAAGCGGTCGAGGGTAGAAACTAAATAATGAAAAAGCACACAACAGTATGATACAATAAAATACAAGCACTCATGCGAAGACAGTATAAGCATAGTACTTATTCAAGTAAAGCCCATTTATGGGTTCACTCAAAGGAATGCCATCATAATCTACTAAATCGTAGGCTCCCTTCTCCAATACTCGTTCGACGATATAAGGGCCTCGCCACATAGCCTCGAATTTTCCGGCTCCTAGCAAATCACGATCTTATTCATAGAGGAGAACTAGATCACCCTCAGAGAAAACGTGTGGCTTGACATGTTTTTCATATTGGGCTTTGACGTGTTTCTTATGGGCTTCAATAACTAGGGTGGCATCACGACGGGTCTAGTCTAATTGCATAAGATACAATAGACGTTCTTCTTCGGCAGAGGTGTTGGGAAGGAGTTTGACGGCTAGCTTCAAAGATGGAATTTCACATTCAATCGGGAGAACGGCTTCAATGCCGTAGACTAGTTGAAAGGGGGTAAATCCCGTAGCAGACTTCACGGATGTCCGATAGGCCCATAATGTTGATAACAACATCATGTGCCAACTGGTCTTATGGATTCTTATTATCCAACGAAGCATAGTGATAAGTATTTTATTGATTGCTTCAACTTGGTCGTTGGCCTGTGGATAGTAGGGGGTTGAGTTTTCATGACGAAGACCCAACTTGTTGGTAAGTTCAGACATCATAAAGTTTCGAAAATGGCTACTGTGATCTGTAACAATAGCTTGCAGGATCCCGAATCGAGTAATAATGTGATTGAAAATGAAAAGTGTTGCAGTTTTTCTAGTATTTTCGAATGTCAACATCGCCTCGGCCCATTTGGTAAAATAGTCCATGGCTACAATAATGTATCCATGTCCCCCGGCCGAGTGAGGGTTAAAAGTCATAAAATCAATGCCCCATTTCGAGAAAGGTCCAACGGAAACTACAGGGTGTAAGGGAGCGGGATGAGATCTTATCTTATGATTGTATGTTTGGAAAGCATGGCATTTCTGGATGGCAGTGATACAATCTTTAAATAAAGAAAGCCAGAAGTACCTTTCTCGCAAGATCTTTTGGGCAGTGGCATACCCGTACATATGACTGCCACATGCTCTAGAGTGGCAGTCATTCAAAGTTTTCTCGGTCTCATCAAAGGTGAGACAGCGTCGGAATATAGAGTCATCACCACAGCGATAAAGAGTGTCACCGAGAATGATGTATTGACAGGCTTGATAGCGGGTGTGACAACGGTCTGTACTAGAGAGATCTTGCCAGAAATTTTGAGTTTGGAGATAAATGATAATATCTCCAAACCAGGCATCATCAAAACTGATCAGAAAAATGGATTCGTCGGGTAGAGAATCCTCTGCCACATTTTCTGTCTCGATGGAGGGAAGGTCACATATTAGTTCGGCAAACACCAAGGATTTCTTGGACTTGGCACGTTCGAATTCTAAGTCAAACTCCTGGAGAATTACTATTCACTTGGAGTATTTCCCCCCTAGCAATCGATGTGTAAAAATGTGTTGCATAGGGTTGCAATCGGAAATTACAATGGTCTTGCGTAATAGAATGTAGTGACAGAAACGTTGGACAGCTTGAATAGCTACCAAGGACAGTTTTTCAACATGTAAGTACTTGGCTTCGGTAGTCGTGAGACTCCGAATCAAATAATAAATGACATGTTTGTCGTGTAAATCGTCTTATTGGACCAGAACCATGGCGATGGTAGAGTCTGAGGCAGCAAGACAAAGGAAATAATCTCAACTATAATCGGGCGGGAAAAGAAGTGGGGTACGGGTTAAAATCAGTTTCAAAGCGTCGAAGGCTTTGTTGGCAGTGGTGTCCCATACAAACTCAGAGCCCTTCTTTAATAGTCGAGTAAATTCGAGTGTTAACTTAGCGTAGTTTGGAATAAAACGACGTAGCAAGTTTGCCTTCCCTTGCAAACTTTGTAGCTAGCGAAGTGAGGAAGGAAGAGGGAGATTGAGGATTGCCTCGACCTTTAAAGGATCTAGCCTAATCCCCTAACATGACACAATAAATCCCAGGAGTCGGTCGGACTCCACACAAAATACACATTTATGTGGGTTTAAGCGTATACGATAGAACCGACAACGAAGGAAAATGGCTCGGAGGTGGGCCGGATGATCGCTACGATGAATGGAATGTGTTGGTAGGTCATCTAAATAGGGTTGTACAATATGATTAATATTATGGAAAGAGTAAGACATCGCACGTTGAAACGTCGCACCAATGTTCTGCAAACCGAAGGGCAGTTTCTGGTAGGCAAAAGTGCCCCAAGGACAAATGAAAGCGGTTTTGTGTTGATCCGCAAGTAAGATATTGATTTGATTATGTCCAGAGAAATCGTCCATCAAAGAGAAGATTTCACTTCAAGCGCAATCGTCGACGATTTGGTCAACGAAGGGGGTAGGAAAGTTGTCCTTAGGAAAATCTTTGTTGATATCCCTATAATCAACACAGACACAGATCGCACCTTGTTTCTTGTTAACTGGAACTAGATTGGATACCCAATTAGTCAAATCCACTGGATAAATAAAGCCAACTTTAAGAAGTTTTTCGACTTCAAGCTTGATAGCAGTTGCTTTACGGGGGTGGACAGGGCGAAGTCTCTGTCGGATGGGTTTAGCATCCGGGTAGGTCTTAATTTCATGTACAACAATTTCAGGGTCAATACAATACCTGGCATCTCTTCGTAGCTCCATGCTAAGATGTCACGAAATTCTTGAAAAAGTGATTTATATGTGACAAACTCATCGGTGGAACATGAAGCTCCGATGTGGACATTTTAGACAACTCCAGGTTTAATAGATATGTCGAGGGGGATGGTGGGTGAAATGTTACTTAAGTTCCCTTCATATAACACATCGTGTGTGGACTTGGGAACCGAAGAAATAACAACAACGGTCGAAGGAGTTGAGATAACAGAATGGAACGATGATGCCCATCATCCCAAGGGGTATCTTCCATCGACATAACAGATATAATCATCTCGTTCGTGGGAAAAATAACGTGGAACGGATCAGGAGATGAATCACCGAGAGAGGGAGTAGAAGGGTCAACCGATTGAATGGCTTGGTAAGCGGATTCAACCGGACTTAAAGGCATCTGGTCACCATAGTGAAGATAATCATCGGGTTTGGGTACTATCCATGGGTCAGAAGACGCGGGAGTTTCACAGACGGAGGTGGAAATCATATTAATCGAGGAAACCAAAGGAGGCAGAACATCAGGTGGTGGGATCGGAAACGTACCCATCAGAGTTGACTCTTTTAGTAGACCCACATCGACATTTTCGTACCCAGGGAGTATCTTTGCAATGAAAGGTACGTTGTTGGTACGTGTATCAGAGTTAAAGAAGGCCAGTTGGTCTACTGTAACTACTTTTCCTTGATGTGTAAAACGCATGATACAGAAAAGAGTATACATGACTGCATGCATGGAATTGATCCAGCTACGGCCAAGTAAGAGGTTGTAATCGAGAGGTGCGTCAAAGACCTCAACTTCAGCGTTGAATGTTTTTCCTTCTAACGTAATAGGCAATGAAGGGAGTACACCATAGGATTTAAAGCCAGATCCATTAAAATCTTTGAGCGTATTGTGTGATTCAGTTAAGGAAGGAGAGTCAATGGCTTTCCAACAGGCAATAGACATGACACACATCGAGGAAACCTCATCAATAACTGTTCTACAAATGTTCTTGTCGGTGACAACAACTTGTATTTGGAATGTGAGTTGAGGGGGTAACCTTGGAATGTGATATTCCAAGTCAAAGATTATTAAATTCATATCTGTAGGGTCAATTCCACCAATGGCTTTCAACAGTGCCTTTCGTTGTGTAGGAAAACTCTAAAAGACTTCGAGGGTTGACATCGTGGACGGTGCTTGTGCTAGATCCTCTACAATACTGTAGTTTTGGGTAGCACGCGCATGAGGATTGAAAGAAGACTTTCGAACCACGCCCTTGGGAGGAGGGTGAAGGACTGTATCAAGGTTCGGTCGTTCAAGATGAAGAGGACCATTGGAAGGTGGAGCCGAGGGCTATTTTTGAACCAACGAAGGTGGTATATCGTCAACTTTCTCCTTGGAGGAAGAGTAATCTTTTGCAGGAGTGGTAAGTGTGATGTCATTCTTCTTTGAATCACCAGTACACATAAGTACGTAGGAGGTAGTGGAGGAAGAAGGTTGATCGTGGATGACCAATTGAGCTTGTTGTTGAGACGGGAAGGGTTGAGACAAGATGGTAGGTGTAGGAGGTTTTGGGGTCCCTTGAAGGAACTTTGTGACTTCGACACATCTCAGATGGTCCTTTGTGTAGTGATCATCACCATAGATAAGGCAAGGATAGCGAGGTTTGTGTTTGTCCTTATCATCAGCAGGTTGTGACTTGGTATTGTCGGATTGTGGGTCGTTATTTTTATCCTCCTTATTCTTACCCTTCCCTTTTTTGGATTTATTCTTACCAGTAGGAGTCGATTGAACGGCATTCACTTTTGAAGTTTTACCGGTGCGAGGGGTGGGAATCAGAGTAGTTTGAACATTAGAAACATGGGATTTGGGATTGGTGTGAGAGGCCTGCACAGATTGAGGTTGAGCATGGAAAGTACCTATCACACCATCAGCAGCATGAGAAGTTGTTGGGGTTCTTGAGGTGGTAGTGGTAGAAGGTCGAGGTGCGTCAGGGAGCATATTGTAAAGAGTACTCATTTGTGAATAAAAGAGATCGAGGTATTGGGCATGACTGATCGTCTGTTCTTATGTGAAAAATCCACTCATGGAAATGTCTTTAGATATGTCATTCATGAAGGATTTCATGAACCATTCTGCTAATCACTGATCGGGAAGGTCGAGTTTGATTAAACGTCGCCTTTGTCTCCACTCATGAATGTGATCAGAGATATGAGTGGCTTTACTTTGCTTGAAAGAACTCAAAATATCGGTTCATGTTTCATAACAGATTGGCAACTGGTAGTGAGTGAGGAAATCCATGGCTAGGGTATTAAAGTCGGCGAAGAAGCCTCGTGGTAATTCTATATACCACTTCGCGGCTGAACCTGTGAGAGTTCGTTGAAAAATACGTAGCCGAATGGAGTCATCCATCAAAGAGTTGGCTGAACACCAAAGGTGGAAAGTCATTACATGATTGTTCGGATCCTCCCCCAATTTACCATTGAACTTAGGAATGTCGGATGGTAATTTGGTTGGTATGACAGGCCAATGAGGAGAGTGATGGATAGGGTCATTCAAAATTCTAGATAAATCAGGAAGATCCAAAGTGGCTAAGAAGGGTAATTTTCTATTCACATGAGGGTACTAGTGACTTTGGGGAGGAAGTCTCATCGGTATACCAGTAGGACCGTAAGCAGTTTGCATATGATGCGAAGATCCTGTCAGATTCGGCTAGTAATGGGGAGGCATGTAGCCCGTGGGGTTGGATTGGTTAGGGATGTTCCCTTGGAAAGGAGTACTAGACTGAGCGTTCGGGCTCCAAGTGGGATTCAAAGAACCCGGATATGGTTGACCGTAGTTAGGGGGTACCGAAACACTAGCTTGAGAAGGTTTCCCCCCAGAAGGTTGTGGGTTTGCTTAAAGGTTCCAAAGGTGAGCTAACAAGTTTGATGTGTTCGGTCCAGATTGTGAATTATAAGTTCCAACCTGAGAATGTCCTCCATATGGAGGAGGTGCCCCAATTTGAGTGTGACCCCCAGATTGAGGTTGCCCCCCGGCATAAGATTTGCCTCCAGCGGGAATCTAGTAACTAGAAGTGAGTAGATGATGAGTGCTACCAATTGGATTAGAGCCACTAGGGCCAGATCCGCCATGAAGAGGTGGATAAGACCCTCTAGAGAGGACCTGGGAAGGTGTGGGAACATAACCAGTAGAGGTATTATTCCCAAGTGGTACTCCGGATGTAATTTGGGTATGGATGGCAGCAGAAGGGTTCAAAGTGTGATACCCAAGGGGAAGAGAAGGGGTAGTTCTAGAGGAACGTGGTGTACCAATGGGAGCATGGTTAACCATTATATTCCCGGTGGGAATAGTCATAGCACGAGGAAGAATTGTAGAGTGGGCCATTTGAAAAGGGACGGTTTAACTAGGACTAACTGACTGTGCATCTGAACCAGTAAAGAGATAGGTAGTTGTACTGCCAAAATGACCTAGGGATACTGTGAGGACGGCAGACATCTCGGGTAGCTCAGGGATGGCAGGTATATTTTCTCTTGCCCCTGAGCCATAAAGGTCTTGCACCGTACGAGGTGGGATTCTAACTATGTCAGTAGTCCAGAAAGGATTTTCGGCTCCAAAAGGTCAGGTTAGAGGTCCAGAAGAAACAACAACAAGTTCCCCAACAGAATTCATCTGGAGAAAACATCTTTCATATCCAGGAGGGATGCGGAAAGCTTCCATAGAATCAGAAATAATTCGGAAACTTTCCAAAGAGGTTGAACCTTCCTCTTGTATTGTGTTGGTATCCTGGACTTCACTCTGTTGAGGAGAGCCCTCCAATGTGAGAGGGGGCATAGGGGTAGAATCTTCCATGTTTTCTAGTGGAAGTTCCTGTACCCTGCGTGAAGGACGAGGAGGGTCTATGTTGGCGAAACCAAAAATTCAGCGAAAAAAATCTATGGCCAACTACGAAAACAAACAACACTCGCTAATAAAATCTAGAGTTCAAACCAGGCAAACAAACCTTCTTGTTTCGAAGTCACTAGTTGGTGATGAAATCCAACATCGCAATACCAAGATAAGAAAGGGTTGGGCTAGGGTGGAAAATTTACGTTGACGACCTGCTTAATGGACTTACACCCTGGTGCAAGCTTCCACACATAATCATGGGTATACCCTCCAAGGAGCCCGAGTGAGTCTGGCCAACGTCGATTCCAGGTACCGTAAAGACTTTCCCCTCCACAGTCACCTTATGTAAGATCTTAAGAAGATAGGCCACTAAAGTTACCACAAACAACAATGATGCCCGGGGAGATAGTCAACAGTCTGATCCACACGCAAGGGCAGGGTATCGAGCCCGAAATCAACTTGAGAGGCTTCCACTCATCATTGTGGGCATACCTTCAAGCGACCCCCATAATACGTGCAATCTCTACACTAAGACCAACAAAGCAGGGTGAGTAACTCTACCAATCTCAATGCGACCTCAAGTTTGACCCTTGTGTGAGAAGGGCTTCCCAAGAAAAAATGTTGCAAATGGATTTGAACACTCCCTATCACAAGATACTATTGTGTGTTTTATGCTTTGGAGAGTGTGTCTCACAGCCTATTCCAAAGCTCTAGCCTAGCTAATATTGGTGTAAAAGAGCCCTAGCAAATAAAAGTTACTACTTGAGTTTTTTTAATTTCGCAATGTTTTTAAGAGGTTGTTGTTACTCAAGAGGTAGATGGGAATGAAACCAATGTTGTGTAAGACTTCGACCCAATAATGTGAAAACAAAAATGAGTGATGCAAACTTTTGTTCGATGAATTCTATCTACAGTAGGGAGAAAGTATTTTTCTGGAACAATATGAACTACGACATACAATTCTTTTTCTTTGAATGTAATACCAAATAATCATTGACAATATAATTTCATTATTCGTTCTCTTTCAATTTTTTGAATGCCAATATTTTATGTATAAATGATTACCTAAAAGACTGAAAGACTTTAATTTTTTCCTTTCAAAAAAACCAAAACAGGGATGGAACTAAGAAAGGATAATCAATCAATGAAAATAAAACACTCAACAAGCACCCAAATCGATCTTTCAATGGAGATAAAAAATAAAAAATGACAAGAAAATGTTTCTTCAAATGTGAATAAAAAATGGTCTTTTGATCATTAAACAATCCAAAATGTGTGACCAACGTAAAATTTCAAATCCAATCGAAGATTTTTAATTGAGCAAGCACTCAGACACAAATCCATAGATTATACCCTTGTCGATAAAAAAATTGGAAAAATATCAAAAGAGAGGTATTCGATCTTTGAAACCAATCAAGAGAAAGCTTAAATTGTCAGAAAAAGTTAAGAACTAGCATTAAAAAATCCTTTCCCAGCTGACTAAAGCAAAATTGGGTAACATCAGAGGCCAAAAATCAACCCAAAAATTTCACAAATGTCGCTGCAGGCTAGCAGTATAACACAGTGCAAAAATGAATAGTTTTTGCAGGCCAGAAGCAGACAGGGTGTTGAAATCCTGCACTGAAATAAACCAGCAGGGTGTGGAAATCAAAGGTTTTTGCAGGCTATCTATAAGGTGCAGTGCAGAAGTGTTTGAAAAATCAAGAAAATTGGAGAAAAGGGCAAAGCGTCCAAGTGGATTTTCAAACCCAGAGAGTCTGAATGGATCTCCCATGGACTCAGAGACTAATTTCAAGCAAAAAGAATAGATCAAAAGAAAATGGCCAATGAAAAACCACAATAAAGTTGTTCTTCCCCAACGGAGTCGCCAATTTTGTTATTGGATAAATCGGTAGATGCGGACATGAACTAATCTCCCCAGATCCACCTAGATCTAGAACAAAATGAGATGGAACAAGACGCTTTCCCTAAGTTGTGATCATTGAGTTTACTACCAAAAGAGGAACGGATAACATGCCTTATGAATCGCTTCCTTGTGTCTTTGTTGTCCCTGCTTCACTCCAGTGCTCTTGTGGAATCAAATCTGTGATAACGCAAACCAACCAACATGAAAGAAGCAATAGTAGAATTCAATGACAACCTAAACATGTGATCAAGGAATCATGTAATAAAATACTAATCATTTTATGGGAAAGAGACGTGCCACCGTATTATATTAATGAAAAATAGAAGATACAACTGAATTGCCTTGATGTTGCAAGTTCCCTTTTAGTGGTCCTTCATTCCAACACACACATACACTTGCTCCGAAATTTGCATGAAGATAATCCACAAAATCTTGATGGGAAAATGGTGGCCTCAAGCATCACTAAGAACAGGATTCTTCACACAGTCTTCAGCCTATTCTTTCATCAATTCTCTACTCAATCTTGCTTAACCTTTTCCATGAGAAGCCCATGATTATATAGGAGAAGGTGAAGTGGTTAAAGGGATGAGGATGATCCCACCAAATTAGAGAAACCAGTAGGATCGCAACCATACAGACGCCACCTCACATTCTAGAATATTCCCCTTCTAGAAACTTTGTGAAACCTCTTTCCTCTTTTAGCTTTGGAACGTTGTCTCACTCTGCCTATATAGCAGCCTGTGGAAATCCTGCGGGCCAGCTATAGAGCAGCCTGTGGAAATCATATATTTTTGCACTGTGTAATATGTGCAGCCTGCGGACCCTTTCTAAAAAGAAGTCTTGTAGAGGAGGAAAGAAGTTGTTTTTCTCAGGCAAAAATTCATGTTGGGAGCCTGAACAGATGTTTGTGAAATCATCATTAAGGTGACGAAAATAACGTGTAACAACCACTCCTTGAATATGTCGTTGGGACACCACCACTCTCTCTCACTTACTCAGGCAAGTGGGTTTTCCCATCCAGATTTCACTTTTCCCTTTCCCACCACTAGTACTCCACCCACTTAGGTTGCACCAAATTAGTACCCCATTGCATATTAGCACCCATGTCATTTTTTTTCATTAGGATCAGGGGTCTATATAGCTTGCATCCCATAAATAGCATCATACTTCCTTCTCATTTTGTTGGGTTTTTTCCTCAAATTCCCAAGATATTTGTATCAAATTGGTACGATATATTGTGCTTCATTGGATGTCATTAACCCTCTACCTCATCCATACCTTGAAGACCATTGTGCATGTTATACCTCCATTCATTATTCCCCCAAGGAGATTTCCATCAATGTCTCGCCCCATATCGCTTCCATTCATCATCATTATTTCCTCTCATCCACATTCAAACCACTTGGTTGCATTCTTTCGAATCCCCTATCTCCTTGCTTGTAACATATCCAAATTATTCATTCTTTGTGGTAATATAAATAATTATTTTCATTATATGACCCTTACACATTATCTCTTTTGTATGGCAGCAATCCTCATCGCCCTTCTTAAGAGCATTTTTTTAGTAATTCTTACATACCAAGTTTTTATTGTATTACACTCTTTCATGTCTTGTAGTATTTATATTTCAATACCCCATCTAGTCTTATTGCAGTTCAATTGTCTCTTTGAACCATTATAATCACGGTTTGTCATTTACAGTCCTCGATCTTATTTACCCTCAATTTTTTCATCATAAGTGTTATTCTTAGCATTGACCATATCTCTTATTGTTACATAATTGTTGTCCAATTCAACCTTGTTTGTTATGCTATTTACAAGGGAAATATTAAGTCTCGTTCTCAGTGTCCTATTGATCCAATGTTGTCTCAGTGTCAATTAGTTACACTTAATTCATGATATGTTTCCCCTTGTGTTGGTTTCTAGGGGGTCTCCCATCCCTATTGACCTCAAAACATTTATTCTAGGGGATTGTTTTAGAGGCAATATGTACCTTTGTCCCAATTACATCATTGATGGGTAGCCTCTCACCATGAAAGGAGAGTCATCGTTGCTCCTTGACTTGGTAGTTTCTCATATGTTCATCATCAACTCATTATCGCATGGTTGAGATTTGTACACATTGATGGTTTGCGTCGTAGTTTTAGTTAAATACCATAGGACATGTATGGATTTGTTCAGTATTTATTTAACCCCCCAAGTCACTAAGAGTATCCCTTCTGGTAGCTCCCTACATGTTTCAGCAAGTGTTGGTTACAGTAATCCATCTCTAGTTACATTTTCCTAGATTTGATTGCCTCTATTAAGTAGTTATTCTACACCACTAGTATGAGATTTCCTCTAGCAAGTGCTTTCTTAATATTTGGCCCCCTCTTATACAAAAGGGATTCATTTGTTGTGATCATTCACCCCCTGGTGCCATTGTTTCTTCACATGTTTAGACATGATGCAGTATTCATTATTCATGTGTATTTTGGTCTAGCCCCATATTACCATAATCTTATATTGTATGTTGTTGATACATCTTCATGTCAAGCATGGGTATGCACATTTCGTTGATATTGAGATCATGTATACACCTCACATCATGATTGTTCATTCTTCAAGTGCTCTCCTTTATTGTTTTTTTACAGTTCTTTCTCCTTGGACACTCTTCTCTTTATGTGTGTTGTGTTATCATAGACATTTGGGTGAGAAAAGCATGATGTATTTTGACTATATGGTCTGCTCCTAACCTCATAAATCAAGGGGAAAATTTTATCAACAAAAGTTTCCTCACATTTACCATTTGAATAGTTTTGAGTAGATACATCACCATTTCGTGTGTAAACCCACATAATGCACCCTATTATAACATCATATGGGTTTTTTTGTACCTCACTTAGCATGGTCAAACCCTTAGAGTGGACCCTTTATAGGGTCATGTATTTTTTCATCTATTTTCTGTATGACTCTTATGGGTAATCTTTGATATATGTGTGACCCCCTATAAACTCAAAAATTTGCCATCCCATGACTCATAAATGTGTGCAAGTTTTTTTAAGTGACATTGTGGGTACATGTGGACTTGTTTAAACCCCCATCTTCATTAATGCCAATGACTTAGTCTTCCATAATTCTCATTAAGCTTAAGAACCCTCATTAATACATGAAGAGAATTCACATGGAAACTACTTCTAAATTGGGGTCATACTATTCACCTATAAAAAGAGGGGGTGCATTTTATATCAACCACAAAAGAGTAAAGTTATTTTGTTAGAATACCATTAGAGAGTTGAGGAAACCTTCTTCCACTCCGACATTCCTCATTGTTTGTTCACCCTCTATCCATTGTCTTGTGGCCAACCACAAGAGAGAAACAGAGCAAGGAAGAAAAGGAACCTCCCAATTAGAGTTTGGAGCCCACCTTGCCACAATGACCCTTCACATGCATTGATTGTAAGTTTTATGCCTTTCCACTTGGTATAATAAAGCATTTATTATTTTCTCCAAAATATTTGTGTTGGAATTTCATTTAAAGTGGTAAATTTATAGCTTACAGCTTATTTGTTTTTTCTTTCATGATTTATGTTTGCATGTCTACCTTTCCTCATTTATTTATTTTGTTTGTTCTTAGTTTTGCAACCAAATTAGGGTTTTTTGCACACACGTCTCACAAAATACCCACAACACCAAGGCAATGGATGAGAATGCTCTTGAATTGAATCTTCTGCCTTACCTTGGCTTTCTCCCTACATTTAATGTGGAAATTTTTTGGCCACAATTTCCACCTCTTCTAGACACAACGAAGGTGGAAGAGAAATGGGTCATGACAAAACTAGACAATGACTGCATAAAAAAAATCTATAGTAAATTAGATCATGGAATCCAAGATGAATATCACTAGACGAAAATACAACTATGTTGGGTTGTCAGAGTAGAACATCTTATTCACCAATGACATTGGTTCACCATGAACCAAATTCACCAAAGGTTTTCTCACTTGGGCCAAGAAATTGACTCAATGGGGACCATTGTTTTCAAATGGCGGATGACTAATCTAGGTGACCAATTAATCTAGGTGACCAATTGGGGACACTCATGAGTAGATATTGAATTTGGCAATATCACATATTGAAATTATGGAGACTAGTTTAGGCACTTCCGAGCATTTTTGGGGGGATTTTGATGGTATCTCTAAGGTGTTCACTTTATTAAACATATCAAGAGATTTTCAAAGGTGGTATGTTTTCCCCGGATGAATTTGAATCATAAATGTATGGCCCTAGGAAGTAACATTTCAAATCAACTTTTTAGAGCCCGCCTTTTTTTTTTAACTTAGCTCCTAGGTTTAGTGTTTTTACTTTAGGGTTTTTTCACTCTAGGGTTTTTGCTTCATATTACAATGAAAGAAGATTTTAACCTCCCAATTATGGACATTTTGTGAATATGTAGTAGACACACCTCTTCTCATATATATCTACTAGCATTCTATCCATTGTCTTGCATAGTGTTTTTTATCGATTTCATTTTAGAATTTGGTTTTCATCGCATCTTGTGTTCTTTTATAAAATATTGTGTGTGCCTTCATTTAGTTCTTATCTAGATCTAGATAAATGGTATCAGAACAGTGTATTCCATAGTGCATGTCTATTATGAGGTCTAGATACAGGAAATTGTGCATGTTGAATGTACTTTTATTGACAAGATGAGTGTCAATTAAAATGGATCAATTAACATGGGTCCTAATGGCATAGCATGATTCCCTCCCTCATTTTACAAGGTTGGTACTCATTTTTTAGCCTAAAACTATGCTTGTATGGGTTTTAAAAATCAAGTTCTACCCAACAATTCACACAAGTATCCATAAATTGTAAATGCATCCATATCAACAACAATTCATGCTCAAAAGTAAAGAAATTGTGATTTCAGAAAAAAAAAAAAAAATCACCAATGTCTCACTTCAAATCGGGATCTTCTACATATCACAATCACTATCTAGTGAAGTGGAAATTGAACAGCACTTCAATAAAAGACTCAAAAGAAAACAAATTGTTCATGGTTGAGAGAAAATAAGTCATTGGTTAAAACAAGTTTCCCAAATTCATAATTAGATGGAGAACTCATATGAAATTAAAGTCTAACTACTTGTTTCATACAAAAACCAAGTTTGAAATCAAATCATGGTCTTTCAAATTTCCAAGGGAAAAAGGAGAATATGCACAATACACCTAACTACAAGTACATCAACCATATCATAAAGGAAATCAAAAATTGAGGGAAGGGGATACATGCATTTATATTGTCTTTACCAATATCACAAAGTTTTCACTGCAATGCATCCTCTTCAAAATATAGGATTTCAATAATAGACACAAAAAAAAGGAAACAAATAAAGTCTCCACAAAAGCCTCAAAGTTCATATCATAATATTCAGGGTTTACATATAATCATGGACCACAATTACGAAAGCATTTCACATAACAAAAAATAATAATAATAGTAATAGTAATAGTAATAGTAAAATCTAGGAAGATATATGACACATATGACCTATATTGGATATATGAAAACATTTGTCACTCAAAAGTGTAACTCAGTAATCCTAAGACAATGTTTTGTAAGAAAGGAATGGGAGAAGGTAATACCTTTTGAACTAAAAGTTGAGCAACAATGGGAAAAAAAACTCACGTGAGATCTAAAAGATGGGGGTTGGATCCTAACTCACTCTAGAACCCCTTATCCTCTTCAACAATAGAATAAATAAACAAGGTGGAAAGGTAATTTTGGTAATTGTGTCACCTCCAAGAGTGTAATAGTTCATAATTCTTAGCCCCAAAATAATTTAGTATCATGTGGTAAAGGGACATGATTCACTGGCAAGAGCATGAAAGATACAAATTTTATCAATAGTTTCTTAAATGTTATATTTTGCAGGGCCCACAATGTCATCCCTTTCACCTTGATCTCAAGCAAAATGCCTTCTATTGAAATTATTTTATCTTTATGAGCCTCGATGATCATTTTCAATGAAATATTTATAATCCATCCCTGACATTTGTTGGCTCATTGCTTTTCTTTGTTGCATATTCATGGCCAAATTCATCTCTTACTTTTGTAACTTCTGTATCATATATATCCTATCAATGAATACATTATTGTTGAGTAGTGATCGACCTCTTAAAGACTCTACATGAGTCACTAGGATCTTGATCATAGTTGACTTCCTATCTTGTAAGTTGTTGCATTCCTTCACCAACTCTAGCATTGTTTGAATCATATAACCCAACCACTAGATTTCTATCAATACACTACCATCAAGTAACTATTTCCTTCTTCTTGTCTCTGAGTCTCAATATCCATGAAACCTACATATTATTTCACATAACTCTCCAAGAATTGAGTATAATGTTATAATTCATCATTTAAGATCCCTACCTCTCTCAATATCATGGTCAAGAAAAATTAATCTCTTGATCATTGTCCAAGATTCCTTGAATATATTATACTTGTCATCCAAGTTGTTGGAAATGAACCCCCTCGTGATTTTCATAGTATTTTAAGTCAAGAAGACAGTGGGGTCAATAGGGACCTCAAAAATTTGGTTTGGTGTTTATTCAGGTGGTTTAAAATAAGAAAAATTGTGTTCAAAGTTCCTAAAAGCAACATGCCCTGAAAATATCCATATTGATTTGTGTTAGTAGTGAGTTGTTCCTTTAGGCTCTATCTGATCAAATATTTTTTTTTGGTGAAATATAATCCCTCACTTTCCCATGTAGTAAATGTTCCAAACCCCTCACATATTTCCCCACTCTTCCCACATTTTCCATATGAAGAATGGTTGTAACCACTAGTCAATACATTGACTAGTAACCACAGGAGACTCGATGATATTTGATCATAAGACCTATGTGTATTTTCACATGAGCATCTACCAATCGAACTAACCCTTGAGGATTATATATGATGAACTCTTATTTTGTCGCCTTTATATCGATAACATATGATTATGCTCTTCCTAGATTGATAGTTGTTGAAACTCTCATGCCACTCACATCTACTATGGTTGTGGTGGTTTCAATCTCCTTGTTCCCTCTCTATCTCTTTGTTCAACCTTATGACCAATTATTTAGTGATAGTATCATATTTAATATTATTATGTAAACTAAACAATTCATCATCCTTAAGTGGGACTACATTTCCTCTTCCATCCTTAATTAATTTAATAACCCAATCATGTAAGGGCTCAATTTTTATATTTGTCCTTGGCACTGAGACCTAAGAAATAGCATAGACATCACAACCACAGAAAATGGGGGAACAAAGAGAAGAATTAGGAGGTAAATATAGATAGCATTAATTCCTGGTAGTTAAGAAAGTTGTATTGGGGATGAAGCGCAATGGATGAAAATTGAAAATTAAAAAATTAATTAATTAAAATTAAAACTCTCTTTAACATAAAACATTTATATTAATTAAAAGAATATTGATCACAAGATTTGTTACTTTTAGTCCTAAAAGAAAATTTCACAATAAAAAAAATACCAAATAAGTTGCCATCGTAGCATTTAAGAAATAAAGAAATATTTCACTCATTCACGTAATGATTTTGAATATTTCATAAGAAAAAATTTATTTAAAATGTAACTATGTTTTTATTCTTCGTAGCATTTAAGAAATAAAGAAATATTTCACTCATTCACGTAATGATTTTGAATATTTCATAAGAAAAAATTTATTTAAAATGTAACTATGTTTTTATTCTTGTTAAAATAAAGTGTTAAAAGAAATAATATCACCCATTAAAGAATGAGTATTTGATAACATATATTTTCATCATAAATTTGATAAATTCATTGGGTTGTGCTTTAGTGGTTGAGATAGGGCTTCAACATCATGATAACCTAGGTTCAAACCCTAAATTGTATAGAGCCCTAAAAATAAAGCTCTTAACCAAGTTTGATGATGTTAAAAAAATTGTCTTCATTCATAGAAAATTCATCATAAATTTGATAACATATATTTGATTCATTGTGTTGTGCTTTAGTAGTTGAGATAGGGCTTCAACATCATGATAACCTAGGTTCAAACCCTAAAATGTGTACAGCCCTAAAAATAAATTTCTTAACCAAGTTTGATGATGTTAAAAAAATTGTCCTTATTCATAGAAAATTCCATAGTTATGGTTGTAGTGATCTTCACATTTTCTTAACTTACAAAAGTTATGTATTAATGTGTATGTAATGTCCATTAATCCATAGGTTTATTTTCTCTATAAAAAATTATTTTCACAATACCACTAATAGATATGAACTTTAAAATCTCAGTATAATAGCCCTACCAATGGTTTGAACTAACAATTACAAGACAATCATTCACTCAAATCAATCATCATAACAACTATCAAAGACCGAAACTAACAAAAAAACGTCAAAGAACTACTAAGTTCATGTTTACACCTAGATTATATTTTTGTATTTTTCTCCCATTATGTTCATGCCAAAGGAAAAAAAATATCTAAATAACCAACCCTTTGTGGAAGTAGTAAATAAATGGCCAACTCAAGAAAGCATCCCTTATTAGGGGAATGTATTTAAAACATAGACGTGACAACAAAAGGTAACCAAGGCAAGGTAGAGGAACAAGCTATCAAGGATAATTTTGTGGAGGGACATGAGGTGGTTCATGATAACTAACAATTAATGAGTTTTAGTGTTAGTGCATAGATTGGCTATAGTGAAATTTCTAAAAATAATAATTTGTTAATATCAAAAGAGTGTATTCATAACAAAATAATGGTCGAAAACTAGATCATAAAATTGGGAGTTCTAAGACATGGTTGAGATGGTTCATAGTAATTAGCAATTAAGGAGTTTTAGCCTCAGTGCGTAGATGCATAGTTGAATATAGTGAAATTTCTAAAAATAATTACTTGTTAATATTGGAAGAGTGTGTCCATAACAAAATAATGGCCAAAAACTAGATCATAAAATTAGGAGTTCTAAGATATGCTTAAAAAAAGTATGGAGCTTTCTACATTCTTTAGATAAGAGAATAGGTATGGTTACAAATATAGAGATATTGGACCTAATAAAAAAATATTGATTTGATAGCACATGTGATATATATATATCCAATTTTGGTGAGGCTTGCACCCTTTTTTTTTTGTTTGCTAGTTTGTATGTGACCTGTGGGACTAGCCTTTGGCTGAGAAACCGCGACTCAAGGGCATCTAAGCCGTCAAAATCACCCGGGGATCGCACCCGGCTTGAGCCACACCAACCCTTAACATGGCTAGATTTTTTGTCCCCGCAGGTTTCGAACCGGTGACTTTAACATCACGAAATGCCTTAATAGCACACTCCATCACTGACTGTCGTACTCCTCGGGGACGAGGCTTGCACCCTTTTAATATCATTTGTTAATATATTTATTAATATTATTAATATGTAATATAATTGTATCCATACCGATTGTCTAAATATATAGTTGAAGTTGTGTCCTCAACAAAAAAAAAATTATTGTGAAATGTAATATACAAAATTTCACATTATGTTAACGAGAGAAATTACAACGATCATGAAATCCTTTATACAAATTTTGTCTAGAACATTTCTATGGTGGATATAGTGATGTTCACTTACCAATAATAGCATATCATAAATTACTCCACATATAGTTTATTTAAGTTACAAAACCTATCATTTTATAACAATTGATCAATCATTGGCATTAGAATTGATCACTTGCATGGTGATTATGTTGTCAATTGCACGATATTGTCAATAAATCTTTGGCATTTGGTAATTCATTCCATGATATTTTCAACATAAATTTTGTCATTCAAGTAATTACAATCGAATGTCTTAATTGATTCGCATATAGACTCCAAATTATTTTCTTAATATAGAAGGTAAAGGACAAAATATATCATTCACTTAGATAATTTATGCATCAATTACATGTTTCCCTTGGTAATTTTATTTATAGAGGAGATGTTATAACACATTGGATGTTCTATGAGCTTTAAATTTATAAGCATATTTCTAAATTCTAATATGAAGAGGGATCTAGAGAAAGTAGAGTGTCATGTCCAATGGGGAGTATAGGGATGATGTTGAACATATTTAGTTGAGATGCAGTTGAACTCAAATACTCCGAGAGAGACAACTTGAAGCCTTTACTATAGAAAATTAGGTAATAAGAATGTTTGGAATATTATAAATCTTCATACTCCTAAATTCAATTGTTCTACTAGGCCATAGCTTATACAAAGAGGTAGAATAGATGATTTCTTTAATCAAATAATTATAATTTTGGTTCAGGCTTAGAAGCAAGTGGACCGTAAGTTTGCAAGGAATGTTAAGAACAGCATCTTGTCAAACATAATCATTCAGAGCCTTGACACCTCATTTCCAAGAAAGTTCCTTCAAATAATAGCATTGATGAAACTATCAACCCTTTTAAAAACAAATTATGGGCATGCCAATTGAGAATTTAATAATCAGTCTTATTTGAGCAACGTTGCATTATAACTCTAAATTATGCACATATCAACCTACCTAATTAGTGTCTAAAGACTAATTGATTTTGATTCAAATTTAGAAATGGCCTATGCTCATTCTTTTTTATCTCATTATAACTCACTTCACACTTTACAAATAATAATAAATATTCACTTCACACTTTACCTATAATAATAAATATTTAAAGGAATAAATTTTTACAAAGAAAATAATTAATAAAATTTATATTTCTCTTTTGACTTACACATGAAATCACTAATAAATCATTTTTTTTTCTACATTTTTTTTTGTTTTTTTAATTTATATGTTATGTTAATGCTTTGGCTCTTTATTTTGTTTTCTAAGTGAACGGCCTATATTTTGATAAAAGAGATTTCACTAAGTATTTCTTTAGTGATTTGAAAATTTGTAGTCTCTTTTAGTCAATTGTATATGGAATTAATTGAATCATTATTTTTGCATGATTTATTTGAGAAGTCATTATGCTTCATTATTAATTAAATCAACATTTTCAAGATTAGAATAAATTTTTAGTCTCGATTATTTATTTCAATATAACTTATTTTTTATCCCCTTTGTTTAAAGATAAATGAGATTAATTCCCCTCAATGAAGTCTATATGCAAATGTTTAACTCTGAACTACAAAATCAAAATGAAATCTATGCAATCTATTTCATGAAAAAAACAATATGTCAAAAATCTTCTCTATAATTCAAGACTTTCATATTAACCTCTACAAATACTCTTCTATTTTAAAAATTACAAACAATTCTCTATAATTTATATTAAAAATTACAAACAATTCTATATAATTCAAAACTTCTGTATTAACCTCTTCACATAACTTTCTAAATTAAAAATTAGAAACAACATATAGATATGTTTGTTTTATATAGGCTGTCTTTTAAAACCCCTTCCTTTGAATGTAATAGAGATTATTGCCTTAAATTTCAAATTAAGGTCTTAAATTTCAAAATCATTAAAGATTTAACATTTATAAAAAAATAAAGGCATCCTCTTGTGCTTTCGTTTATAGAGTGCTTTTAAAATGTCTGATTTAAGCTAATTACCTTACATGCATGTGGAAAAAAGAAATAACAAATGTTATAATGTTTTTAAAATGGTGAGATCTTAGCTTAAAATCATTTTAGGATCAATGAACATTATGATCTTAGTTTTTTCACTTGGAAGGATCTTGTAGGGTTAGCACAATGAATAGAGAATAGAGAATGAACAGAAAACTAGTCAAAAGATTAATAAAATCACAATGAAATAGTTCAAAAAATGACAAATCAAAGTGCAAATTTCACAGAATACCAACAAGAAACAAGGTTAGAACACAAAACACTTGAATTCTTTATTGATAGGCTTGCAAGAGGGTCGGCTACACCACAATAGGCAAGTCCAAACTGGTACAATGATCACTTCGTTCAAAGAAGAGTCACTAGACTAGGAGAGGAATGAGAAAAAAACATTGTTATTACTGCCAAGAACCAACCAATAACCAATGAAGACCATCCAATATATAGGAAAATAGTGTGAAGAAAATAGGAGTTAATGTGCTTGAGGGAATAAATGTTAGTGAGTAATGTGAACGGTGAGTTAAAGGTGTGAGAGTGAGGGATATGGAACTGAGATAATGGTGAGTTAAGTGAGGGAAATGATACATTAAGTGAAGGTAAGAGTGAGTTGAGTGTTTAGTTAACTTTAACGTCAACACACGCCAATTATGCATGTGCTAGCCAAGGAAGACAAATTCACCCTATTTTTGGGGTATTTTCCTAAATTTTAGAAAATTAGCATTTAAAATCAATTTAAGGGAAATTTTGGGAAATTAATGCATGAAAAGTGAATATATGTGAGTTGGAGTAGTAGAGTGATAAAAATTAACCTTGAATGGCTAAACTTTCTCCAAAACAATGCCACCTCAACCACCTTTTTAGCTTAATTAATACATAATCCTTGGAAAATGCACCCTTGGTCCATGATGCCATGTAGATGTCACATCACCCTGATACTCTGTTGCATGTTGAAATCTCAGCTCGCCACTTGTCACTGCTTGAGATGATGACTGCTAAAAATAGAAATTTCCAAAAATATACATCCAATCCAAAAAAAAAAAAAAATTGCCGAAACTGACCCAAACTTTCCAGAAATGTTCGAAATGACTAAGAGACCACCATCATGTGTCTACTGCTAAAAATAGAAATTCCTCGCATGTCCATGATATTATACTCATTGGATTTGATTTTCCATAGGAAATCTGAATCCGCATCAAAATCGACATGTGAGCCCTTGTCTTGAACTTGCTAAAAATAGAAATATGTGCCAAATCATCCCGGAAAAGGTCCAAAAGACTCGAAATGTCATAATGTGCTCAAAATCTGAATCTGCGGCCTGGAGCCCAAACTGTTAAAAATAGAAAATTCTTGCATGTCACCCAAAAAAGTGCTATCGAGCCTAGAATCATGCAAGGACCATCCATGTATGCTCAGAACTGCTCCAAACTGTCAAGAGATCCATTCAAACAGTGTCTCCTAAAAAGTAGCAACACTTGTTAAAGATCCATTCAAACAGTGTCCTAAAAAGTAGCAACACTTGTTGTATGTAGACATCTCTCTCAAAATGCATGGGAAACCAAGCTAACCGTAACTCTGAACAAAACAACCATGTACAAATCATATACCTGCCTCTGATGGAAACCAACCTCTTGCTCAACACCAGTGTTAAACTCTGGGAAAATCTCATAATGCCAACCAAAATAGTGTTTGTTGGCTCTAAATCCTCAAGATTTTCCAAGGTGAAAATCTAGAGGTTAACGAGCTCTGTGAAGTGTCTATGGAAGAAATTTGAGATTGAGACTATGTTAATGGAAATGGCTAGAAATCGTGAGTACTTAGACCTACATTTTGCAATATCCAAATTTAAACAAAATAGAAGATTTTTTTTCTCCTATTAGAGCCACTCATAATAAGCCAAAACTTGCAGTAATTATGATTGATCCAAAATTACTCGTAGTAGTTATGATTGATTGATAGATTGACTATAACCCAAGTTAAACATTGGAGATACCTTTGTTACTCCAATTTTGAACGTGGAAATAAATGAAATTATTTCGAAGACAAAAGCTTTCCTATTCTTGAAAGGGCCATCACAAACTTTGTTAATTTGGACCTTCCATTCACAAGACTCCGACTCTCGTGACCTAACAAGACCAAATCCTTCTGTTCCCTATGATTTTTCCCTCATTTCCTATGAAGAATTATCCATGGTAAATGATTTCCCATTAAACTAGGCATGGTCCTTGACAGACTAGTTGTATATCATATCATGCCATACTATATATCACTATCCAACGATATTATACCTTTCCAAGCGGATCGATGAATTTATTATGCAGCGAAGCAACAAATTTATTCTGGGCTGTATAGCGTCAAACAAGCACTTTAAAACAATCTTCTATTGGAAGATCAATTAAATTGATACCAAACTCCTGGTAACTTTCAAAGTAAGAATGGCGAATAAATCCTTGATATACTAAAATTAGGTCTTTTCTCCCTCGATATTTCTGCAAGGCAGCGGCCTAGTAGACTCAGGTAAAAAGTAATTGCGTACACTAAGAAATCCAATAACATGAAAAAGGGAAGATATTCATAGAACAAATGCATCTCAATTTCAGTTGTACAGACAAATGTATCTCAATTTCATAAAACAAAATTAATGAATACAGTGGTTGACTTCAAGTAGCACTGGAGCCTGTCTGACTATATCTGGTGCGAGGGTATTATTGGAAAACCAGTAACATGCAAGAAGAAATAGTAGTAAGCATACCAAAATAGCTTCGAACCATAATGGCAAAATGTTTAAATGTTTTGCATTTTAGGTGGTCGAAGAAACAACTATAAAAAAATATTATGTTCCCTGGTATTTTGTTTATGGGTGTTATATAGCATGAATATGTTCCAAAATGCACATAATAA
This sequence comes from Picea sitchensis, assembly GCA_010110895.2. Taxonomy (NCBI): domain Eukaryota; kingdom Viridiplantae; phylum Streptophyta; class Pinopsida; order Pinales; family Pinaceae; genus Picea; species Picea sitchensis. The sequence goes on from SNQJ01S0005582.1 coordinate 219,020, forward strand.
AAATAAAACAATTGCTTTGAATCAATCTCTCTGGCTCTCATATTTGGAGACTCTACGTCGAATTGATAAATTCCCCAAAACATAAATAGATAAAATTTCATCTTTAACTGATTGGTGTTGCGTCATTTTTAAATCATGTTAGATAAAAAAAAATGTATTCTGAAGCAAAAGGGTAATCCTTCAACACAGTGATTGGCGGAGAGTTATCGGTAGAGGCAAGTTTTGTGTACTTAATTAAAGCGAAGAAAATTAATATAATGGTTTATTAGGTACATCCTTTGCAGCTCAATCAAAGAGGGCTAGAGTATCCGGAGAATTTCAAGCCAAAAGTAATTTTACACAATATATTTACCTAGAAGAATAAGTGATTCAATATTCATTCCATTAAAAGGTGAAACAGAATAACAGTGTTGCCTGCCCGTTGCAGTTCATTATTTGCTTCTCAGAAAAGGATATGTGAAAGAACAGGTGGATTCCAAGAAAAATATCATTATATACAGCACTGAAGAGGACTGAAAGCTTAAAAGTGGTTCAATGTTTTGTTCATCCATGAAGGTATCTCAATCTCCATATAATGATAGCAATTTCACGTAGCTAACTAGTAAAAGGGAAGTACTAAATATAAGATGATCGCCTAGTCTACTTATCTGTTTTCATCATCCTTGGCATTATTACAAACATGATTAATTTCAGATAAACAATGGTCACAAAAAATGGATCAGCAGAGTTTCATTTTGCATCCTCTGCTTTTCAACTTCCTCTGCAATTATAAATTACTATTCTCTAACGCACTGAAAAATCATGCCGATTAGGGGAAAAGAAAGAGGGTAAGGGTGAGTGGAGAGGCAACGGATGAAAAATGCCTAGAAATATTTTACTGTTACCATTAAATTACTATTTTAATGCCTAGAAATATTTTAATGCCTAGAAATATTTTACTGCTACGGATGAGGCCTGCAGATAAATAAAGCAGGATATTTTTACAATCAAGGCTTCCAGAAGAAAAAAATGAACCATAAATAATTATAGATACAACTGAATTAGCTCATCACTGACTGCAGACGGTGTTAGAACACCCAAGTCTGTGAACAAGAGTGTAAGATATTGTGGAGGAGTGTAATCCCTAGCAGAAGATTCCACTTCAACTGATTTAGGCACTGGAACTTCAAAGTTAATCGTACGTGGTACTGGGGGCATGTCCCTTTGGTCGAGAGGATAGAGTCTAGCAAACTGCATATCAAATACAGAACATTTAGTGAAATTTATATTACATGAAATGTCATGAAATCAGTCGTGCAAAATTTCATACATAAGAGCTTACAAAGTGACATGTTTATAAATGAGACCCCTGCACTCTCAGAGATCAATGAAATCAGACAACCTAAAATTTCCATTTTGACCTGTTAACAAATTTCGAAGAGTTAAAATAAGCAATATGGTTTTTGCAATCCACTATTGGGCTTCTTCAAAAGTCTTGTTAAATGTAGAACCAGAATAGCCCATCGTCACATTTGGCTTTCAGTGGAACAGAGCCAAAATATCCTTAAAACATGACATGGGTGACCAAATTATATATCAATTTTGCAAAACCTGTCCTCCAGAGCTGTTGAAGATTCTTGGTAGGACCTATTCATATGCATATCAATTTTTGCAGTATCTATGACTATGGTTCCCATTCAAGCTATGGCTAGTCTTAGCTAGTGACTGAATCCTACTGGTTGAGCTTCTTCATCAGCAAAAATCAATCCTCTGTGTAACCCATTAAGATAAAAGAAAAGTTCAAGTTCCCCTTGTCATCCATCAGATCCTTTCAGGGAAGGTCCTTATAACAGAAAAAGATTCTTGGCAGAGCCCATTCATATGTGTGTCAATTTTTTCACTCTCTCTGACTCTGGTTCCCATTCAACGAGCTATAGCTAGCCTTAGCTAGTGATTGAATCCTAATGGTTGAGCTTCTTAGCTAGTGACTGAAATCTTAGAAGTGGGAGTGGAACTGAATTTGATAGCAGACCAGCAATATCATCAAGGAAGAGGCATGCTCCTAGTGGTGATCCAATGGAAAAAATATTTCAACAAGGACTGCCAAAGGAGGTGAATCTTACCATCGGGTTCTTTTTCTACCTCAGTTTCCTTCCATTTAATGTTGCATGGTCTCCTTTATTTATTAAGATGTGTCAATCTCTACTTGAAGGCAAAGGAAGAGGAGGATAGACTCCTTGCACCTATTAAATCAGCATGGACCTCATCAAGTGTTAATATTGTTTCCAAGGAATTGAAGCACATATGGGAATTTACTTTGAAGAAATGTAGGCTTCTTCTGTCTTATATACAGGAAGAGGGAAGAGTACTTGAAGGAAATGACAAAGATGTGGGAGGTAATTCCTGATGATATGGGTTTGGATAGTAGCTCAAGTTGGCAGTGGCCAAATTGGAGCTTATTGCACTGGTCCTAGAGCCAGTCACATTTGATGATGTAGATCTTGGACTGGATATAGAGGAGGATGAAGGAGAGATCTTGATGATTATGATTATGAGATGTAGGAGGAAGACTGACGAGCTATAAGATTTCCCTACTTTGTATTTGCCATTGGCATTCCCACATATAGTATCAACTTATCCATGTAATATATTTTGACAACACAGAATGAAAAGACTACACTTTATGCTTCTATATGTATGATAGATGGTGTATTGTTGTGTTTGATTTAGTTCTATTATCTAAATGTTCAAAAACTTTGCATCTTTAGTCTATATTTTATTCCTGTAATGTGTGTGTGTGTTCCTCATGTCACATTTATATTTTATTTTTGCAATATATATATATATATATATATAGAGAGAGAGAGAGAGAGAGAGAGAGAGAGGGATGCATGTCCCTCATGTTGCATTTCAGGTGGATAGTAGCTCAAGTTGGCAGTGGCCCACTTGGATCTTATTGCACTGGTCCTAGAGCCACTCACTTTTGATGATAGTGATCCTCTTGAAAGGCCATCTTCCACACCAGCAGAAGTAGATCTTGGACTGGATATAGAGGAGGAGGATGAAGCAGAGCACAGTAGCAGTGGTGATGATCTGGATGATTTTGATTGTGAGATGCAGGAGGACAACTGGTGAGCTATAAGATTTCCCTATTTTGTATTTGCCAGAGGCATTCCCACATATAGTATCAACGTATGCATGTAAAACATTTTGACGACAAAGAAGGAAAAGACTACAGTTTATGGTTCTATATGTATGATCGATGATGTATTTGTTGAGAAGTATAACTCAGAAGGTCTTCTTCATGCATGGCATCCTAGCATGGGTGGAGGACAATGAAAGTAGCCCAGTTGATAGATTAATCTCTTTCCTAAAGTTTTACTTAGGAAAAAGTACATTAAATGTGTTATATTTTAATGTTGATTTAATGAGCACTTTTTCTAAAGTTAAAAGTGAAAATAATTTAAGTGATGGTCTTTTAATCTTGGCCATCCATCTCACTGAGAGAGTGAGGGTTGATCTCATCCCTTGATCTCTTTGGAGATAAGGTTTTCGCTTGCTCATTGAGATAAAAGAAATCGACTTGGTGAGTTTCAGCAAGAGGAGATTCGCTTGAGGGTTTGCTGGAGAAGAGTTGCAGAGAAAACGGAGGTGAGTTCTAGCAGGTTGATCGACAAGTTTTTTCAGACATTTGCAGAGGCCGTACTACAGATCTGAGAGAGCCGCACGTGTGATGCAGAGACAACACAGCTGGGCCATGCGATTTGAGCAGAGGCTAGTTTGTTGGGCCGATTTTGTGTTGATTGGTTCGATTTGGTTTAGAGAGGATCGTACAAGTGTTGAGAAGAATTTTTGTTGTAACTCGATCTGCTCTGTAAGAGATCTCTATATTTTCTGCTGCAATAATAAAATCCACAAACTGGAGAATGGGTTTTCCCATATTGGATTTTTCCCGGGGTTATTTTACCCAAAAATTCAAGTCTCTCATTTGATGTGATTGTTGTTACTCTCTACAGTGTTCCTACTATTTATTTTTGTTGTGCGATTTTATTTTCTGTGAAGAAAACCTAGCTGTAACTGTAAATTAGCAATTTCATTAATTTAAATGTGCTAAATAAATTTCTGGGTAGTAAAGATTGTTGAAGCTTATGGTTAATCTTGTTGGGTTTTAGTGGATTCACATGGTATCAGAGCATGATTGTTGGAGTAACAGCATCATCGTATTGTTGTTGGTGTAACAGCATCAACATATTGGTTGATTTCAGATCTAAGTGCGGGACTGTTGGAGTAACAGCATCAGTGTATTGACCACAGAAGATCAATTTCAGATCTAAACACAGGATCAGTTTGTGGGACAACATAAGGATTTGGACAAGGACACTTTCAAAATGGCCATGACTTTGAGAGTTGAGGATAAACTTCAAGGTGCTCAAAACTTCCCCACCTCGAAAGAGAGGGTTACCACAATCTTGGATGTCAATGATGTCCTTGAGCATATTGCAGATAAAGCAGCAGCTCCTACAGATGCAGCTTTATTGGGAGCCTAGAAGAAGGGTGAAGCAAAGGCAATGAGCATAATCCTTGATGGGGTAAAGGATCACATAATCCCACACCTCTCGGGGAAAGCGTCTGCTAAGGACATGTGGGTGGCCTTGGGTAGCCTCTATCTGAGTAAAAATGAGAACAGGATTATGGTGCTTCAGGAACGGCTGCAAGGTACCAAGATGGCTAAGGGCGAAGGTGTGATTCCTTACCTCACTTGTATTACACAGATCAGGGATGCTCTTAGAGCAATTGGCTCAAAGACAGAGGATTTTGAGTTAGTACGTATAGCCCTAAATGGATTTTCAAAACCATGGGTCTCGTTTGTGCGTGGGATTGTAGCTCGAGAGAAACACCCTGACTGGCAACGCTTATGGGATGATTTTGTGCAGGAGGAGATTCACCTTGGTCAGGTGAGTGGATCATTTATAGCGTCTCAGGTTGTGGATGAGGAGGCTTTGGCTCTTTCTAGCAAAGGCAAGGGAAAGCCTAAGAAGAAAGGCTCAGGAAAGAAGAAGAACATTGACTTCTCCAAAGTCAAGTGTTTTCAATGTCACAAGTTTGGACATTTTGCCTCACAGTGTCCAGAAAAAAAAAAGACTAAGCCACAGATGGCAGCCTCTGAAGGAGTAGACGAGTTTGCGAAGAGCTTTGAGGAGGATTTATGCCTTATTGCATGTATGTCAAGCTCAACTGTCACATATGTTTGGTATGTGGATAATGGCGCCTCTTCTCATATGACTGGGCGCAAGGAGTTCTTCAGTAGCTTGCAGGAGGGAGGTGTGAATCTTCATATTGAGCTTGGAGATGATGCACGCTATAAGGTGCAAGGCAGAGGCACAGTGTCATTTTAGAGGGAGTCGAGTAAACCACTTTGTTTTGCTGACATTTTATATGTTCCTAGTCTTACCAAGAACCTCATATCAGTTTCGACCCTGGAGGACAAAGGGTTTGAGGTTACCTTGTTAATATTATGGTAGCTGCGGGAGGTATTTACCCCCAAGTGTGAACCTGACGAGAATAGAAGACTTCGAGAAGCAAGAGAAACCCTAATGAGTTGGCTAATAACCCTAGAAGCCTTGTCGGCTCAAGAAGAAAATTTATATTAGGCTATTAGCCTCCAAGAGAAGTCGGCCAGAATTAATAATAATATACTGAACAGACACATACCCAGAAAGAGAAGTCGGCCCCAGTAAACTGGCAGGACTACTATAAATACAGGGCGCCAGTTTTCATTTGACACATCTCAGGACTGCAGTTTTCCCAGTTGGTGCACACTGCAGTTGCAGTCTGGTGCGCAGGTTTGGAGGAGGGTTGCAGCGGCAGCTAGTTTCAGTATTGGCTTGAATATCTCTTGGCTAGGGTTTGGAACATCTGATCAGTCTTTTGTGTTGCGCTATCCTTGGGGATTGATGCGCTACTCTTTGTCTGGCTATCTAGCCTATGGTTTGCTTCCGAAGGAATTCTCAGGTCAAGGTTAAGGTGCTCGGAGGGAGGCTTCGGCCTGTGGTTGGGTGACGAGGGTATCGTCAATGGTAAAACAAGCACACAATCTTCTATATTCTAACAAGTTATGGGCCCACACCCCTTCAGTCAGCCTAAAACGCTGGAAGGAAACATAGCCGCTAGATATTGAGCTCGTTGAGGAACTATCGCTAGGGTTAGTAGCAGGAGCAGTTTCCAGAAACACTGCAGCTAGGGTTACTAGCAGAAGTAGTTGCAGAAACCCTAAACCTCTTATCGAGGCACCTTAAGTGACGAGATTGACCTAATCTCCGGATAGATCAGTGCGCCCTAGCCCAGCGCATCTCCTGGTACACTTAGAAGGCCAAAACGTGAAGTTTGGATTTCCGGTCAAATCTAGGGTTTGACCAAGTCAAGCAAGCCATGACGAATTCTATGAAGTCTAAGAACAAGCTAGATGGAGCCTCCAACTTCAGAGCGTGGAAGACAAGGATTGACCTCATCCTTGCTAAGAATAAAGTGCTAGATATTGTGAAAGGAAAGATCGTGAAGCCAGAGTTTAAAGAAGGAGAAGAGAAGGAACCGCAGAACGTTGCAGCTATGGAGAAGTTCAAAGATGTTGACATCAATGCCATGAGTATCATAGTGGATTCCATAAAAGACCACTTGATACCCTACATCTCCCATCTTGACTCATCGAAGAAGATGTATGATACCCTAACAAAACTCTTCTCCACGATTAGAAACATTGGACAAGTTATGAGTCACGAAGAATGAACTTCGTGACATGAAGATGAATGATGATGATAACCTAACATCCTACTGTAGGATCTCCCGGCTAAGAGATCAACTTCTGACTATTGAAGAGATCACTTGAAAAGGGAATTGGTGAACATAGTACTCAATGGTCTTCCCAAGACATGGGATGCATTTCGCATGAAGCATGAACACAAGAAAGAGTGCAGACATTTGAGAAGAACTTTGGACTTCAGCGTGCTCAAGAGAATCAAGGATCGATGCAAAGAGAAACCTTTCAAAAAGAATGCGATGATCAAGCCTTCCATGACAAGATTCAAGAACTTGAAACAAAAGGAAGTTTGGTTCAAAGGGAGGAAACCAAATCAAGAGAAGGACATTTCAAAAATACAATGCTCCAGAAATGGAAGTCACGGTCACCTAGGAATCCCGGTGTCCAGAGCGCTAAAAGAGAAAGGAAGAAGAAACCTGAAGTATGTCGATTGCTTAGAAGAAAATGAACCTACTAAGAGACTAAGCGGGATGGAAGAGACTTCTTCTACTAAAGGTAACAACACTCTTCTTACTTCTTGTACATATCTTACTTGCATCGTCTTTTTGTTACATATCTTGTATATCTATCTCTTGGAAAATAATGTTCCAAGAAGAACTATATACCTGAAAGAACAACAAGATAAGAGTGAATATCATTAAGAATGTATTACACATGAAAAGAAGAATATATATCATGTAAGAAAGCTATTACAAGATAAGCCAAATCCCGGAGGAATCAATCTGAGAGACTTAGAAGTCAGACGGACTTATGTGACAACTAAGGCCCGGAAAGTGGATTCTATTAGACAAAGAGAGCCAATTATATATTCAGAGGAAGACTATAAAGTCTGGGTTGGAAGCGTGGACTCTATTAGATATTGTAGAAGACAATAAGGCCAGTGAAGCTTGGACTTCGATTGAAACGAAGGGGAGGCCCGATTATATGCACTCTTACACATGAAGCAAAAGTTAGGAGGGAGCTAATCTATGATCCATTGAAGATGATGAGAAATGTATATATCCATGGTACTAGCCATGAAAAGCAGTACATGTTCGACTCAACTTCTGAAGACCTCTTGAAGAAAAGCCTTAAAGTATTCTTGGTTGTCCATCGAGATCCTTGATCCTATGATGAAAGGTAGGGAATTGGAATCTCCCCAGGGCATGGAATCTGTGAGAAACTCCATGGACCCAAAAGCAAAAGAAAAACATGAGAAGAAGAAGAACATAAAGATTCAAGAAGAAAAAGAACTAGAACAACCAGTCATTTGTATCAAGAATCACACAGATTACCGGCTGATATGAACTCACTTCAAAGGCAATCAAAGGAAGACACGAAAGTCATGATGAAAACGGTGTCACCAGAGACTTATGAATAAGAAAGCATTGCGAGATCAGGAACCAGAGGTTCTACTCCCAGGATGAAGGAAGACTATGAGGGATTGATTGTTCCGGTACGCCAGACTATCTCTATATAAGTCATTATATTATCCATAACATCCATGAGTCGAATTCTACATCAGATGAATGAAAGAACTTTTCTCTAGAGCAATTCAGTGAAGCATGCGAGCAATCAAGACTTTGGGCATGCAGGAAGGAATACTCACGTATGCGGATAAGAGAAGAAGACAACTTGGTGGAGAACCTCGATTACCCGCGACAAAAGCGTGGTGAAGATTTCCTATAACATCAAGATGACTACTCGAGGAAGATGGGGATCTCATGATAGCGAGGAAAGAGATTACCACCGCGGATATGCTTGATTTCCAACTATGATATACTCTCTTGTTCACATCTACAAGAAGCCTTCCACGGTGTTCAGACCCTGATACCATCATTACACACTACCCGCTGTGATGAAGTCCAGAAATAAGAAAATGTTTTTCTCCAATACATATCTCCACGGATGAACAAATAAACATACATCTTGGTAAATATTATGTCCAATATGAAAGAGTTTACATACTCAAGCTAGATCTTGTGAAAATAACTCTATTGACTAGAAGGAAGACTCTCAAACTAAAGAAAGTGCATAAAACACATTTATTTTTGTGATTTAAATATCTCTCGATTGGGAGAGGGCATTTATCTTTGTAAAAGTCCAGTTGAATGAGATATGCTTTCATGTTAGGAAAGTGGATTGAGAGATTTCGGCGGACAGTAGCTTCCCATTGTAGTTAACATGGGAGGCCGGCTGATTCTAACGTGTATCATAGACGTGACTTCCCATTATAGAGTGAATTACAGAACTTGATCTTCTTGGCAGTCACCTTGTGTAGTGGTCAAGTAGAATGGTCGCCTCGCCGGGCAGTCATTCATTCGAAGTTCACGGTTGTGGCGGTTCGAAGAATCATCACATTTTGGGCGTTGATGCGGAATGAACCATTCCTCGAGAGAGGCGGACTCATTCTCTCTCGGTTACACTTTGTTTAATTAGCCGAGGAAGAATGGCCGGAGGTAGAAATGAATGGGCAGTTACTCCCTCGGCCGGACTCATTCTCTCGAACTACACCTTGTTTACGAGGTGTGGGAGGAATGGCCGAGGTGGGAGTAGTCGAGGCTTCGAGAAATCGAGGACCCGGTTATTCCTCCGGCGGAACTCATTCTCTCGAGGTTATACTTTGTTTAGTGTCCGGAGAATGGCCCGAGGTGGGGAATAGTCCATGACAGCCATTCCTTAGGGAAGACTCATCCCCTATAGGTTACACTTTGTTTAATTAATGGAGGAATGGCCGAGTAGGAATGGTCAAGCATTTCGGCGGAACTCATTCTCTCCGAGGTTACACTTTGTTTGAGTGTGGGAGGAATGGCCGAGGTGAGAAATGGTCCGTTGACGAAACAATCCTTCTTCCTTGGTTGAGAAAGAATGGAGGCGGAGATAGCCTATTATTGATATTCTATGTTGACGGCAGACATTCTTTCAGACCTCACGGACGTGAGTGAAAGATTGTGAGATGGTGTATTGATGTTATATATTGAGAGCATACATTCTTTCAGATCACGGGCCATGTGAGTGAAGATTGGCCCAGATGATCATTGATATTCTATACTGAGGCGGAACCTCTTCGGAGACGCTCATACGTGGGTGAAATATTGGCCCAATTGATTCAATTTTATGATAACATTGTTTCTATGCGGATATAGACTACTGTGGTGGCGGACATTCTTTGAGATCATAGGCGTGAGTGAATTGGCCCAGATGATACTGATTTTATCATAACATTGTTTATCACGGGGATGCTCAGGATGTTTGTTATGGGAACTATATGGCGGTAGATAGGGGACTAAATGGTGAATAATGTCATTTCTTGCTTTCGCCTTCTCGTTGTTGATCAAGTACTGTGTTACTTGATGTGGTAGTTAACCTTGAATTGTAGTTGTGTACTACTATGAATAGACGAATTATTGTTCTATCCTTGTTCTAATTACCTTGAAGACTTCTCCGGTGATTATTGGAGATGATCATTAGGATGAATGATGAATAGAGATTTTCAGACGGAAAACAGTTCAAAGCTTTACTCCTCTTGTATCACTCCATGGTGAGAGTGTCTTATCCAGCATCATAACTAACTACTCAAATGAAGTATGGTTTGAGATGATCATTTGATGGTGATGGTGATGCTCATGAATCATAGTCATGAAATAATCCTAGATGACTATATTGATACTCTTGAATTAAATGGTATGTTTATTGCTCAAGTCCATTACCTGTAAAATACCTCTCTAGGGAGGAGTGTTAATATTATGGTAGGCTACTTGAGGAGGTGTACCCGATGTGAACTTGAGAATAGAGACTCAGGAAGCGAGAGAAACCCTAATGGGTTGGCTAATAACCCTAGAAGCCTTGTAAATCAAGAAGAAAATTTATATTGGGCTATTAGCCTCAAAGAGAAAAAGTCAGCCAGAAATAATAATATCGAGCGGACACATACGAGATAGGCTATTAGCCTCCAAGAGAAGAAGTCAGCCAGAATTAATAATAATATACTGAACAGACACATACCCAGAAAGACAAGTCGGCCCCAGTAAACTGGCAGGACTACAATAAATACAGGGCGCCAGTTTTTATTTGACACATCTCAGGACTGCAGTTTTCCCAGTTGGTGCGCACTGCAGTTGCAGTCTGGTGCACAGGTTTGGAGGAGGGTTGCAGCTGCAGCTGCAGTAGCAACTAGTTTCAGTATTGGCTTGAATATCTCTTGGCTAGGGTTTGGAACATCTGATCAGTCTTTTGTGTTGCGCTATCCTTGGGGATTGATGCGCTACTCTTTGTCTGGCTATCTAGCCTATGGTTTGCTTCCGAAGGAATTCTCAGGTCAAGGTTAAGGTGCTCGGACGGAGGCTTCGGCCTGTGGTTGGGTGACGAGGGTATCGTCAATGGTAAAACGAGCACACAATCTTCTATATTCTAACATACCTTTCGTGGAGGAAAGGTGTATATTAGACCAAAGGGGTCTACAACCAAGATGGACAAAGTGATTGGGGTTTGCAGTGAGAAAGTGTACAAATTACACTTCGAGCCAGGGAAAGCATTGGTCAATAGCAGCACTGATTTGGGAGAGTTGTGGCACAGAAGGATGGCGCATTTTCACTTTGGTGTGTTGGGTCATTTGAGACAAGAGGAATGCCCCAGGTTGCAACAGAGAAGCATGACCCTTGTAAGGGTTGCACATTGGGAAAGTATGCCCACAAAGCATTTCCATCTAGTGAGCATAGGTCCAAGGGGATCTTGGATCTAATCCATTCGGATGTTTTTGGTCCTATGAGTGTGCAGTCAGTTAGTGCTTTCAGCGACTACGTGATCTTTATTGATGACTACTCCAAGAAGACCTCGATATATTTCCTTAAGACCAAGGATGAGGTCTTTGACAGGATCAAAGAGTTCAAAGCTCTATTGAAGAACCAGTTTGGTAGGAGGATATGGGTACTTAGATCGGACAATGGAGGTGAGTACCACTCTAATGAGTTCGTGGAATATTGTGTTGTTGAAGGTATTAAGAAGGAGCTTACAATTCCTTGTAACTCGTAGCAGAATGGAGTGGCAGAGCGCAAGAACAGGACCATAGTGGGTGCATCATGTGCGATGATACATGATCAAGGATTACCCATGTTTTTATGGGCATAGGCTTGTCGCACAGCTGTATACATTCAGAAAAGGAGTCCCCACTCTGTGTTGGGGAAATTGACACTCGAGGAGCTTTATACAAGTGTTAGGCCAAAAGTGAGTCATCTTCGCATCTTTGGGAGTGTTTGTTATTGTCATGTCCCTTCAAAAAAGAGGAAAAAGATGGACCCCACAGGAGGGAAGGGGATACTAGTTGGTTACAGTGAGGTCTCCAAGGCCTATCGCATCTTTCTGTCGTGCACAGGAGAATTGTGGTAAGCAGGGATGTGCAATTCAAGGAGGAGCGGGCATTGAGGAGATCGAGAGATATGCCAGTGCAGGTAGAGGGCCAGCAGGGACAGGACTCGAGGCAAAAGATTGAGGAGGTACAGAGTACTGAGTCACAAGCACAGGGTACAGGTGCAAGTACTAGTGTTGAGGGAGACTAGTGGACAGGACAATCAGGAGACTGGTGAAGAGAATGAGCAGCATGAGGTTGTTCCACAGGAGATTGAACCTAGGCCACGGCCTAAGTGGTACAGGTCCACAGTTAGTGATTCTAAACAGGTATCACCTCCAAAGAGATTTTTTAGACCAAGTAAACCACCACAAAGACTTGGGTACATGGCGCTCATGATGGAGCTTAGAGATGTCAAGTCTTCCACTTATGAGCAGGCTGCACATCATGGAGTGTGGCAGGAGACCATGATGGAGATGTATGCCTCTATCATGAAGAACAATGTATGGGAAGTGGTGCCCAGGCCAGAGGGAAAACGGGTGGTTGGATCCAGATGGATCTATAAAGTCAAGCATGCAGTTGATGGAAGCGTGGATAAGTATAAAACATGCTTAGCAGCCAAGGGGTATGCACAGAAAGAGGGAGTCGATTACGAGGAGACTTTCGCATCGGTGGCTAGATATTCCCCCATCCGAGCAGTTATGTCATTAGCAGCAGAGATGGGTTGGCGCGTTCATCAAATAGACGTGAAGACATCCTTCATCAACGGAGTTATTGAGGAAGAATTCTATATTGAGCAGCCTGAAGGTTGAGGTTGGAGATAGGGAGACGCATGTTTGTGGGTTGAGACGAGCCTTGTATGGGCTCAAGCATGCACCTCAGGCATGGTACTCAAGGATAGACAGCTACTTGAGAGAGATGGGATTCCAGCGGAGTGAGGCTGATTCAAACATGTATTTTCTAGCAAGTGAGGTGCCTCTCATACTAGTACTTTATGTTGATGATCTCTTTCTTACTGGAGATGAGCAGTTGATTGCAGACTGCAAGGCTAACCTTGCAGCAGAGTTCAAGATGAAAGACCTTGGTTTGATGCATTACTTCCTTGGTCTGGAGGTTTGGAAGACAGATGGGCACTTCTTCTTAGGACAGGGGAAGTATACTATGGAGATCTTGCACAGGTTCAGGATGACAGATTGCAGGCCCATGTGCACGCCTCTAGTGACGAATTGGAGGAAGATTGATGTATCTAGTTCTGAGACAGTAGACCCCACCATCTATCGTCAACTTACTGGATTGCTCATGTATTTGGTCAATACTATGCCAGATATTAGCTTTGTAGTTAACTCTTTGAGTCGGTTCAGGGTGGACCCTCAAATAGTACATTGGATAGTTGTGAAGCATGTGCTTCGCTACTTGAGAGGTACAGTGGAGTACAGGTTATTGTATGAGCGCAGTGGTGGAGTGAGATTGGCAGGTTTTATAGATGTTGATTGGGCAAGATGCGCAGAGGACAGAAAGAGCACTTCATGGTGTTGCTTCAGCATTGGATCGAATATTATATCCTGGTTCAGCAAGAAGCAAAGATCAGTGGCATTAAGCTATGTTGAGGCAGAGTACATGGTAGCTAGTTTGACAATATGTGAGGCATTGTGGTTAAGGAAGTTGTTCGTGGGACTGTTCGACAAGGAGTTAGAGGCTACTGTGATACATTGTGATAATCACAGTTGCATCAAGCTCTCTGAGAATCATGTGTTTCATGATCATAGCAAGCATATAGACATCCGCTATCACTTCATACGAGATTGTGTACAGAGGGGAGTCATGAGGCTCCAATACATATAGACAAAGGATCAAGTGGCAGATATATTCACCAAAGCACTTTGCAAACAGAAGTTTATGAAGTTCAGAGATAAGATGAGGTTGGTTCAGAATCCCTTCCTCGTTAAAAGGGAGTGTTGAGAAGTATAACTCAAAAGGTCTTCTTCATGCATGGCGTCCTAGCATGGGTGGAGGACAATGAAACTAGCTAAGTTGATAGATTAATCTCTTTCCCAAAGTTTTACTTGGGAAAAAGTACATTAAATGTGTTATATTTTAATGTTGACTTAATGAGCACTTTTTCTAAAGTTAAAAGTGAATAATTTAAGTGATGGTTTTTTAATCTTGGCCATCCATCTCATTGAGAGAGTGAGGGTTGATCTCATCCCTTGATCTCTTTGGAGATAGGGTTTTCGCTTGCTCATTGAGATAAAAGAAATGGACTTGGTGGCTCGGGCACATTATTCACATGAGAGAGGGCGAGTTTCAGCAAGAGGAGGAGATTCGCTTGAGGGTTTGGAGAAGAGTTGCAAAGAAGACAGAGGAGAGTTCTAGCAGGTGGATCAACTAGTTTTCTCAGCCATTTGCAGAGGCCGTACTACAGATCTGAGAGAGCCGCACATGTGACACAGAGACAACACAGTTGGGCCATACGATTTGCGCAGAAGCTCGTTTGCTGGGCCAATTTTGTGTTGTTGGGTTCGATTTGGTTTAGAGAGAGCCGTACAGGTGCTGAGAAGAATTTTCGTTGGGGTTTCCTCAGCGATTGCTGTAACTCAATCTGCTTTGTAAGAGATCTCTATATTTTCTGCTGCAATAATAAAATCCACAAACTGAAGAACGGGTTTTCCCATATTAGGTTTTTCCCGGGGTTATTTTACCCAAAAATTCTAGTGTCTCTCATTTGATGTGATCGTTGTTACTCTCTACAGTGTTCCTAGTATTTATTTCTGCTGTGCGATTTTATTTTCTGTGAAGAAAACCTAGCTGTAACTGTAAATTAGCAATTTCAGAAATTTAAATGTGTTAAATAAATTTCTGGGTAATAAAGATTGTTGAAGCTTATGGTTCATCTTGCTGGGTTTTAGTGGATTCACAGTATTCTTGTGTGTTTGATGTAGTTCTATTTTCTAAATGCTCAAAAACTTTGCATCTTTAGTCTACATTTTATTCTGGTAGTGTGTGTGTGTGTGTGTGTGTGTGTGTCCCCCTCCCATCACATTTATATTTTATTCTTGTGTGTGTGTGTGTGTATCCCTTGTGTTGCATTTCAGGTGGTCTGTGTGTCAGACACGTGGTCTGTGTGTCAGACACCCATGTTGTCTCTGTGTGTGTGTGTATCCCTTGTGTTGCATTTCAGGTGGTCCTATTGTCATGTGACTTGGATTGAGATACACAAAACACTGTTCTTAAGTACTTAAGTTAAAGTTCTAAGAAATACAAAAATTGAGGCTCTAAATGGCTTCCAGAGTTCGAAAATCATCTAAACTATAATGATATATGATCTAATGAGAAAAGAACTGTTACCAAAAAAAATCACCCAAGGGGGGTTGTTTCTGGCAAAAACCCATACTGAAACTGAAACCACACCAGAAACCTATACCTGGAGTCTATTTCTCAATCATGGATGGAAACATGTTTCTCAAGAAATGAATAGCATTTTTACTGGTCACTTCTCACAAGTTTCTGCCCTGCAAGAAACGGCCAAAAAAATAGGCCCAGCTCAAGTTTCTATTGTTAGATTTTAAATTACATCTCCATTTTGTTACGTATGTGACTAGTTCATCAGCATTTTCACTCGAAAGGCTCGAGATTTGGCATGTGTTCACTCAAATCCTCACATTCTATTGCTACAACAGGAAGATTACCTTATTGCACCCATTAGGATGTGGGATTATGTTTGTTCCGAGGATGATGGTGACGAGAAATTGCCTTTGAAGGTGTTCTAGGCAAATGCAGAAGATATTTTAGAAGCTCATAGTCATAATGATACTAAACCTGATCAAAGCAGTGCCACTAACTCTTCAATTCCTGAATAGCCAACAATGAGATGGAATCTAAATATTAGTCTATAGTGAACTGATTTATCGTTTATGAACTGAACAGTGAACAGTCTGATATTTCCATTATTGCAAACTTTCTGTTATGAATATGAAGTTATTGAGGATGGACCGGTTTTTGTTATAAATGTGAATACAATATCTCTTTTTAACTATATAAATTTGAATGATTTGCAAAAATAAATTATCTTTAGTGTGGATAGTTAAAATGTTTAATTATTCTTGCAAAATTATTAAAAAGAACACTAAAAAATCTTGCTGCAAAATCTCATAATTTATGCTTCATAGTCTAAACCCATTTCTCATTTTGTTTTGTGTTTCTTGTTTCTGGAAACACTGGAATAAAGACTAAGTCATGACCCGTGACTCGTCAAAATCATCATCATAGGTTAAATCCCCAAGAATGTCCTCTGGATAAGCATTTGCATCTATTGCACTGTCACTTTGAGAGGCTGCCCTAAAAGTTCAACACTTGGCTCATCTACCTCCAACAATTTAAGCAACTCCAAGTTGAACCAACTCCATCTAGCTGAAGTCATCCTCTAGAACCGTTTGTGGTTGACTTTCCACAACCCAATCCTAGGTGGGAATAATCTCCTCTGAGACTACAGAATCCCCAATAGATGTATTGGTCGATTGGTTGTAACTTGCACCTCAACTGAAGGTTACATTGCATGAAGATCAAATCATCCAATGGTTGTTCCATACAATTTCTTTTCTTTGTGTGAATGCTCTCAAAAATACTCCAGTTGCAGTCACACCTAGAAGCACCACATGCCTAGATGAGGATTTGCCTAGCAACCCATTGCAACTCAGTGCCACAAAAACCTTTGCAAACTGTTTTTCCTATTTTTAAACCTCAGGCCCCGCATAGGATGACAAGTCCACTGATTTGGCCAAGTCATTTCTGACTTGACCAAGTCAAAATTCACAAGTCATTTCTGACTTGACCAAGTCAAAATTCACATGTTGACTTGTCCGAGTTGATCTGACTTGGTCAGTGATACAAGCAAGACACTTTTCTTTCCTCCTCGTTTCCTGAAAGGAACCACCTAAGAAACATCTCCAATTTTCTGTATCATGATGCAAAAGAAAACAAACAGGAAGAATAATATATATGCCCCACTGCCAAGAATTTGTTGGCTATAGTGATGCTCCCTAGAAGCGATATATTTTAGTGAACCATCCATGGAGCTTGTTCTCAAACTTGTTCAACACCTACTTCCACAAGTATACTAACAAGAGTCAAGACATCAATTCCGAAGGAAATGCCCAAGTACCGTAAAACAAATCTTGGTTGAATAACTTTACATTCTTTAAAAAGCTAGTCAAGAAAGTCATTTTGCCCAATAATAAGAACCCTGACCTTTTCCTCGCTAATCATT
Organism: Picea sitchensis; assembly: GCA_010110895.2. Lineage (NCBI taxonomy): Eukaryota > Viridiplantae > Streptophyta > Pinopsida > Pinales > Pinaceae > Picea > Picea sitchensis. Next base: position 236,399 of record SNQJ01S0005582.1, read on the forward strand.
GTTCCTACTAATCTAGTGAAGATGTCGAAACACTACATTGTTCCCTATACAAAACTCTTAGCAAGCTTCATGATGAGAGCAAATCCTCTGCAAAATGCACATTGAAAAGTTGCTCTCCATGCCAAGGAGAAGAATGTGTTTAATCTGCCTTGCAATTGAGAAGCTCCAGTAAATATCCTAAGAAGAAGCAATCTATTGCAATAGCATATAAAAAGATGGCCAAAGGACACCCTTCCCTGAAAGAGCTTTGAAGAGGAATCACCTCTTACTTCTAACCAGTCCCCGTTATTAACATAAGCTCCAGTAAAGGCATAAGATAAAAGTGTGCTTGAAACCTGATTTAAAAGAGTACCAAATCCCAATCAACATAATATATCCAAAATAAAATCCCACTCAATTCTATCATAAGCTTTGATCAATCTTTGAGAAAGGTGCCCTCTATCCAATCAACCCTTGGTGAAGCTTGTTTTCTCATATTACACAATCCTTGCATCAATAAACTTAATCATGTTGACTAGGGCTTTAGATAACACCTTAGAGAAGACATTTCTCACTAAGCAAGATGACTGGACTCCATCCTCCTACCATGCCTCTTTTTCTCCTCTTATGAAAAAGCTTGATCAGGCCTATATTAACATAATCTCGCCTCTGTTCCCACTCAATGCTTCTTAACACATAATTCATAGATCGCAATCACAGATTTTTTATTTTGAATTTGCAAAGCTCACAGCTCAAACATAACTTTGTGCTCTGTCAGCACCCACATTCTCATTGTGGCTTTAGAGGTCTGCACGACTGCATACAAATTATAGCTTCCTATAGAATTCAAAAGGGAGCTCACCCTTTCCTAGAGATTCATCCTCTATTATATCCTGTAAATCATCCTCTAGGTCATCTTTATCAAAGGGAAAGGGCCATGATGGAGAAACCAACTCAAATTTTAGTGATATAGAAAAAACGCCACCTAATAGCATCCATGGTCTCGCTTCTATTAGGCATCATATCCCCTAAAAGTGAAGATCCTTTGGAAGTGAATTTTTTTTACTAAGCTTCCCATTATCACAAATTGAGTGTCTAACAGGTCGTGCTTTGGCAAAGCAATGATGAGTGGGGGTATTTATTCTGTCAGGCACTCAGGACTAGCACCTGGCCCCAACCATTTTGTGTGTGTTGGCATGCATCCACAGGCATTAGCACAAGCACAAGCATGTCACCGACAGGGCTTGAACCCTAGTGAGGACTATATCACTGACCAAACCAAGTTGCTCATGACCTTTAGAAGTGATTTAAAGAATTTTATTATATTCCTCATCTGGACAGCCCTTGATGTACTAATATACTTTCAAAAGCTTGCTTTCGATTTAAGCACTCAAAGTACCATTTTCTCACAACTTCTTCATCTTTATCCTAGTGTATCTTAGACCTAATTCTTGCACCTTTCACTCTATATATTTCAAATACATTGAGTCGCTCTAAATTTTCAACCTGATTTGCAGAACCCTGGCCGCCTTTACAATATCCTTCATTTTGAAACTTGATTTCTCAACCAAGGGGAGACATGGGTTGGATTTCATTGGTGGAATCATGATAGCACCCAAACAACCTCATTTTCCACAACTTTGGGAGAGAAAACTCAAATCCTAAAAAAAAGTGAGAAGAGGGCCCAAGAGCTCAAAAAGATCAATAGAAGGTTCAATTTAGCTCATATGAAGAAGAGCTACAAAGTTGAGCAACAAAGCTCCACCTTATCTATAAGATTGATGAGGTAAAAAGGGATAAGGGCACTTCGATCAAATTGCACCTGCAAAATATTATGACATATATAAGCCTACTACAGCTTTCGTTTGAGCGCTAGGCTCTCTGGAGGTGGTTTGGCAAATTTCTTGCTACATATCAAGGGGACTAGAGCCACTTAGCAAGTTGGGCAAGTCGACATTGAGAGAGAATTTTCCCATCATTACAAGCTCACAATCAAATCCTAAGGTATGCCTAAGGAGAGAAAGGTGGTTGTGCAAACCTACATCGACGCAATCCCTCGTAAGTTGTCTAAGTCACAAGCATCTATGTATGATCAACATTTGACTTTGGACTAGTTGCATACAACCCTATCTAAATGGCCAACAAGAAATATTCGAGCCTTAATAGCTTTCCCTCGTGAGTTTTAAAAATTCACTTGAGATTTTGTGGCATGGACTTATTATAGGTGTATAATGATGCCAAGCCCCAAGGATCAGCTCAATCAATTAAACCATTCAACCAAGGCATGTTGCTAACACGGAGGCCATAGGTCACAAGTTTAAATCCAATCAAGTCCATCAAGGTTACCGACTGCTATTGTGGATAGCAGTTGAGTTGCCCTCCATCTGGATATTCTGAGTACCACGATAGGATCTCGCAACATTTTCCTTGGAAAAAAAAAGGTGTATAATGAATCCATTCTTAACATAACATCGACGCAAACCCTCGTGAGTTGTCTAAGTCACAAGCATCTATGTACGATCAGCAATCGACTTTGGACTAGTTGCATACAACCCTATCTAAGTGGCCAACGAGAAATGCTCTAGCCTTGATGGCTTCCCTCATGAGTTTTAAAAAGCCACTTGAGATTTTGTGGCATGGACTTATTATAGGTGTATAATGAAGCCAAGCCCCAAGGGTTAGCTCAATCAATTGAACCATCCAACCAAGGCATGTTGTTAACAAGGAGGGCATAGGTCACAAGTTCAAATCCGATCAACTCCCTCGAGATTACCAACTGCTATTGTGGCTAGCAGTTGAGATGCCCTCCATCTGGATATTCCGAGGACAAGGCTAAGATCCCACGACATTTTCCTTGGAAAAAAAAAGGTGTATAATGACGCCATTCTTAACATCTATATAATCCTTCATAAGTTGCTTAAGTCACAAGCATCTATGTACGATCAATGATTGACTTTGGCCGAGTGGCATCACCCTATCTAAATGGCTAACGAGAAATACTTGGGCCTTGATGACTTCCCTCGTGTGCTTTAAAAAGTCACTTGAGATTTCGTGGCATGGACTTATTATAGGTGTATAATGAAGACAAGCCCCAAGAGTTAGCTCAAGCGATTGAACCATCCAACCAAGGCATGTTGCTAACAAGGAGGCCATAGGTCATAAGTTCAAATCTAGTTAAGTCCCTCGAGGTTACCAAATGCTATTGTGGCTAGCAATTGAGTTGTCATCCATCTAGTATTCTATGGACGAAGCAAGGATCCCACAATGTTTTCCTTGGAAAAAAAAGGTGTATAATGAAGTCATTCTTAACATAACATTAGGCGAATTGATCAATAAGGGAAATAACCAATTTATACCAAAAACAGAAGACCCTAAATGATTCGCTAATTGGCAGCCAATTACATTGTTGCTTGTTTTATACAAGATACGAGCCAAAGCCTTACCATTATAGGTCAAGTATCTACTCCCACAAATTACATGTACACAATGCATTAGTTTAATCAAGGGGAGGTATATTTTGATAATATAATAATTGTGTGGGAAAGTATGGGTTAGAAAATAATTTTCGGCCAAGGAACTTTGTTTCTCAAAATTGATTTTTAAAAAGCTTATGACCATGTCAAATGGCCCTTTAACCTTGTTGTGTTACAAACCCTAGGTTTTGGCCCCTTTTCCTTTAGGCCATAGAGATGTTTTTTTCCAAAACACCTACTAATACCCCTAAGGCTAAGAAAAAGGAGTATGCCCAAGAAGGGGCTCACATCTTGTTAGTCAATTTGTGAAGCAATGGCTTACCAAAGTGGTGATCAGTGGTTGGTCTTAGAGGATCATCAACTACACTGGGACTAATACACGACCTAGACTCCTAAGGAAGGCAATGGTGGGGGGATTTTTTTCAATGGGCAATACTTTGATGGACCAATGCCGCATGAAGGCAAGGCCCATGGGATATCATCTTCGTTTCTCCAAGAAGAAGCAATGACAATATCTAAGGAATAAGAATCAACTAAATCTCTTTGGAAACTTGAATATCCTTGATAATAGGTGATATTTCTATTACGGGTATGGGGCAATCTTCTACATATTTATTCGTAAGATATCTTTGAGATGTATGATTTCCAGCCAAGCTTGCTAATCAAAGTGGGGATGTGTAGGAGAATTTTCCCCTAAGTGATACAATTTAGCTACAATTAATGCATCAAATCCATTATTTATAATTATTTCACAATAACCTACATAACTCAATGGAGAAACAAAACCTCCACAAACCATGTCACCTAGTACATCAAATAATATTATATCGTATTCATAAACTAAACTTAATTCTTTTAACTATGAGCTAGCACCTTTTTGCAGATGTGATAGTGTGCCTGGCCATCAATGGTATTAAATCTAAAGAGGATAGGTTGAACCAGTGCATTGGGTAGGGCTGTTGATGAGAACTCATAGTCAAAGTCAAAATGTGCATAACTCCAAAACTGAAAAGTCGGTTTAAACATCTTGTAGATAGCTTTTTAATTTTGATTTTATCCGAATGCTATTTTCCTTGTTTGGATGAGTTATATTTAGAAACCCAAGCACACGCGTTATGCATGCCACTTGTGCTAATCTTGTACTAATGTTGGAAGTCTCATCGATTAATTGGCAAGTCCATGTTGAAACAAGTTCTCGACATGAAAAATTCATTACTTTTAAAAAATGACAGTAAACTCACAAGTTTTTGGAAAAAAATGCGAGTATGCCAAGTTTTTCAAAAATCCCATGTCTAGGGCACTTTTCTCACTCTAAATTCTGATTTTGGGGCATAAACTTTTTCAAAAATCCCATGTCTAGGGCACTTTTCTCGCTCTAAATTCTGATTTTGGGGCATAAACTTTTTCAAAAATCCCATGTCTAGGGCACTTTTCTCACTCTAAATTCTGATTTTGGGGCTCTTTATGCCCATTTGCACTTCTTGTTTATGTTTCAAGCAGGGAGAACTCCAATTCAATTTGTCAATAGAGAGGAAAGTGGTATTTTATCCATGACAAAGAGACCTTCTTGGATTCAACAACAATTTCCATTTGGTTCTTCATAGTTTATTACACATAACAAGCATGTCTCAAGTATAGTTTTGCTGATTTTTTAACAGATTTCTGCAACCAAAACATAGTCTATTGATAGAGTTGGCACATAAAAGTTTCATGGCAGGGATTTTTGCAAAACAACAAATGCTTTTGCCCTAGGTTGAAATTTTCTTTCACCAACATGCTGAAAGAATTGGACACTTTTTGGACACATGGGAAGAGCCTACTGAAGGGAAACATGGCAAGGTCTGCAAACTTTCCACAGGTTTTATTCCAGAGGGATTTAGCATATAAATTGCCTCCTGGAAAGACTCTCTGGCAAACACACTAAGCCATATTCAATGTCCCATGACCCTCCACTACTAGAGTAGGGCCTGCTACTAGGCCTTGTAAAAGGCACAAAGAGGATAGATAGTAGATAGATTTATATTTGTGGTTTAATATGTAATTTTGTTTGCACTCTTCCATTTCGACTATGGACTTTCAACAATGCCAGAGAATTAATTTATGATTTACATGATTGAACATTTTATATATGACAAATGTTGTGATGTAATTATTTAATGTTGTTTTAAGTCAATATTTTAATTTGTTTTATTTTTCACCGATATTTTGCCAATTTTGTCAATGTTTCACCGGATTCTTCCAAAATCAATGATTTTGAACCCAAACCAAGTCATTTTCAAGTCCAAGTTCTGCAAGATGGGTACATACTATGTTTTGCTCTTCTATATATACTAAATATGTGTCCAATGCACTTTTGTGTATACACCCAATAATAGAAGAGCATACATATTGTACAATCTGCTAAATCTTAAGAGTCCCTTAAGTGTATGCGTCGTAGCTTTCTTGTTTTCTTACTTCCTTTCCCCCTTGCTCTCCATGTTTTCAATTGTGACTAAGATTACTAGAGCATGGGAACGGAGCGGGAGCGAGAACAGGAGCACCATTTCTCAAAATATCTCAAGAGTGGAACACCCTGAGAGTGTATTTTATATAATATATATTTATATATATATAATAATGCATTTATATTCAAAAGAAACATCCAAAATTCCAAATTAGTTGCAGAATATATGAAAACGTGCATACCTGTGCTACATGTAAATGAATATTACATTATTAAGAAGTTAGAAATGCCATCCATAGTACATTAATGATTAATCATTTGAGCATCGACCATCTATCTACTACAAACATACAAATTCTTAAAGCATAGTAGATAGGCCATTAACTTATGGAATGAAATAAGCTATCCACCAATTGTCGAAACGACCAAAGTTATGTTTACAAAATAGGCCAAGGTCCAAGGACCAAAACACTAAACTGAACCAGAGTCTGACATATAAAGTAGTGAAAAAAGAGAAACAATTATTCTAATTCCTATCTACTTTTCCTTCCTCTTTGCACCACCACGATTTCCCCATGAGCCTCCACGTGGTAGTCGTGCCAAAGCCAATGTCGAAGTTGAAACTGAAGGTAATTGTGTAGAAGGAAGTGGAACTAAACATGAAGCCCATGTTGCTAGAGTCTCAATCGGGATGACCATGGTAGTAGATGGGGGTAGAATCTCACCACAATCATCATCATTAAAAATAGCACTCTCCAATTGCTCCAAAACCAATGATCCATCCTCCAAATTATCCTCCTTTGGAGTGTTGTCCCAAGTATTGTATGCTTTATCCATCTTTGACTCTTCACAGTAATGGGGCAACAATCGCAAGTTGTAATGCACATAGACCAAGCTCTCTAATCGATTTACATTCAACATGTTTCTCCTAACACTGTGGATGAAACTGTAGGTACTCCAACACCATCTACAGAGAAAGTGTTTACTACTTATCAAAGCACTCGTGTTGCCAAACGTTGTAGCTATGGGGTAGAACCACCATGCATGATCCACCACTCAAGATAAGTCAAATTCCCTTGTTCTTTAATTTCATGGTCGGTCCTTGTTATCCCCATTTTGTGGATAACTAAGGAGATTATGTCTCGAGGCCCTCAGGTTGAAGATATGGAGTGCCGAGAGACTACATGGCCAGTAGTACCCTTTGCACAAATGGAAAACCCAGATGGTCACAGGTTTGCATATGGCATCCACCACACCATAGTTTTAAAAACCGAAACCGGTCGAACCAGTTTCAATGAACCGTTTTTTTTTTAAATACATAAAATATTTAAATTTTAACGAAAAAAATATATTTTTAAGATTTTAAATCATGTTTCCAAAGCATTAGAGACAATTAGAGACAACATATCCAAAGTATGCTCATGAATATATCAAAACGACACCAAGTGCAATACATATCTAGA
>SNQJ01S0005582.1:245773-262001 GCA_010110895.2 Picea sitchensis
TATATAAGACGGAGGTTGGTGTGCACATACACTACTAAGTCACCTGACACGACGACAAAGAGAAGAGTTCAATAGAAGAGTTTATACTTGAGTGAAGGGTACATTTTTATTGGGGTCGTGACAAAAGAGTTCAACAATCAATGCCACCAACATCGAGGTACATAAAGGGCTTGGTTCTCTTGATTAAATGTCAGTTCTATACCCTCATACATGATAGAATCCAGTGGAAACATTGCAATCTTGCCAATCTTGAAATCCAGAAAACTGTTAAGTCTGCTGAATTTTGAATGGGACCTAAAATTTTACTTTCTCCATATGAAGTCCAATGAGGTTGGAACCACTCTCAAACATCCTGAAATAATTAATGGTAATGTTAAAAATTTAAGTAAAAGGATGAAAATGAAAGATAAAGGAGGGGGTGGGGACCTCTTTAAATAGCATTAGTAAGGCAAAATAACTCTCAGTTGCACCCCAAAACACCTTACAACTCCAACTTGCATGAGAAAACATGAGCCAAGTACTTTTCTGTTACCTAGGTTTTAGGTTTTAGGGGGTTTTAGGTTTTAGGGACAAACTGGTCGGTTTATGACCAAACCGGTCGGTTTGGTCGATTTGGTCATAAATCGACCGACCGGTTCGGTTTATTGGCCGGCTTGAACCGGTCGACCATCAAACCGACCGGTTCCGGTTCCGGTTCCGGTTCACCAGTTTTTAAAACACTGGTCTCGGGTGCTTGTGTTGGGGTTTTGGGCTCCTCGTTCCTCTTGGGATACTGGTAAGGCCTTCTTTGGTTGATGGGTTTAGGCTGAGAGATAACCAATTGATTTTGAAGTTTACTTTCTATCTGCACTAACCTATTGCTCAGGTCGTTTACTAGCTCGAAGGTTGCATCCTTGGAAGGTCCCTCCTCATGTTTAGATTCAGGCAATGGTTGTGCAGGGTGGTTGGAGGTTCTCCTATCTTGAGGATCAAGTAACAAACTAAGCGGCGTTTGTGTTTTAGAGGCCAAGGAGAGGTGTTTCTCTATGGTGATGGCCACCTGATAAGCAACATCGAGCGTGGTGGGCTCCTTCTGCCTGATCAAAGCACCCAGAATTCCATCAAATTTCTCTAGATACAAAATCAAAGCATAATCAATGTTAGGTCTAAGAGCAGTAGGAATTCTATGATAAGCCTTTGCAAAACGAGTATTAAATTCTAACATGGTTTCATTCTCTTTTTTATTAATATCAGTAAAATTTCTAAGGATGAAAGAGATATCTTGTTTGTCGCCCCATCTCTCCAAGAATTTCTTGAAAAATGGATTCAACCCCTGGACAGAATTGTCCGAGAGACTCTTGTACCAAGCACGTGCATCTCCCTCAAGTGTAGCAATGAACATCTTCATGCTCAACACCCTCATCCTCACATGACTTCAAAAATAAGTCAATATGGTCATGTGCATTGATGGCGTTGTTTCCCTTAAACTTAGGCATCTTTTTAACATAATTAGTGGTAGGTAAGGCATGAGGTTGCCCTGGAATATTAGCTATGTCTAAAGGGCCAAAAGTATTGAATGTAAACCTAGTCACTTGTCCAGACATGTTACTGGAACTTGAAGTAGATGATGAACCTAAAATAATCAAAGGACTATGACTTGGAACTATAACTAAAGGAGCCGAGGAAGGGAAGGATGATACCTGAGGTGCTGAAGTACTTACCACAATGTTGGGGGTTGCAGAAGTAAATGGGAGAGATACTTGGACTGATTGAAGAACAACTGTACCTACTGTGAGGGCAGGACTAGCTGTAGGAGTCACAAAAAAATTACTCTGGAACAAGTGTTTCGGATCACTAAGGCATGAGTAAATCCCTTGTGAGGGGTCGAACCAGGATGATCTACGCACGGTCCCCTGTGAAGTCACCCCTGTATCCTGTGGAGTCGCTAGGTGAGCAAAATAAAGTAAAAAAATAAATGAAAACTCACCGAATGTCGTCTGCCAAGGCTTGCGTCCCTAGCAGTGGTGCCAATTTGTTAGCACAAATTTCTACCCTCCAATCTAAGTTGTTAAACTTGTTATGACAGCGGTAAAAACTTGGCTAATTATAGGAGAAATAGCCCCATATGTCACGAGCTAAACCCCTTTCTGTTAGGGCTAGTGCTTGCTAGCTTCTAGGGGCAGTCCCTAGGCACAATAAAGTGCCTTGCTAGCTGATCTAAGGTCTGCTTTCTGCATTAAAACTGAAAAATCAGCAAGCTGTTTTTTTTGGACAGCGTGTGAAAGNCAAACCAGGGGCCCTGGTTACAAACCTAGGGTCTTCAACTGCTTGGTTACAAACCAAGACTTCCATGCCCCAGGCATGGATACCCTGGTTACAAACCAGGGGCCCTGGTTACAAACCTAGGGTCTTCATCAATATTGGTCCCAGACCACATACCCCAGGAGTGCACTGGGGGCCCTAGATCTTGTCTAGGGTCTTAGCCATCCTACAGGAGAATGGCTCTCGCTGCTGCATGTAAATTTAACACTGCTTCACCTTGGTGGTTGACATTGTGCCCTAGTAAGTGGTCTTCTTTGGTAATGGGTTTGCTACTGGGAACTCCCTTAATGAGCCATTGTACCGTTCCCAACCATACTTACCACTTTCCATCATTGTTCCCCTCCATTTCCTTATATCTTGGGATTTTAGGGTGTAATGACTCAAGAAGGGGTTGTCACTCACTCTATGGGAAGAAGGAGCTAAAGGCCCAAAGGGGTTGGTGTTGGGTAAAAGATAAAAGCCTTATATAAACCTTCTAGTTGTTTTGCCCAGGGATCACCCAAGAAAGCAACGAAACGCTTATCTTTGAATAAAGGGGACCCACCATATAATAAAGAAATGCTTGAAAGGTTAGTTGAAGGATAGGAGGTCTCATCACAAGCCGACCTATCGCGTCCATGGATATCTAGTGGTATGACATTGTCATCAACTCGTCACCAAACCAGGGCAATGACTCTCAGTTGCATGGCTGAGAGAAAGGGGGTCTCATCATGAGCCAGCCTTCTCATTTCCATTAGGTGTTTGTGGGTGACATTGCCACCACCTAGTCACCATGCCAAGGCAATGACCTTCAATCTCTCCTTATGCTACTATGAAAGAAAATATAAAGAAAGAAAGATAAAAGGTAATAGATGGGCTTGGAAAAAGTGCATTGCGGACGAAAGTACCACACGCCTTCTACAAAGGCACCCATGAATGAGACACTACGACCCCTTGTATGTCATGAGCCCAATGCCATTGAGTCTTGACCCCATCCACCTCATCCACTTTACATGGGTTAGAGAGGGACCTTTTGGAAGCTCTCCTTGACCTAGGGCAAGATCTACCCAATAGGACACCTCGTTAACCCTCCCATATTCAAGCTTGACAAGTCGCATAGTGTCTTTAACTTGTTAATTGTTTGATATAGTGATCTTTGATGCACATGCTTAGATGGCTTATGTATTGATTGGATTCACTTATCATGATGTTATGACTTGAGATCCTTGGAGGGCGTGCTCATTTGTCTTTGCAGGACCTAGTTGGTGGACATTTTTGGGAGAACAAGCCTAGCTTGGGCTTCCATGGGGCTGCAAGCCCACAGGTTGGGTGTCAGGGGCCCACATGCCAGATGAGAGAGATCAAACTTGGACGGCCTTGATGATGACTTAAACAACCTAGCCCACCCTTTACTTGCCAAACGATTTGCCCAAGAGGGGCAAAACGTTCCACTTTTGAGCTTGACGTCATGATCTTGGGGGCTAGGGCATGGTGGTGAGGTGCCACTTTGACACATGGACGTTTTGAGGAGAAGGGGGTCTTCACCACGATATGAGTGTCTATATGCTTGACACATGGCCTTCGGAGGCCCATCCATGCTTCTCCAACACCAACAACTTCCTCAAACTGGCAAAACGTCCCCTAAAGGGGTGACGTCTTCCTAAATTAGGGTTTAATTTGTGCAAAAAGTGAAATTTTAAGTGATTAGGGTTGTTGACCCCTAATCTTGTGTTTTACTCCTTAATTTATGGACAAACTATGTTAGCTACTTTTAGTATAAATAGAGATCATAAGATCTCATTTTAAACATAACTCTCCCTCTTGTGAGAGGACTTGGTCTGAAATTTTCGAGCCTCTTGGCTCTTTTCATCTCTTGTGCACTTGTTTATGGTTCTCTATTGGTGAATGGTTGATGGAAGTCTAGCACTAGCCTTGGATGTTGCTTTCTAGCTCCTGTGATGGATTATCTTGGCATTTTTCTTGATCTTGGTATGGTTTTCTACTATTATGCTATCATTTTTCAAGTTCAAGTATTGTTATGCTAGGAGCTAGGTGGGAAGTATAAGGGCATACACCCCCACCATAGCCTTCATCATTTTATTTGCTTCATCTCATTGATTTCCTTCATCATTCTATTTGTTTGATCTTATTGATTTTATAAGGGTTTGCTAAGAAGCATAAGGGCATACACCCTCTTAGCTTCAACTCCTACTCTAGAGAAACTTGCCTTGGGAAATAAAAGGGTTTACACCCCAAGGAGGTAGCTTCTTTATCTCTTTGTTTATTTGACTCCATTAAACCAATAGTAAAGGCAATTTAAATAATACTTTTTTGCATTGGGAGATATAAAATTGCTGCCTTAGGAAACGCAAATTTTGGGCTTTTGAAAGGTTTGCTGCTTGAAGTTGATTTATCTCATTGAGAGGAGTCTTCCCCCACTAGGGCGTCCCATCTCTCCCAATACTCTAATTGTTGTTACAAACTTTAAACTACGGCCAATAGGGCTGCATAACCCTAGCTACTAACACTCTCATAACTCCTAAACTAACCCTAAACTAGCTCTCTCACTTTGCTCATTTACTCTACTAACTAGGGCGTGCATCTTTTGAGCTAGTTCTGGCAACTTCATGGTTGATTTTGTTGTTGCCTGCCACTGAATGCTACAACCATAAGGCTGCAATTTTTTACAGAAAACACATGTTACTACAGCCATCTTATCTAGCTTCTAAGTGCCAATTTTCAGCTTCCTATGTTCATTGTTAAGTTTGATGTTTGATTTACCTAACTAGTCTAGATCTTTATATGATTTTGGATGTTTTATTTATAATATAAGTTGATATCTACTGCTGTAAATTAGGGATGCAAGCTAAACTTACTGATCCAACTAACATATATCATTGTAAAGTGTGTTTTATTGTGTCTCGGGTAGGTACAATCATCCAGAGAAGTACTATATCTGTGGGCAGCAATTACTTGACTTGCAAAGCATCTCTCCCTACCTTTCATTCCACTTAGACTTGACTTCTATGGGTTTCACTTCATTTTCTCTCCATCTCCATCTCAATCCCCCTAGGGTCACTGAGATCGCCTCCCTAGAGTGACTCCATTCACCCTTCTTGGAAGTGTGGGACCTACATTGGAGTGACATTGGGTGTAGGAATCCCAAGTCGTAGCACATTCTTTGTGGTTGGCCGAGCTGCTCAACCTACAACTTGTGCTATAGCAGTCCCAAAGGTTTGGCTTCCACTGATATAGTGACTTAATTGTTTCTATATGGTATCACACTCCTCATCAAGGACAAATTTATCTAATGCTTGCATATAATCAGCTTGAACCCTGATCTTGGTGTGGTTTTCTCTCAACCCCACCACTCAGGTGCTGGTGCTTGCTGCAATATGTGATAGTATTTTGGTGTAAGCACGTATGCTATGGCAGGTAGTGGAATATTCAACTTTTTCCTCTGCTTTTCCACCTCATGAATAAGATTATACAAGTTCACATCTTTTAGGGTTGGAAATAATGTCCTTAATCTTGCCTAGCATGGTGTCCATCTACTCTTACACCTCCCCAATAACTGGTCAATTTGAATCTACAAACCGAATCATGTTATAAATTGGCTTGCAAAACTACAAAACATACCTAGCCTGTGACCAAAAAATGACTATCAAGAACAATTTCCTTCATTGCATTAGTAACATCTCTATCACTGCTCAAGTCATCCCACTCATTACTCATCACCATCGCACCCAAAGCCTATCATACCCTCAATAGGAGAATAGCAACCAAATCTAGTATTTGCAATTTTATATAGTTGCAACCTAGAGTAAGTGCCATAAAAGTAACAGACCCTTGTATGCCCGATGACAAATTTGATGAGTTTCTTTCCTCTCTTATACAAGCCATTGATCCATCCACATTCTTTATGTTGACAATATCATGCATCAAAGGTTCAATGTGTGCAACAAACACCCAGACAAAAAGATGTGAGCATGTGCCCGCTCAATGATTTTTTCTTGGTCCCTTACAATTTACTGGAGAATCACATTAGAAGGACCAATATCATTAATTGTTTTTAGTATGTTGATGGACCCCTTGTATGCCCGATGACAAATTTGATGAGTTTCTTTCCTCTTTCGTACAAGTCATTAATCCATCCACAACCTTTATGCTTGACAATATCATGCATCAAAGGTTCAATGTGTGCACCAAAACACCTGTGACAAAAAGATGTGAGCATGTGCCCGCTCAATGATTTTTCTTGGTCCCTTACAATTTACTGGAGAATCACATTAGAAGGACCAATATCATTAATTGTTTTTAGTATGTTGATGTTTTGCATAGATTTTCCTCCCAGATGACCTTTCTTAAATGCGAAGAAGATTCTGGAAGCAAGAGATCCATTGGACAGATGTTGGAAAATAATTCTAGAAGAGAAGTCACCCAGAAGAATAAAGTATAATGAAAAGACACCTTCCCAGAAGAGAAGTTAGCCCAGCTAGAAGAACAAGAAGACTATAAATAACGAGGCGTCTTAGCTCATTTGTTCACTCACTCACACTCTCCCAGCTACACAAAAGCAAGGATAGGTTTCTAGGAGGTGACACAGTAGCTACAGTTGCACAGTTTAGTCTTGTTCAGTCTTTTGGTATCTTTCTCTTGTGTGCTACTCCTTGAAGAGGTGCGCTACCTTTGTATGGTGTTGTTCTTGCAATTGGGATGGTATTTTGTTAAGTTAGCACTTGTGCTAGGGTTTATCTTGTTGGACTTGGATTTGTAAAACAACAGAATCTATCTAAGAAAGGTTGTTGGGTTTTTCCCCATTGGGATTTTCCGAGGATAAATCTCGTGTGTTCTTTGTGGTCTCTGTTTGCGTTGCTACTGCTCAGCATGATATATATGCTAATGGTAACGAAGTAAAATAACACTCATAACACTAATGCTCTGTAAATAAGGAAGGCTAATATATTCCATCGATTCGCAATATATAGCTAAAATATTGTATCCAAGGAAAAAATAGCTAAAATATCGTGACATTTTGAATGTGCTATGATATTTTCTAAAAATGAAAATATCGCGACATATATTGGCGATAATATCAGTTCAGCAAACAACTCACAATATATCACAATACCAGCAATATATCACCGATATATGTAACATTGATTAATAATAATGACACAATAATAATAATGTTTGTATTCGTAAAGTAAAATATATAAATTATATTATTAATTTTATTTTATATAAATATATAAAACCAATTTTTATAGCGAACTTTATCCAAATTTCATTATTCCCATGAGTTTTTTACAAATTTCATTGTCATCAAATTTGAACACAAACACGAACCTAAATGAACTTGAACCTGTGCCCGAATTCGAACCTTAAGACGAATTTGAAGGAGAATTTTATTAAGGTTTGGGATGAGGTTCGATTAGTGTTCAATTTATATAGCCGAACTTAAAGCCGAACCTTATTGAAAATTCGAACCTGAACTCGAACCCAAACCATGTGACTTAGGTCTTAGTTTGAGTCAAAAGTCAGAGTGGAGCTACATGAAACTTATTTTAACATGTTGCATAATGTTTCTATATCTAAGACAGATTCGAAACAAGACATCATAAACCCTTTCCAAGTACTTCACACATCCAAACTAAAAAAACATCCAACTTCGATAAAATAAGGACCTTAAAAGCAGCACTTTCAAACTTGAATGTTATTCCATGACTGAAAGCACATCTGTGACACTGCAATTATTTATACCATCATTGTGAGTTAATTCCTTCGCATGTGCTTCTTTCTCAATTTGCTTGTGTCCAATTTCTTCTAGGAAAAACTCCCAATATTTGGATAATTCTCAGGTATGTGTCCAATGAGCAGCAAAAGAAAGATGCCATTGGGAACATTCCAATGGCATTCTAAAAATGTGTCTCTAATTCAGAACATGGAACAATTGCCTAGACAAAACTTTCTGTATATATTTTAGGCATGTTCAGAACTTTGAAAGACTCCTCAGATAAAAAAAAAAAAATTGCATACTTGTTCAAGATGAAATCACAATATTTTTTTCAAATTTCAAGAATTTATACTCATTTGGATGCATTCAAGACTTGAAAATATCTCAAAACCTCCAAATATCTTCTCTAATATATAACAAAGACAGCAAAGAATGAACAGAGGACTAGATCTGAGCATACCTTGTAACTTTCAGCTGCTACATATACAGGCTTATTCATGCTGTGGGCCACTAATGCAACTTGATATGTTCCAATCATATTGATAATACCTCCACTCTCAACAACTCCATCCGCACCAAAAAGTACCATATCAATTTTTTCCATGGTATAAGCCACAGCTGAGTCCAATATAAGTTTAACGGGAAAACCAACAGTAACCATTTCCTTTGACATTTCTATGCCTGTATTATCTGGACGGCCTTCTATTTATATATTAGACCAACAGATAGAACGGAGTAAGAAGTAGGCACTCCACATTTGACAAATTAATACAATGAAAAAGAAACAAATGAATAAGAGGGGCAAACTAAAACTAACCAGTGCATACAACACTAAAGTGCTTCCCATTTGATGCTGCCATCCTCAATAGCGCTAAAACAACTCTTGAAAAACCATGAACCAGGATGGTACTACCATCCTGTAGAAAATCTTGCCCGAGCATTGCAATAGTTTTACGAGCCTTCAGACAGAAGCATGTCACATTAGGATATCATTTGTTTGATAAGGAAAGCTATGCCAATTATGCTTTGACTACAGGAAAATGGATCCATTCATACAGAAAATTAGAAAACTATTGCAACGCCCAAATACTGATAATTTAAATGTCTAAACTTCAAAAATATCAAACTTCATTGTTTCATAAATACAAAGTAAAAATATCAGAAGCAAGAAGTATACCTTAAAAGATATTTCTCCAAACCTTTCACCACGTTCTATCAGACGGGACTTGCCAGATGAAAAGTCCTCATATTCCAAAGCAGATGTCCTAGTAACATATCGCGTGAAAATGTCACACCCAGCAGACAGTGAAATAGATGTCTCATCCGATGCCTGGCAATTTCCCAAAATCAACAAAAGATCTGATGTAATACACTCTCCATACAACTGACAATTGCAATTTCAATGTGCTGCTCTGCCTACCAATTATTTTGAAAAATCAATCATTCTGCACATCTAATATCCTAGAATGCATAATAGGCTGCATACTTTTCTGTCATTACAAGAGTGTGTCAAAAAAGAGGAAATTGTTCCAGCCTTGTTTGCAAATGGATAGTTTTTAAATTATAAAAGTTAAAATGCGAAAGAGAACACAGCTCCCAATAGGAATGGAGGTCAAACTGAAAAACATGGTACACTGGTTGTTTCAAACTAGAAAATAAACCTAAATAAGAAATGCATTGATCAAAAGTTGAAAGACAAGAATACTCTTGTGTTAGCATCAATATATTTAACCTCATAAGCAATATATGTTTTTGGTCTAATTACTGTCACCCCCAGCGTAAGATGCTTTTTGGAATGTAAATGAAATCTGGAAGCATGTCTACTTCTCAGGATTTCACAAGTAAATTTCATAATTTCTGATCCAAAGTCATTTGATAAAAAAATGAATAATTGTGTGACAATTTGGCAGGAGGAAACGGGAAGTCAATGTTTTAAAACTCGGAACTTGGTCTCAGAATCGGTAGAGGGTCAACTCAAACTCAGACTGATGTGATTTTAAGGACTGCCACAAAAATACATAATATTTAAATTTTAATGAAAAAATTTAAGATTAACTTTTCTCCTTGGTGATGTTTTTCCCTCTTCGTTGAATGTGTATCTGCCTTGTTATCATTGTATTGTCTGTCTGATTTTTTAAAAGGAGTTGAAGTTACAGGATTTATCTGTGCACACCCTGTTTTCTGACTTTTAAAAAAAACTAAATGTTTGTCTTCTGATGTAATAGTGAAGAAATTCTTAAATGTTTTTTTAACAGGATTGATAATCTCACCTTCTTAACCATCGCTTTTATTCCCAAAGAACTAATAGCTACTATTATCTCACCCCTCGTGGAAAGACTTTATAAACTATTCGATCTCATCTTTATGAACGCACTTCATAGGCCAATGGAAGCGTGAAACTTTTTCCATCCAATCTACTTAAAACTCCAAGAACATAACCTACTGCATAACTAGCCTAAAATCCTATTTCAAACAAATCTGCAAATCGGACGTATATCCCTCTCCGGTCTCTGAGGGCTAGATCCCCCGACTCTGCTATGATGTTGCCCCTCTGATCAGCCTCCTACGCCTATAAATTCATGCAGTGCTAACACTGTGATGGTATTATTGTCGACCTTTCTCAACCTTCCGAGTAGTGATTACATTCTCAAGAAAGATTTGCTACCTCCCATGTTCAAATATCCTCCATCCCTCTTATCAAACCGGCCTCATGCCCCGCCGACATAAATTTCTAGAACCTTCTTCCCATCCCTCGACCAATCCCATTTCCAAGGTTTGGCAGTTTGTAGTGATTTTTCCCAAGGTAATCATCCATCGAATCCCTAACACCACATCTGTGTCCGAGTAGGTCAACCACATAAAATGTGTCTCTAACTGTCTAGTTGCCTAACTTCATCTCTCTAAGTTTGGAACTCGTTTGCACTCCATCAGGTGGCCATTCGCTACTGCAAGAACATCCAAACCCCCCTCAAACTCCTCTGTCTGAAGTGCCCATCTCGATACTAGTGAAGCGTCGATGAAGTTGTGGGTGGCCCCACCATCTATCAGGGCGATTGCCCGTTGCCCCTGAATAATCCCTCTGATACAAAGGGTATCATACCTAGGAACACCAGAAAGGGTCGCTATAACACCTCCCTTTGCTAGTTTCCTCCCATTAGCCTATTATGGCGGTTGTGGGACTATTGGAGGATGGGCTCCTGTCGGTGTCGGTGGTCTACAGGGAGGTTGCTCCTCTGCTGGTGCTGACTCCTCCTCTGAACTAGTGGATCCGTTGTCCTGCTCCTCCTCCTCACTGTCCACGTTGTCTGCTGCTACCTCAATATAATGAATATCTCCCTTCTCCATGCACATGTGGCTTGGGACCCAAGGATCTCTGCAGCTGAAGCAAAGCTTCTTCCTCATAAGCTCTCGCCTAGTATCATCATCCAACTTCTCCTTGCCCTTCCATTCTCTCTGGAATGGCTTCCTGTCTCGATCCCTCTGGGGCACAAATGGTTTGGAGAATATTTTAGTCTTTGGCACTGATTTTGCCATATCTCGAGTGCGAAGGATGGCATCCTGCAAAGTGGGAGGCCTGTATACCTTCACCCATCCTCTCAAAGGCTCTGTGAGTCCTTCTGTGAATAGCATGATCAGCCTGGGCTCTGATATATCTGTCACTGCCACAGCTACTCGCTGAAACTCTGTGATGAACGCCTCTGTTGTGCCAGTTTGTCTCAACTGGGCTAGATCCCTTATGTGTGTCTCGGGATCCTTCCTGTCAAACCTGTCCATGAGCTTATCTGTAAACTCCCTATAGGAGGTGATGCGACTGTGACCCAATGTCACCAATCCACGATACCACCACTCATGTGCCTCACCCTCCAAGTGTAAGGTCACGAAATTGATGGCCTCTGTCTTGGTCATCTGGTTGAGCTTGTAATACGTGTCTAGCTAACAAGGAGTTTCCATGTTCGACCTCTAATCCTTTACTCGTAGAGTGATCACCATCAATTAAAACCATTAATTGAATCGTGTTACTTCCTAAGGAGCATGAAATAATTTATCGTGGTTATATTTTTATACATAAAGATTATGAATTTGTTGTCACATTTCTACTAACACTTTTATTGTTTTCTCAATTTCATAGTGTTTATAAGAATAATTTATTGTTCTCTTAATGGGCATGTGATAATATAAAGGTAAAGATAGTGTATTTTGTTTTGATGATTGGCAAAAACATTCTTATAATAATATAATTATATCAACATTTATGTTGAAAGCGTGGTAGGGGTGAAGGTTGTCTATGATTTTGAAGGAAGAAAAACACTTGAAAATGCTTGAGGGATAGGTACTTTCATGAATAATTAGGCAAAAGCTTTAGCTATACTTCAAACCCTTATTATTTTAGCAAACAAAGAAGTATGTAGAGCCACGATGATTGGTGACTCTGTGATTATCATAAGAGCACTACACTATCGTAATCTCCCATTTATCTTCGAATCCTTGGACTTTGTCATCAAGTGATCGCCATAGTAGAAGAATTCAACACATTAGAATATTCCATGTCTTCCGAAACCTCAACAAGGAGGTGGACATACAAGCAAATGAAAGGGATTGCTTAAGAGAAGAGGTGTTATTAAAAAAGGAGGGAGGCATTTCAAGGACCACCACCTCTCCCCCACCTTGAATGTCATTGAGCAGATAGTTCATTTAAGCAACACATGTCCCACCATGTGAATTACAGGGAGGAGATCAAACAATAGTCATTTACTTGCCTCATTCACTACAATGGAATAATGGTGAAGACATGACTTCCTATGTGTGGGATGAACTATTAGTTTGGGGTTAATTTATGAAATGAAATCTCCAAAGGTTAATGTTCATTCACAAGGGAAAGATTGGCTCCTCAACAAGTTCTATGCATTTCTTTTTTGGGCATCCCTCACCACTGCATGGCACATGCGTGTATCCATGGCACACTACCATTGTTGAAATCATTACTACCTCTTTTGCGACCCAAAATACCTACAAAAAGGATTAAATCAATGTGAGAAAAAAGTTGCAAAAATAAGTGGGAATGTCACATACTCAACCTTGCAATAGAATCGATGGAAAGAGAGTTTTAAGCTCTAAAATAAGGAAAACAATAGAATTCAGGCCCAATGTGCCATTTATACTGGTGAGCATATTCTCAATTTGAGAGAATGGGAAGAGGAGTCTCAGGCCCTCATAATAGTTTTACAGGGAAAACAAATAAAGATGGCTTCAAACATTGCATCTCTCCAATCTTTGTTGGAGAGCATAGTGGCACATTCTAATCTAGCTCATGCATCGTTTATTCACTCACTTGGATAAATCATTTTAACAATGATGTATACATAGAGATACTAAAGTAATGATGTTTTATACATAAAGACACTAAAAGGTAATGATTTTTAACATTATATTAAGTAAAAATTCTATTATTTGAATTAGTTGTTGGATTAATATTAAGACTTAAATCCATGTATATTTGAACTAACAGTCAAGAAGTGCAATACCAAATATAATGTTATGTTAAAACATAAATTTGTTTCTTTCATAGTGATTTTATGCGAGAAATTATTGTCAATAAAGTGTGCATATTCCAAAAGCTAATGGATAGATGGTTGTACAAACATTGCACACGTAGATTTGTATGGCAAAAATTTGTCTTTGACGTGAAGACGTAGAAGATGGTCTCCTGAAACATCCATTGGAGATTTCCAATGGTTTCTAGGCTTAAGAGTTAATGGTAGGTCTATGTAATATACATATTTGAATTTATCTTCTTCTATATATATTATAAACAGATACCTCCGCATCCAAATTTACAGAAAATCATTGAGATGCTATTGAATCGCTAATTTCATCAGCATTTTCAATTCACGGATGGCCAAGAAGTACAACAATTTTTATGAACACAGTTTTATTTTGAAAATAAAAATCTTAAGTCCCCACTATCTGTTTTAGCATGCACTTGCCTTATAATTTATCTATGTTGCATTAGAATTTCCACATTTTAGTTCTCAATAAATATTATAAGAGTTATTTGTTTTCCTATAGTAGAATAAAAACCAGTGTTACCAAAATCGGCAGCGGCAAAATATCGTTGAGGCTCTGAAAACGAAAATATCAGCAACATCGGGGAAAATATCGAAAAATGTCGTAAGAATGAAAAAACTACGAAAATATTCAATTTTTTAAATAAATGCATTAACAACGTCAAATAAATGCATTTCCACATAAATATGAAAAGAGAACTGATATATAGGATGTATAAGATGCAATGTTACCAAAACCGAACCGGTCATTGAACCGGTCGACCCCAAAAACCAGAACCGGGAAAAAACCGGTCACTAAAAATACATAAAATATTCAAATTTTGAAAAACAAATACATATTCATGTGCATCCATGTGAATCCAAACCATTATACACAAATCTGCAAAGTTTCACATAAGTGGGGGGCTCTAGACAATTCTAGAAGCTTCCCATGCATGCCCCTAACCCTAAATTTAAAAAAAAACTAATTTATCCTTACCTTTTCCAGCCGCGAGCGTCTTTAGCAAAAAAAAAACCGGTTCCGTACGGAACCGGTCAAAAGCGGTTTGATGAGTCGAATCGGACCGGTCGGGGCTCAGAACCGGTTGGACCAGCCGGTTTTACCGGTTCCAACTCGGTTCTTGTAACACTGATAAGATGTCTAGTAAACTCGAATACATCATAGATCAACATTGAATCATGTCCTGACTCTAAAGCCTCAAAATATCATTAAACAATATAACAAATGTAACTCATCATCATGAGTCATCTACAATGAAATCAGATAAATAAACTAACAATTCCCTCTGCCTCTTTTACGGCCGAAGGTGATGGCTCTAGAAATGGATTTTCCTTTAGAGGAAGAAAGCCCTGGGGTTAGCATTGGACTCTGATATCCTGTAGAAAAAGCAGAAGCTAGACTCTGGTGTCCTCTACTAGTGCTACTGCCAAGTACAACTCGTTCTGTTGGAGTCCATGAAGATATATTCATGTGCATCCATATGTATCCAAACCATTATACACAAATATGCAAAGTTTCTCATGTAAATAGCAAGGGAAGTTTCTCATGTAAATAGCAAGGGTGCATATAACCAAAATAGCACAGAGTGCAATGCATCTCCGAACCAAAAAACATCAACAAAGAGGTTGTAAATGGCCTCTACTGTTCAAAAAAAATCATGCTACAACAAATAACTACATATCATCAAAATCATTGCCTATATTAGGATCCTCATCATCAGTGTCACCCTCTAAACATTAAAATAAGATAAAAAAAACTTAACATGCCTAATAAGTGATTTTACTTTAGTGAAGGGTACATTTTTAATAAGTTCATGACAAAAAAGTTCAACAATCAATGCCACCAACATTGAGGTACATAGAGGGCTTGGTGCTCTTGACTAAATGCCAGTTCCATACCCTCATACATGATAGAATCTAGTGGAAATGTTGCAATATTGTCAATTTTGAAATCCTGAAAACCATTAAGTCTGTTGAATTTTGAATGGGACCTGTTATCCCCGATTTCTAGGGATAACTAGGAGATCATGTCTCGAGGCCCACAGGTCCTAGACATGGAGTACCGAGAGCAGGATTGACTTTAGCATAGCCCTGGAGGGCCCATCCTTCTCTTCTTTCATCAGACTTGTCTTGTCAGCAGCAACAGCATCCATCACCTTCGGCTTGGACTTGTATCGGAGAAGACTCTAGCTCCATGAGGTAATTGGTCCAGGTATCATGGTATGTGTCATTTTTTATCATTATAACCTTTAGATATATGCATCTTACTCCTTTTATTTCTGACAACTGCTTGGATCTTACATTAACCCACTTGACCATGGTTGGGGGGATTGACAGGGTGTCCTAGCAAGCCTGTACCCATAGGTTTTGGTTTGCCACCGGGGGGATTTCTGAAGAGCCATCGTCTGCTCCCATCATATCATCACTTTTACATCTTATCTCCCACTCATCTGTCCCATTCCCCTAGTCCGGGCATTAGGATGATCTATTTGTAGGGTTGCACCTTATCTCGTGGGAAGAAGGGGCTAAAGGCCCAGAAGGTAAAAGCAGTTGGTAAAACATAAAAGCCATAAAAATGAAACCTAGAGATGCCTTACCCAGGGATCCCCGAGAAGGCAATAAAAAGCCTCTCAGCAATAAACAAGAG
>SNQJ01S0005582.1:286779-311063 GCA_010110895.2 Picea sitchensis
CCAATAGTAAAGGCACTAGTCATACTTTTTTGCATTGGAGATATAAAATTGTTGCCTTAGGAAACGCAAATTTTGGGCTTTTGAAAGGTTTGTTGCTTGAAGTTGATTTATCTCATTGAGAGGAGTCTTCCCCCACTAGGGCGTCCCCTCTCTCCCAATACTCTAATTGTTGTTACAAACTTTAAACTACGGCCATTAGGGCTGCATAACCCTAGCTACTAACACTCTCATAACTCCTAAACTAACCCTAAACTAGCTCTCTCACTTTGCTCATTTACTCTACTAACTAGGGCGTGCATCTTTTGAGCTAGTTCTTGGCAACTTTTCATGGTTGATTTTGTTGTTGCCTGCCACTGAATGCTACAACCATAAGGCTGCAATTTTTTACAGAAAACACATGTTTACAACAGTCATCTTATCTAGCTTCTTAAGTGCCATTTTTCAGCCTATGTTCATTGTTAAGTTTGATGTTTGATTTACCTAACTAGTCTAGATCTTTATATGTGATTTTGGATGTTTTATTTGCTAATATAAGTTGATATCTACTGCTGCAAATTAGGGACAGCAAGCTAAACTTACTGATCCAACTAACATATATCATTGCAAAGTGTGTTTTATTGTGTCTCGGGCAGGTACAATCATCCAGAGAAGTACTATATCTGTGGGGCAGCAATTACTTGACTTGCAAGGCATCTCTCCCTACCTTTCATTCCACTTAGACTTGACCTTTACGAGCTTCACTTCCACTTCCCTCCATCTCCATCTCAATCCCCCTAGGGTCACCGAGATCGCCTCCCTAGAGTGACCTATTCACCCTTGAAGTGTGGGACCTACATTGAGGTGACATTGGGTGTAGGAATCCCAAGTTGTAGCACTTGTTTCGTGGTTGGGTCGAGCTTTGCCCAACCTACAACTTGTGCTATAGCAGTCCCAAAGGTTTGGCTTCCACTGATATAGTGACTTAATTGTTTCTATATGGTATCACACTCCTCATCAAGGACAAATTTATCTAATGCTTGCATATAATCAGCTTGAACCTCTGGATCTTGGTGTGGTTTTCTCTTCAACCCACCACTAGGTGTTGGTGCTTGTTGCAATGATGTATGAGAGTATTTTGGTGTAAGCACGTATGCTATGGCAGGTAGTGGAATATTCAACTTTTTCCTCTGCTTTTCCACCTCTATACGGATATGATTATACAAGTTCACATCTTTAGGTTGAACAATGTCCTTAATCTTGCCTAGCATGGTGTCCATCTACTCTTACACCTCCCCAATAACTGGTCAATTTGAATCTACAAACCGAATCATGTTATAAATTGGCTTGCAAAACTACAAAACATACCTAGCCTGTGACCAAAAAATGACTATCAAGAACAATTTCCTTCATTGCATTAGTAACATCTCTATCACTGCTCAAGTCATCCCACTCATTACTCATCACCATCGCACCCAAAGCCTATCATACCCTCAATAGGAGAATAGCAACCAAATCTAGTATTTGCAATTTTATATAGTTGCAACCTAGAGTAAGTGCCATAAAAGTAACAGACCCTTGTATGCCCGATGACAAATTTGATGAGTTTATTTCCTCTCTTGTACAAGTCATTTGTCCATCCACAATCTCTATGCTTGACAATATCATGCATCAAAAGGTTCAATGTGTGCAACAAACACCCAGACAAAAAGATGTGAGCATGTGCCCGCTCAATGATTTTTCTTGGTCCCTTACAATTTACTGGAGAATCACATTAGAAGGACCAATATCATTAATTGTTTTTAGTATGTTGATGTTTTGGTAGTTGCAGGGGGATCTTTCCCTCCTAGATGACCTTTCTTAAATGCGAAGAAGATTCTGGAAGCAAGAGATCCATTGGACAGATGTTGAAATACCCTAGATGAGAAGTCGGCCCAGAAGAATAAAGTATAATGAAAAGACACCTTCCCAGAAGAGAAGTTAGCCCAGCTAGAAGAACAAGAAGACTATAAATAACGAGGCGTCTTAGCTCATTTGTTCACTCACTCACACTCTCCCAGCTACACAAAAGTAAGGCAGAAGTTTAGAGGAGGTGACACAGTAGCTACAGTTGCACAGTTTAGTCTTGTTCAGTCTTTTGGTATCTCTCTCTTGTGCGCTACTTTTTGAGGAGGTGCGCTACCTTTGTATGGTGTTGTTCTTGCAATTGGGATGGTATTTCTTGTTAAGCTAGCACTTGTGCTAGGGTTTATCTGATTGGACTTGATTTGTAAACAGAATCTATCTAAGAAAGGTTGTTGGGTTTTTCCCCCATTTGGGATTTTCCGAGGATAAATCTCGTGTGTTCTTTTTGTCTCTTGTTTATGTTGCTACTGCTCAGTACATGATATATATGTTAATGGTAACGAAGTAAAATAACACTAGCAACACTAATGCTCTGTAAATAAGGAAGGCTAATATATTCCATCGATTCGCAATATATAGCTAAAATATTGTATCCAAGGAAAAAATAGCTAAAATATCGTGACATTTTGAATGTGCTATGATATTTTCTAAAAATGAAAATATCGCGACATATATTGGCGATAATATCAGTTCAGCAAACAACTCACAATATATCACAATACCAGCAATATATCACCGATATATGTAACATTGATTAATAATAATGATAATAATAATAATAATGTTTGTATTCGTAAAGTAAAATATATAAATTATATTATTAATTTTATTTTATATAAATATATAAAACCAATTTTTATAGCGAACTTTATCCAAATTTCATTATTCCCATGAGTTTTTTACAAATTTCATTGTCATCAAATTTGAACACAAACACGAACCTAAATGAACTTGAACCTGTGCCCGAATTCGAACCTTAAGACGAATTTGAAGGAGAATTTTATTAAGGTTTGGGATGAGGTTCGATTAGTGTTCAATTTATATAGCCGAACTTAAAGCCGAACCTTATTGGAAAATTCGAACCTGAACTCGAACCCAAACCATGTGACTTAGGTCTTAGTTTGAGTCAAAAGTCAGAGTGGAGCTACATGAAACTTATTTTAACATGTTGCATAATGTTTCTATATCTAAGACAGATTCGAAACAAGACATCATAAACCCTTTCCAAGTACTTCACACATCCAAACTAAAAAAACATCCAACTTCGATAAAATAAGGACCTTAAAAGCAGCACTTTCAAACTTGAATGTTATTCCATGACTGAAAGCACATCTGTGACACTGCAATTATTTATACCATCATTGTGAGTTAATTCCTTCGCATGTGCTTCTTTCTCAATTTGCTTGTGTCCAATTTCTTCTAGGAAAAACTCCCAATATTTGGATAATTCTCAGGTATGTGTCCAATGAGCAGCAAAAGAAAGATGCCATTGGGAACATTCCAATGGCATTCTAAAAATGTGTCTCTAATTCAGAACATGGAACAATTGCCTAGACAAAACTTTCTGTATATATTTTAGGCATGTTCAGAACTTTGAAAGACCCTCAGATAAAAAAAAAAAATTGCATACTTGTTCAAGATGAAATCACAATATTTTTTTCAAATTTCAAGAATTTATACTCATTTGGATGCATTCAAGACTTGAAAATATCTCAAAACCTCCAAATATCTTCTCTAATATATAACAAAGACAGCAAAGAATGAACAGAGGACTAGATCTGAGCATACCTTGTAACTTTCAGCTGCTACATATACAGGCTTATTCATGCTGTGGGCCACTAATGCAACTTGATATGTTCCAATCATATTGATAATACCTCCACTCTCAACAACTCCATCCGCACCAAAAAGTACCATATCAATTTTTTCCATGGTATAAGCCACAGCTGAGTCCAATATAAGTTTAACGGGAAAACCAACAGTAACCATTTCCTTTGACATTTCTATGCCTGTATTATCTGGACGGCCTTCTATTTATATATTAGACCAACAGATAGAACGGAGTAAGAAGTAGGCACTCCACATTTGACAAATTAATACAATGAAAAAGAAACAAATGAATAAGAGGGGCAAACTAAAACTAACCAGTGCATACAACACTAAAGTGCTTCCCATTTGATGCTGCCATCCTCAATAGCGCTAAAACAACTCTTGAAAAACCATGAACCAGGATGGTACTACCATCCTGTAGAAAATCTTGCCCGAGCATTGCAATAGTTTTACGAGCCTTCAGACAGAAGCATGTCACATTAGGATATCATTTGTTTGATAAGGAAAGCTATGCCAATTATGCTTTGACTACAGGAAAATGGATCCATTCATACAGAAAATTAGAAAACTATTGCAACGCCCAAATACTGATAATTTAAATGTCTAAACTTCAAAAATATCAAACTTCATTGTTTCATAAATACAAAGTAAAAATATCAGAAGCAAGAAGTATACCTTAAAAGATATTTCTCCAAACCTTTCACCACGTTCTATCAGACGGGACTTGCCAGATGAAAAGTCCTCATATTCCAAAGCAGATGTCCTAGTAACATATCGCGTGAAAATGTCACACCCAGCAGACAGTGAAATAGATGTCTCATCCGATGCCTGGCAATTTCCCAAAATCAACAAAAGATCTGATGTAATACACTCTCCATACAACTGACAATTGCAATTTCAATGTGCTGCTCTGCCTACCAATTATTTTGAAAAATCAATCATTCTGCACATCTAATATCCTAGAATGCATAATAGGCTGCATACTTTTCTGTCATTACAAGAGTGTGTCAAAAAAGAGGAAATTGTTCCAGCCTTGTTTGCAAATGGATAGTTTTTAAATTATAAAAGTTAAAATGCGAAAGAGAACACAGCTCCCAATAGGAATGGAGGTCAAACTGAAAAACATGGTACACTGGTTGTTTCAAACTAGAAAATAAACCTAAATAAGAAATGCATTGATCAAAAGTTGAAAGACAAGAATACTCTTGTGTTAGCATCAATATATTTAACCTCATAAGCAATATATGTTTTTGGTCTAATTACTGTCACCCCCAGCGTAAGATGCTTTTTGGAATGTAAATGAAATCTGGAAGCATGTCTACTTCTCAGGATTTCACAAGTAAATTTCATAATTTCTGATCCAAAGTCATTTGATAAAAAAATGAATAATTGTGTGACAATTTGGCAGGAGGAAACGGGAAGTCAATGTTTTAAAACTCGGAACTTGGTCTCAGAATCGGTAGAGGGTCAACTCAAACTCAGACTGATGTGATTTTAAGGACTCGGTTTACAAAAAAATACATAATATTTAAATTTTAATGAAAAAAAAAATTTAAGATTAACTTTCTTCCTTGGTGAAGTTTTTCCCTCGTCGTTGAATGTGTATCTGCCTTTGTTATCATTGTGTTGTCTGTCTGATTTTTTAAAAGGAGTTGAAGTTACAGGATTTATCTTTGCATACCCTGTTTTCTGACTTTTAAAAATCTAAATGTTTGTCTTATGATGTTGTTGTAGTGAAGAAATTCTTAAATGTTTTTTTACTGTGATTGATAATCTCACCTTTTCTGCTAATCCATCGCTTATTCCCAAAGAATCCAATAGTTGCATTATCTCACCCTGTGAAAAGACTTTTTATAAACTATTCTTTGATCTCTATCTTTATGAACAGACCCCATAGCCCAATGGAAGCGTGAAACCTTTTCCAGCCAATCTACAGAAAACTCCAAGAACATAACCTATTCTGCATAACTAGCCTAAAATCCTATTTCAAACAAATCTAAATTTGACAGAGAGATCCCTCTCTGAGTCTCGGAGGGCTAGATCCCTGACTCGAAGCGGTTATGATGTTGCCTCTGTGACTGCCTCCACAGCCTTGGGCAAATTACAGAGTGCTAACACTCTGTATGGTATTATTGTCGACCTTTCGAATCCTTCTGAGTAGTGATTAAGCATTCTGCAGCATTTGCTACCTCCCCATGTCTAAATATCCTCTCCATCCTCTTGGCTGAAACTGTCCTGGGTGCTCCTGTCGACATACCTCTTAGAACAACCTTCTTCCCATCCTGATCTCTGAATCCCATTTCCAAGGTTTGGTAGTTGGTAGTGANGAAGCCTCCCTCCGAGCACCTTAACCTTGACCTGAGAATTCCTCCGGAAGCAAACCCTAGGCTAGATAGCCAAACAAAGAGCAGCGCATCTCTCCCCAAGGATAGCGCATCACAAAAGCTGATTAGATAGTTCAAACCCTAGCCAAGAGATATCCAAGCCAAATACTGAAACTTGCTGCTGCTGCAGCTGCAACCCTCCTCCAAACCTGCGCACCAGCTACACCTGCAGTGCGCACCAACTGGGAAAACTGTAGTCCTGAGATGTGACAAATGAGAAACTGGCGCCCTGTATTTATAGTAATCCTGTCAGTTTACTGGGGCCGACTTCTCCTTCTGGGTATGTGTCTGTTCAGTATATTATTATTAATTCTGGCCGACTTCTTCTCTTGGAGGCTAATAGCCTAATATAAATTATATTCTTGAGCCGACAAGGCTTCTAGGGTTATTAGCCAATTTATTAGGGTTTCTCTTGCTTCCCGGAGTCTTCTATTCTCGTCAGGTTCACATGTAGAGGTAAA
Source organism: Picea sitchensis (assembly GCA_010110895.2). Taxonomy (NCBI): domain Eukaryota; kingdom Viridiplantae; phylum Streptophyta; class Pinopsida; order Pinales; family Pinaceae; genus Picea; species Picea sitchensis. The sequence goes on from SNQJ01S0005582.1 coordinate 293,336, forward strand.
TACCTCCCGCAGCTACCATAATATTAACAAGTAGTACTATGTGGCTTAAGTCATGACACACTTCTAAGGACAATTATGTCCCCTCCATGGTATAAGAGAAAAAATAACAAAGTTTTTATTGTTAAGAGGAGTTATCAGTTCATACCCAATGTTTATTACTTTCACGACAAGGTTAAAACCATCACACCATGTCTAAGAAAGAAACCCATACATGAAATCATAGCATGTGAATTGAAGTAAAGATCATCATGAAGTATCATCTGTAAGTGCACATATGATCAAAGATGCAAGGCACATGAGCTAATATACTATGGTAGAGTTGTCTGAAAGATCTCATGTAGTCGTCATGTATCTGATAGATGGAATAAAGCGGAAGAGCAGGTTTGGATCAGAGGAGATGAGCAAGAGAACCCATCCAAGCAGCAACATCACACCCAAATGAGTCTCTCTATAGGTAGTTACCCTGAAGGAACAATAGTATCTACTATAACTAAATCTATGTTCTCTTTTGATTGTGCCTCTCTTAGGGATTAATAGATCTATATTTTTAAAAGAAAATATTAAAAATAAGAGATAATTGTACAGGTCTACAAATAAATACAAACATCTCAAGTTTGTGGCAGCAAAAATGAAACATTTCTTACTTATATTTTTCGCGCTTGTGCTTCTTTATACGCTATGTAAAATGGGTATTATCTCCAATCAAGGTTTTCTTACTGTGTTGTTAATTAACCTGCATATGTTCACAAGATGTATCCCAATTTACCTAAAACCCAAAATTTCTTTCCCTTTTTTCTACTTCAAGTGATAAGAAAATAGTAGAAAATAGTGCAAAATTGAATATTTCTAAGACAGATGGGCAATCCCCATGGCCCCAATGCCACCATCATCCATTTGACCTTCAAGGACTAGAATAGCTCTGCCACTGCCGTGGTCCTAGCCAATTTCCGAGTAAGTCCAACCGTTTTCCCTACTTTTTCCATTTTCATTGTTTGATAAAAAGCCAAAAGGATGCCTAGGACCAAGTATGAGGTCGAATTTGTTGATGATTTTTTCTTGTTTCAGAGACCTAACTTCCCTAGGAAGGGTTGTTTTATCTACGTATCAATATCACGATGAAGTGGTGATATTGTACTGCTAAATATTTGATTGACCATAAATTGTTGTGAGGATTTTACACTTTTCTTGCAAGTTAATATATTTGATTAGGATGATTGGTTTACAATTTTTGTTTTAAGATTTTTTAAACGAATTTGTACATCACGGTAAGAGATTAGATGATCCATAGCCCCAAGAGTTAGCTTAGTTGGTCATGAGTCGAACATGAGAACTCTCCCCCAGTGAATTGGAGAGGTCACAGGTTCGACTCTCTTAATCCCCTCGGGGTTAGGCTCCATTAACAGGGCTGACGATTTACACTTACCAAGTATGAGGTTGAATTTGTTGATGATTTTTTCTTGTTTTAGAGACCTAACTTCCCTATGAAGGGTTGTTTTATCTACGTATCAATATCACGATGAAGTGGTGATATTGTACTACTAAATATTTGATTGACCATAAATTGTTGTGAGGATTTTACACTTTTCTTGCAAGTTAATATATTTGATTAGGATGATTAGTTTACAATTTTTGTTTGAAGATTTTTTAAACGAATTTGTACATCACAGTAAGAGATTAGATGATCCATAGCCCCGAGAGTTAGCTTAGTTGGTCATGAGTCGAACATGAGAACTCTCCCCCAGTGAATTGGAGAGGTCACAGGTTCGACTCTCTTTAACCCCTCGGGGTTAGGCTCCATTAACGGGGCTGACGATTTACACTTATCATCCATGGATCATGGGGAAGTACTCGGAGGGTTTTCCACGAGGATTTCCTTCGAAAAAAAAAAGAGAGAATAGATAATCCAAGTACAATAATAGTTTTCAAAACTACATAATCTATATATATAATGGGATCAAAATCACAAGTAGTGTAAATAATTGACCCTTATATATTTGACCGCACATTTAGTTATGTAAAAAATCAAATTATCATTAATCTTTTTAAAAAACAAGAGAAACCTACATGAATAGTAGGGACAAGGTATAGTCGTCAAGACAAAAAGAAACTATTACAATGACAATAATGAAGGAATATATATACATGGCAACCCTTTGCAACAACCCTCAACACTTCTAGCTCAATTGTCATGGTTATAAAGGCCACGCTACGGAATGAAACGCTAGCCTCTTGCTTAGGAAGGTTTCATTGAATAACATTAATCTATCATGGCATGAATAGTGGGGACAAGGTATAGTTGTCGAGACAAAAAGACACTATTACAATGACAATAATGAAGGAATATATATACATGGCAACCCTTTGCAACAACCCTCAACACTTCTAGCTCAATTGTCATGGTTATAAAGGCCACGCTATGAGATGAAACGCTAGCCTCTTGCTTAGAAAGATTTTTTTGAATCACATTAATCTATCATGGCCCTATAATCTAACTAAAAATCTATCATGGACATGTAATCCACGTAGAAAAACTCTATCACTAACATGTAATCTACATAGAAAAAACAAAAGGGTAGAATTTCTAAAAGAGCCATCCTAGCGATCATGGTGCACTAAAGCAACTTTAGTGCTTTGGTTGATTGATTCAACTTTCTCTACATTTCACACAAAGTTGCTTTTGGTTGATTGATTCAACTTTTTGTGCATCAAACATTTTTCATATTTTGTGGATTGCACCAAAAAGAGTAATGCAGAGTTATCCCTCAGTACAAGGGCGACCATAATAGAGATCGTAAGGGCCCTGCCCCTTCTCATAAGACGCTCAAGGCGTCGGAGCTCTAGGCAAACACACCGAGCCAAGATGAAGATGGGTTTACAATAGCAAGTTCATAGTCGGGATTACAATATAAAATAGATGGGAAATACCAGTATTGGCGCCTTCACCAGCCTATCCTTGAGGGTGTAAAGGGTTTGCTTGGCAATCAGGGGTCCACACATAATCTTTTGTCCTTTTTAATAGTTGTTCCATTGCACTAGCCTACTGCATACAAACACAAGCCCCCCTCAAGGTAACATAAACGAAGCAAAGGCACCATCAAAGCAATCTCGGTTACTAGTACCAATTCAAGCAAACTAATACAGGCAGGAAACAGCGTGGACTTCTTCCTTCTACATTCTATAGGCAAGAGGATCTTGGCAATGCCTAGATGATGACCTTGGGTGTGCGAGGAGGCTTGGTGGGGGATTTCTTAGTGAATGATCACTGAAATCCAATGTGCTTCTTCTTATTCTTTCTGTCTTGCAATTGGGTTTGCACAATGCAGATTGCATTTTCTTTCTTGTGTCATGGTTGTGAATATGGCTCGAGGAGTCGCCAAGGATGCCAACTTTTCCAATCATGCCTTCCACGTAGTGTGCACACAAGTCGCCATGGGAGGAGGCATCTTCTAGAGCAACCCTAGACTGCAACGCCCCTGGAATGTAGCAACCACGGACTGTAGTACAACAAACTGCAAAGTCCCTAGACTGCAATGCCAGAGAGCCAAAGTCCCTAGACCCTAGACTACAATGCCATAGAGCTAGAGCCTCAAAAATGGCCAATGAAATAATTTTTAGAAATTTGTTTTAGAAATTAATTTTTAACTCTGACAAATAGCCAACACAATTGCAACACACCGAGAGAATAATGTCATATCAAAAAGATTTGAACCAATAGGTAATTCAATACACGAAATTAGAAAATTAGGAAAATGTATTGTTTTTGAAAAAATAAATAATAGGAATATTCGAAAAACCTTAGGATATATTTCACATATTAATGACATTTAGAACCGTATCAGTTATAGTACCTGCTTTGGCATGTACTAATAATTGAAAATTTTAAATGCACTTGGGTTTATACCATGGAAACCTCGAAGTATACAAAGAAATAAGGTGCATTATGAGATCTCTCCATGTAAAGCCCACTCTTACAAACTCGCTCTCCTATAAATTTTAAAGACCATTGGTTTTTTTTCATATGAATGATATGCATACTTGCGAGTTGAATTTTTCCAACACGTTTTTCATATGAATGATATAAATAAGTCACATTATGAGATCTCTCCATGTAAAGACCACTCTTTCAAGCTCGCTCTCCTATAAAATTTAAAGACTATTGGTTTTTTTCATATGAATGATATGCATACTTGCGAGTTGAATTTTTCCAACACGTTTTTTCCCAAATCGTAACTATGACAAGCTGTATGGTCTTTTAATGATATGACTAAAAACTCTGGAATTTGGTCAAAGGTAATAAAAACTGCAAACTGTAAACAAACTTGGTCGAACTCGGCCAAGATTACCCTGGTAAGATTAATGACAGAATCCACTGCTAAGTTGAAAAATTGCAGCAAAAAAATTCTCGGAAAATTTAAAAGAGATATATCCTCAACTTTCTTACGGTAGCGATAAGAAAGTCCTTCAGAAGATTATGCATTTGTTCGAGTTTCATTGAGTGTTTGCCTTCTTTTCATCCAAACATCAAGCATATCATATACTTCGGTGTTGTATTGATGACATATTATATTTCGGTGTGGTATTGATGACATATTTTGCAAGTTGATCCATTACGTTGGGTTATAAAAACCAGAGATAGGGTTCAACGCCAGTGGGGACGTTGGTTTACAGGTGAAGTCAACCGATTGTTCAGCCATCCACCAGGGTTCCATTCTTGCTGTGGTCTGTGACCGGGATGAGGACGGATGCAAGTCCTGGGCGATTTTCAGGAGAAAACTACCCTTCAAGCCTGGAATCTAAACCAAAGAAGTCCGATTTTTGCAGTACAGTCCCCCAAAGCATCTTTCTTGAAGAACGTCTCAATAAAGGGCAAAAAGATTTAGGGTCCACAGTGAATTAAATCGAAATTCAGCTAACCCTAACCCCGATCAACCCAGTCAGAATTACCCTAAAGCACTCGGGCATCTTTAAACCCTGAGAAACTACTCTGGACCCGCTTATTCTCTGAAATTCGTCACGGTTTTTATTATGCCCGGCCATACAAAATTCTCATCTTTCGTTTCCGCTCTCAATTTTGATAAATTAAATGGGACGGGGCATGAAGCATCAGACTCACCTTGAGAGAATCAGAGGCCTTCTTGAGTTCGATTTCTAGTTCCATCATGGTAGTGGCCTGGCTCAGCTTGATGACGGCCGTCAGAGCTTTGATGGCCGCCACGGCTTCGGCCAGCTCGGGCTTGCTGCGCCAATTGTTGAACTCGGCGATGACGCTGAAGGACGTTGCATCGGGAGAGGGCGGAAGGTTGTTTGAAGGAACATCGTCGAGATTTGCATTGGGAACGGCCGCCTTGGCCTGAGCAAGCCAGTCGGGCGTCACGGACGGTGGACGGCAGTTAAGGACGTCACTGGTATCCTCCATTCGGCTCAGACCATTCGCCTTCTTCTGCTCCTGCCGCTCTAAGATGAAGGATGCAGATCTCCACATGGTGTTTATATTTAACGGTGCGGTAAATATATATCAGAGACTCGTACATCAATATTCCGATATATTCACTCCACTCTTTATAACATTCTTTCTACGTCCTCGAATATTTAAGGTAATAATAAAATATGATTTACATAGTTCAGAAATTTTATTTTTTAATGCGAATAGGGTTTAATAGGCCACATGGAACCATCAAAAGTAAGGTTGAATTTTTTTTTAAAATGGGTAAAATTTATCATAATTTTATTCTTGGGAATATTCATAAAAATATAAATTTTTTGGTTTTTTTTTTCCACAGTAAAATTTCTCAATTATATTATAAATATAATTTGTTCTCTAGTCAAGAGATTATAAAGGATAGCGAAAGGAGACGAAACTGACAATTAATCTTACACCAATAATGGTCTCTTGACCAACAAATGGTGAAAATTCATGACCATGCTCATAAACAAAACCCATACATCCCCGGAATGTCACCGGAGAAGAAAACCAGCACGCAGGCTACAAAAAGAGATACAAAACAGGGCAAAAACCCAACAATTGCACGCCCACAGAGGACCTTGAAGTGTATACCCAACATCGCATGCCCCCAAGGACCTTAAAGTATTAACCAAAACACTGCACCCCCCCAATGGACCTCAAAGCTCTGTTCCAAATCCTCTTTAAGCCAATGAGGAAGAGGTCAAGAGGAACCAAAAAAATGAAAGGAAACATGAAACCGACCTCAAAAAAACCCCGAAGCCACCTCCACCGTAAATACTCTGTCACTAATCACAAACAGAGCCTCACCAGTTCTGGCAAACATAGGCTCGGGGAGTTGTCCTGAAACTCAACCACGAGCAACTGCCTCGACCCCTAGACACCGCCACAGAGAAAACCTGCCACTGCATAAGGTTCACGCGTCCACACAACGTGTTAACACACCGAATAGCAGGGCTTGAATTCTTCGTCGTCGTCGCCTTCCTCCGTCGCTCGATCCTCCCTTGGTCGCTCACTTTGTATGGGTATTACACCCTCACGTCATCATGAAGACCAGGGATGCGGCTAGTGAGACCTAGCCGCAAAGCCCGCAATTCTGGACTCGACCCTCAAAACCCCAGAACAGGCGCGACGCTTCGTACAATGTAAACTTTTAGGCTTGGGAGAGACATGTTGGGAAATAAACATGTTTCCTTACATTTTAGGAAGAGAAACTCTTATTTGACATAGAGGATAAGATCATCACTTTACATAGTATTTGTTATCATTAAAAATGCTATCACATCTAAATTTAAGAAGAAATTATAGTGTAATGAACAAATAGAGAGAAAAAGAAAACTAAAATATTATAAAGAAATCATTAACCTCAATATAAAATTGATATAACTAATTTTTAAAAAATCAATGTAGATAAAGTAATAATAAACTATCACAAGTCCCTGTGGTGTAGAGTAGTCAGTGAGGGAGTGCGTTATTAAGGTACTCCGTAAGTGAAGTCACTAGTTCGAAACATTTGGGGACACCTCAAATCCAGCCATGTTAAGGGTTGGTGCGGTCTAGGCCGGGTGTGATCCCAGGGTGATTTTGACAGCTTAGATGCCCCTGGGTCGTGGCATCTCAGCGACATGCCAATCCCGCAATCAGGGATATTTAGCTAACAAACAAAAAATAATGAACTCTCAGAAGCTACCAAGTGAAACAAGGTATTGAACAAATCTTAAAACTATGTGGTGAAAAATAATTTGTCTTCCTTGTGTTATTGAGAAGGTGGAGTATGCCCCGGATGGGGTGTCACGTCGCGCAGCTAGGCCACGCAGTTTGGAGCTAGGTTGGGCCTTAAATACAGGCCACCGGCTCCCATCCCCTCACCATTAAGGCTGGAAGCAAGCCGGAGCAACTAGGCCTTTGAGACGATCCCTCCCATGCGAGTGAAGAGGACGAACGCAAAGAGCACTAAGAGGGTAGCCTTAATGGCAGATCCTGTCATGATCACCCTCATGGATATCATCGATTTTGGTCGGGAGAAAACTCATTTCGAGTTTGAGCAGCCGAAGGCAAACATTTATGAGCTATGGTGCAGTGTTAGCAACCCTGTTGTTGTTCTGGTCATTGTTTTGCTCCTTCACATCCTGAGGGAAAGAGGTAAGCCCCGCAGGGGCGCGGCATGGTATGCCCTCGATGCTTGCCAAAAGAGACAGCAGAGACTTGAGCGAGCGTTATCCATGGCTCGGACGCAGCTCGTCCACAGAGCCAGGACGCCCAGGTCCCCTCCCATGGCCTATGTGGAGGAGATTTTTCCGGAAGAACCCATTCAGGCTCCTCCAGAACATCTCCTCTTTACAGTTCTCGACAATTGGAATCCGCCAACCTGTTTTTTGGGGGAGGCTACGCTAAAAGACACAGGGACACAACATAACTGCCATAGAAAGGCCGACCTAACGAAGGAACCCACTACTTGCTTTATCGAAGAAGAGATCCCGGAAGCTGTGGATGTGAAGGCGAATTCAAGCGCAGGTGAATTCTCCACGGAAGCGGACCACCAGAATGCTCAAAGGGGACCGCAAGGAAGAAACGAGACAGGAGAGAAGGAGGCCATCAAACCAGGAGATGCACTATCGGAGGGTAGCTGGGTGAGGGAGGGTGGCATGGCTTCTATGCCATGTCCCATCTCCATCATGCAGGAAGCATGGCGTGTCCAACCGCCATTCTTCCACCCGGAACACCTGGAACTGATATTTGAAACGAGAAGCCTAGTGGAAGACCAAATCCACCAAACCATCCAAATCAGCCAGCGCTTAGACATGATTTATGATGCTTACTCCAACACGACACCAGGACGATGGTGTCCGACCTGTGCACAACCCTTTGCGATGCCAGCCAAAGCGGGAAGCAAGGAGAAGATGTGAAACCATCAGGTAATTGTTACAGTGAATGTTTATGGTTAGAATTTGTGTTTTGATTAGAACTAGGGCCCTAGCACTGTCAAGGTTTTACTATGTTGTAATTCATAAGCTAAGGGAACATTTTCAAACTAAAGGTTGTCATATGTCCTGGTTTCCTCTGGGCAGGACAGATGGCAACCCATTTTTTGATATAGACTGCATAGGAGGCCGACTGTCCTAGTTTCCGTTAATCCGGCGGGACAGTTGGCAGTCCAGATGTATATGTAAGTTTGAAAAGTTAATGCAATAGGATCTAAACCTTTTTTACTTAAAAAAAAAAAAAGGTGGAATATGAAAAACATTTTATATCTTACATATTTGTGTATTAGATCTCAATTTCAAAACACTTGTACCACTATTGATCTTTTTAACTCTTTAACTCATTAAAATTTAAATTTAAAAACTTATCTTCAATCTTTTTAACATATAAACAACAATATTAAAACAAATTAATTATCTTCACATCCATAGGTTCTCTACAACCGAGTATGGGGGAGATGTTGTCACGTACATAGCATTAAAAAATAATAAAATAATACAAATCCATTAACACACACACACACATATCAAAAAAAGCTTCTCGCAATATCTTCTTGATTGAAGGAGTAGCATTGTACATAAAAAAAAATTGTTTATGCTTCTTGTGGACACCAACATTCTAAAACTAGTGAAACGCATTTTTTGGTTCTAGGAGCAAATTGATAATTTATGTGAGTGTCGGTATGGTTCATGTGGCCTTCTTTGAACAATTATCCCAAAATCTCTTGCATTCGTCTATGAAATGCTTCCCCTAATTTCAACAGAACCTCCTCATAAGCCTTAGTTGTCTGCCTCTCTTGTCCCATTACCAAATATGGTTGCACTCGGATCATTAGCTAAATTATCCATACTCTTGGCAATATTGCTCTTAGTTGTGGTCGCATAACACACACACACATATCAAAAAAAACTTCTCGCAATATCTTCTTGGTTGAAGGAGTAGCATTGTACATAATTATTTTTTTGTTTATGTTTCTTGTGGACACCAACATTCTGAAACTAGTGAAACACATTCTTTGGTTCTAGGAGCAAATTGGTAATTTATGTGAGTGTCAGTATGGTTCATGTGTGGCCTTCTTTGAACAACCATTCCAAAATCTCTTGTATTCATCTATGAAATGCTTCCCCTAATTTCAACAAAACCTCCTCATAAGCCTTAGTTGTCTGCCTCTCTTGTCTCATTACCAAATATGGTTGCACTCGAATCATTAGTTAAATTATCCATACTCTTGGCAATATTACTCTTAGTTGTGGTCGCATAGGCTCAAGACTACTCAAATGCCTTCATCAATGGGATTGGCTGGCAGTGGAATCAAGCCCTCCTCTAAGTGTTGTGATGTCCTCAAGGGAACCGGTACTGGTTGTGTCTGCAAGTTTATGAGAGCAGTGAGATCACTTCCTGCTGAGTGCAATCTCCCAGCCATAACCTGGGAGTGCAATGTTGTAATATCCTTTTGCTCATTTAGGTATTTGAAAGATCTCCATAACTAATTTGATTTATAATTTATATTGATTAATATTGTTGTGTCAAGATCTGGATCTCGTTGAAGTCTCGACAATTCTCATATCATGGATATATTAAGATTTTCAGCGTGCAAGTGATAGAATATTATGAGATATCTATATAGTGATTTTCAATATCAAATTGTCTTCACTACTCATGTATTTAAGTGATTGAATAAAATTCTCATTTTGAGATACAAATACAAACATTGTGAATGTCGTTGGATTTAAGATGTCTGAATTTTGGACTTTTTTTTTATTTTTCTTGTTGTAAAGTTTCATATTATAAATCATTTAAGTATGCAAAATGGAGTATAAACAATTTAGGTATGTTTAAATGGAGTTTGTGTGGTTGGACTAAAGTTTATCACAACTTCCCTTTGATTCTTAATGTATTATCAAGGTCTTTTACATTTAAATTAAAAATAGATTAGGTTAAAAAAAAAATTCAGTATATAGAGTTTTTGAATAATTTGATTTGTTAAACAACCTATATTCATTTTAACCCATGATTTATCAAGCTTTAAGAGGGATCAAATATCTTTAGATGCAAGAGGTTTACACCTCAAGAGATTTAATTTCTCAATGCTTAATAAATTCCAAAGTAAAATAGATCTAAACTAATTTTAATTTTGTAAAATCAAAACTGATCTCAAGAAGAATAATCATCATAGTTATCTTCTAACATATATTAACTTTAAACTTTATTTTTTTTTAATTTCGTATTAAAAAAATGCATATAAATAAAAAGTTTTGGCAAGGGCAAGTTACACTTGTATCATACTATAATGTTACAAGATCTTTAAAAAATAATACTATAATGTTATAAGATATTTAAAAAAATAAAAATACAACATTTATAATTTATAATGTTATACGATATTTAAAAAATAAAAATAAAAATACAATATGTATAATAACTATATTTATTTATTTGCAAAAGCAAGTTGATGATGATGATGATGATTAACATCCACTAAGATCTAATTGGTCTATCGAACCTTAAGAGGGTAAGTGATTACTTGTGATTCTTTAGAATTTTATTTATGTGCTCGAAAAGCATTAAGAGAAGCTTTCCAAGATCACCATACTTTTGTTGAGTTAAGAGGTTAGGAAGGTTGGTAGTGTGATCAATATTTTGAAATGAGATCTAATATGGGTATAGAGCAGGACAATCTAAGAAAGTGTTTTTCATCTTAGCCTTCTTAGTGTCGTTGACACTCTTTCATCCATGGCGTTTTTAGGAATTGATAGCGCCCGGTTTCACTATATGGAGCTGGTGAGATTTTTTTCTTATCTTAATAATGCTTATTTTTTCTTTACACTTGGCCAAAACGGATAGATAATTTTGATCTTCTAGATTAGGGTTGATTACATCTTTATAATACCTTAATTTTCTTTTTCCTCTAACTCTTTATCACACCACATTTTTTTCTTAAATTTTGATTTGGCGTTTTTTTAATAGTATCTTTATTAAAATGGTTTCTTCATGATTCCCCAATAGTTTAGTAAGTCTTTATGCCATCACCAGCTTGAGTCGATGGTATCATACTATAATGTTATAAAATATTTAAAAAATAAAAGAATCATTTATAATAATTTTGGTAATTCTTTTATTTTATATATATATATATATATATATATATATATATATATATATCTATATATATATATATATCTCTCTCTTTTATTAGTTGTACCCTTTTGTGAAAATTATGAAGAGATCATATAGCATTTTTTGCGGAAAAGTCCATGAAAGTGCATTTTTTGCGGAAAAGTCCATGAAAGTGATTATTAGGATACTGTCGCAAATGGTGATAACACGTGGTTGTCGTCAGATTGTTATACTATATCTCAAAAAAAAAAAAAAAAAACATTAATTTAAAAGGATAATATAAGACTTGGTTGTCTTGTTCAAAAGTTATACTATATCTTATAATAAAAAAAACTAAAAAGATAATATTAAATTAACAAAATAAATTTTTTTATTTGTTATATGAATTTTGATTTATATTAATGGTGTATAACTACACTTAAATAAGGTTGCATGGCAGCGTAGTTCATGTCGGGTTGAATTGGAATAGGAAAAAGTAGCAGAGGCAGATGGAAATTGTAGCAAAGATGTGGCAAGCAGCGTGAAGCACAAGTGGTATCCATGCAGTAAACGACAAATGGCCTGTAGAGCCCCATTTATTTTTTGAAAGTATATAACAAAATACAATATGTGCATAGTGGAAGAAAAAAAATTATGACGACACAAATATGAAAGGAGATAAAAAAAGTTGTTTAGTTTGAAATATATTAAATAAGTTACAAGTTCCTGGAAATTTAAATGCATTTGTCATATAGACTCGTGAAAGATAAAAATGTATGAGGACATAAATTTAAAAGGAGATAAAAAAAAACAGTTTTATTTGAAATATATCAAAAAAAAAGTATGTTACATATTACAAGAAACTTCAACGTGTTTGTCATATAGACTGGGATTGGGGCTCCCACGTACCATAAGAGAAATATGTACAAGAAACAGGACTGTAGAAAGAAGAAGTGGGCGACGGTAGAGTGCAATGCCTGCAAAAAAAAAAAAATTGAAAGGTATTAGTGTTTGGCTAGACATTTCTATTTAAAAAGGTGGAATAACTGGGTTGATAATCAAAGCAGGATGTGAGCAGTAGACTTACAATGATGGTACATATGAGCCATTTTGCTATTTGCTTGCGGTTGTCATTTCATTGATGTCGTCGACGACTGTTGGAATTGTGGCAATTGCCTGTTGCCTTTCGTCGACGACTGTTGGAATTGTGGCAATTGCCTATTGCCTTTCGTCGACGACCTGCTTCAATTCCCTTCACAACCATTCTTCAGTGTAGCTTCTCATTGGGGCGACGTTGATCTCATTCCGGATTTTTATGTTGAAAAGTTTGTTTTCTAATTCCCCAAAGTCGATGGAAAGATTACGTAGATCCTGATCAATTTCCTCATTCTGTACTAAATAGTCAACTAACCAGTCGTCGACGTGATCTTGACCATATTCAAGGATGTTGTAAAAAAATTCCAAAGACAACGCCTTAAACATATCAACCTGTTTATCGAAGTCTTGCCTAGTTAAGGGCAAGGAGTTGATGATTAACTCGGGGTCTTGGAAGTCGTTGGTCCTTCTGGCTAAGTTTATTCTAGACAGCCTTGTGAATAATTTTTCTTTCTTTGATATGGCTTGTTCACATGACTGAACAATGAGATGCAGGTTCTTTACTTTTTCTTTCCAGCATGCATTTAATGGACCGATCCAGATTTTGGATGGAAGATCTTGTTGTCTTCTTTTTGTTTATGGCATGTTGTTGACAATGGTACCAAAAGGAAGGACCATGTTTAAATAGAATTATTCTTCATCTTTTAACTCCACCTGCAAATGTTTGAGCAAACTATGTGCCCTGGTTCCAAGGGAAGTGATGGTTTGTGATGTTTCCCATGCCTCAGTAACCAGTTCCATTTTTTTCTTGATATTATTCTCCACATATCCTCTACAGGATGCGAGGAGGCTGAAGGGTCCTTTTAAGTTGGCTGCAGGGGTGTCAGGCATGGCTATTGCCAAAGGATTGGCAAGCAATGGCATAGGAATCAAAGCCTCTTCCAATTCCTTGACCCAGTCCTTTAGTATGGCATTCTCGGCCTCGATTCCTCCAATGGAATCATGAAGTGCATCTCTGCTCTCTATGTGAAGTTGATAGATTTGGGACGACCGCATGTTCGCAAGGCTAACCTCTAAACGAGATTTTCCCTTCTTATCTTTTACATTTTTTTTTCAATGATCAATTTTTTGGATTGGCTGTCAAAAACAGCGCTTTGGAACACGAAGGATTCATCTTCATCAAAATTTTCGGTATCGGATATGTCCATTGGATGACTATGCTGGATGGCGTCTCCGGGATGATCAAGGTAGTGGAGCATGCTATCCAGATCGGGCTCGAGTTCCATGTTCTCACTCTGAATTTCGGGCTCTTTCGCTTGTCCCACATTTTTTTTTTCTCTTCTTGTCTACTAGAAGCTTGTGAGAACTACCAATTTTAGAGTGAGGAGGGTCATTATCTCCTCCTTTGTTTGAAGAAATATGAGTTTCTTTGTTGTTGTGGTGAGCCGTTGGAGCGATGCTCTAGGATGTCGTACTTTTTGGAGTGTTATTCGCTGATTGAACACTCTTGTCACCGAGGCCTTTCCCCTGTTGCATGTACAATTTAGTGTTGCTTTGCAGTGTGTCTAGATTGTCGGCATCAGAAGCAGGAGCGTTGCCACCAGTGTCTCTGTTTTCAGACAGGTGTTTTTTGAAAAAACAATTGTCGAAGCCAAGTGTTTGTAAATGTTGTCAAAAAAAATTATCGGTTTCGAACCCTCTTAGGCTTTCAACATATCTTATGTTGAAGTTGCTAGAATGCACTGCGAAGACGTTTTTCAACACGAAGTCCTCGACTTTCCAAGGTAGAGGAATGAACTGTTTTTTCTCTTCTCTTGGAATAGATGCAACCAGTAGTTGTATTGTCATGCTACTTTTGCAACAAACATTATGTTCGTAATGTGACATGAAAGGAGAGCAGGTTTTTCCCTGGAGCAAAAAATCCTTATCACAGTGTAATTATCCAAATGTTCAAGTGTCCCCTTCCTGTTCAAAAAACTGGTTGCTTGTTCAGATATGCAGGGAGCATCTTCTCCTAACAACAAAACTTTGAAAACGGACACGAAGCCATTAAAAACCTCATAAAAATAGTGGGAAGCCTTGTGCTTCCACAAGACCTAGTACCAGAACGTTACTGGGTCGAATTCTCAGTTGAAAATCTTGGACAGAGACAGTTCTAGAAATTGGCAGCAATGTGCTATAGCAAAAACTAAGTAGGATGACATATAAAATTTCTTTTCCCTTTTAAAGCTTAACAATTGTGAACAAAATTCATGGGAAATTAACTTGCCCCAATAAAAAATGGCTTGTTCCTTGACTGTGAAATATAAAATATAAAGATCCATCCGGGAAACAGTTGTTGTGGACTCCTGTCCCGTTATTCTTATAAACAGCCAGGCAATTTCGCGGAATGGATTTCTAAATGAACTAACCTGCAAGCTTGTGATATCTTCAAGAACTACAATCGGGTCTTCCAATAAATGGGGCAAGAGGTCCAACTCGTTATTATGCTTTGCTAGGAGTTGTTTGCAATCTTCTCCTCTAAACATCAATGTTGGCTCTGACAATATCAACATCTGGTGGAAGACATGAGGTGACAAAGAAACAGAAGAAAGGTCCCGCAGTGGAATAATTCTTTTGTCTGAAATAAATTTATCGACACACCAAGAGACCAACTCCTTACAGTCAAAAACTTCAGGGACACAGTCTGCACGAGCAATACCAGAGGTCCAAATTACTTGGTTTCGGGTGACAGGGGTTGAGTAATTAGAATATTCCCTGGACCACTGGAAGTTTTGGTCCTCGCGCCCGAAGATGTTGTTGAGATGATGCCATAGGTTTATGAGTATATTGGTTTCCTCCAGACAATGGTTGAAATGAAAAATTGGAGTCGATAATGTAACTCTCTACAAAATCTTGGTTAAATGCTTATGAATGGGAAAGCTCCTCTAGCCTTCCGTTGATTAATGACAATCTATATGGGTGATGCATGATGAACTATTAGCAGTAAAGGTTACTTATTGCATATTTAGAAGTGCAAAGGTGGCGGGTACAACGAAGAGCAATTAAGGATTAGAGGTTTCGTGAACGTGCCAAGCCGACGACATGCGAATGACATTTCATGATTTTGAAATCAACACTCGAAAGGGATAATATCCCCCCCCCCCGCCCCCCGCAAATCTTGGTTTAATGCGTATTAATAGGAGATCTCCTCGAGCCTTTAGCCCATCGATGACAATCTATACGGTTCCTGCACGATGAGTTGTTAGAATTAAATGTCCGTAATTGCATATTTAGAAACAAGATATATATATATATATATATATACACACACACACATTAAAACAATTTTTTTTTATTATAGACAAGTGTGAAGGTCACGGAAACAGGGGAGAGCAAGGAACGAATGGCAAGGTCTGAAAAGCGGTCAGATGGGATTCAAAATAGGGTTACGGGGGATACTCAGGAGAGGCGAATGTAGCACGGTCAAATTTTATGTATCAGATTTTTTTACTATAAAACGTGTAAAACGGAAGACAACATGATGGGGCAGTTCCGCGGTCGATTTGTATATTTGCAGAATTCCAGGAAAGTGGCTAAGTATGACGACAGGAAACGGTCGGTCGGACTCGTTTTCGAAATCAAAGATGGCGATTAGGAATTGGATATTTCTTGAACCTGCCAACCCGCAGATCCACGAAAAAAATTCAAAGAAATGGCAAAGTATGGAAAGTAGACGAGCGCGCTTCAAAATGGGGTGACAATAGTTCCACAGGGGACGTGAGGACCCGATGGTCAAATTGTATGTCTCAGAAGTTTTCAGTGCAAAATGTACTATATGTATATAAAAACATATTTTTATTATAGACAAGTGCCAAGGTCGGGGAGACGAGGGAGAGCAAGGTACGAATGGCAAGGTCAGAGGGGATACTCAGAAGAGGCGAGTGTCCCACGGTCAAATTTTATGTATCAGAAATTTTTACTGCAAAACATGTAAAACGAAAGAGAGCACGATGGGGCAGTTCAACGGTCGATTTGTATATTTGCGGAATTTCGGGAAAGTGGCTAAGTATGGAATAGGGAAAGGGTCGGTTGAACTCATTTTCGGAATCGAGGATTGAAGATTTCGTGAACGGACCAACCCGATGACGTGCCAATGACATTCCATGATGTTTAAAATTAACAGTCGGAAGGGATAATATAACCATCCGGAAATTTTGGTTTTATGCGTATTAATGGGAGATTTTCTGAAACCTTGGTCTAGCATTGACGCTAGGGAATTACATACTTAGAAATAAGAACTTATATATAATTGTTAATTGCTAATTGCAAAAGGGCGCGGGCACAAGAAACAACGATTAGGAATTGGATATTTCTTGTACCCGCCAAACCGATGATCCGCGAAAGAAATTCGAAGAAATGGCGAAGTATGGAAAGCGGATAGATGAGCTTCAAAATGGGGTGACAATAGTTCCACAAAAGACATGAGGACCCGATGGCTAAATTGTATGTCTCAGAAGTTTTCAGTGCAAAATGTGTACCCCGGAAGAGGGCATGATAGGTAGACTATAATACGAAAGACGGTATGATTTGAGTCTGGTTGTAAATTTGTATATGACCAACTCCTTAAAGTCAAAAACTTTAGGGACACAGTCTGCACGAGCAATCCCAGAGGTCCAAATTACTTGGTTCTGGGTGACAGGGGTTGAGTAATTAGAATATGCCCTGGACCACTGGAAGTTTTGGTCCTCGCGCCCGAATATGTTGTCGAGATGATGCCATAGGTTTATGAGTATATTGGTTTGCTCCAGACAATGGTTGAAATGAACAGTTGGAGCCGATAATGTAACTCTCTGCAAAATCTTGGTTAAATGCTTATGAATGGGAAAGCTCCTCGAGCCTTTCGCTGATTAATGACAATCTATATGCGTGATGCATGATGAACTATTAGCAGTAAAGGTTACTTATTGCATGTTTAGAAGTGCGAAGGTGGCGGGTACGACGAAGAGCAATTAAGGATTAGAGGTTTCGTGAACCTGCCAAGCCGACAACGTGCGAATGACATTTCATGATTTTGAAATCAACACTCGAAAGGGATAATATCCTCCCCCCCCC
>SNQJ01S0005582.1:322511-334493 GCA_010110895.2 Picea sitchensis
GATCGCTTATTCCCAAAGAATCCAATAGTTGCATTATCTCGCCCTGTGAAAATACTTCTTATAAACTATTCTTTGATCTCTATCTTTATGAACAGACCCCATAGCCCAATGGAAGCGTGAAACATTTTCCAGCCAATATATAGAGATCCCTATATATTCTGCATAACTAGCCTAAAATCCTATTTCAAACAAATCTAAATTTGACAGAGAGATCCCTCTCTGAGTCTCGGAGGGCTAGATCCCTGACTCAAAGCAGTTTTGATGTTGCCTCCGTGACTGCCTCCACAGCCTTGGGAAAATTACAGAGTGCTAACAGAGTGGCGACCATACTGGGGAACTTCCCCAGTAGTGCACTTAAAGTTCCAGATCTGATCACTGATGGTGGACAGTGACTAGACACAAGAAGGCTGAGATCATTCACCTAGCGACTCCAATCTCCAGATCAATTCCAATTCGAAGACTCCATTGGAGGAAGAACCTAAAGCATGGCCAAGCAGTCTAGAAAGACCAGGTACTCAAGCTCAAATTGCATTCAAGACATCTTTGGTTTTATTTGCAATTATGTTTTGTCTTATTCTAAGCCTGATCAAAAGTATATTGATGAATATTACATTGACCATTTGTTAATTGATGAGCCTCAAGAGAGGAGATCCCCAATTGTAACTTATGTACATACTCTTACACCTGTGCACATCCCAGATGCACCTGTAGAAGTCCTAGTGAGACATAAGCCTCATGCTTTATCTCCTACTCTTGCTAAAGATCCGGATGGTTGTAAGCCTCTTGCTTCACCTCATGTACCTACCAAAATCCCAGACAGATACAAGCCCCTAGATTTGCCTCCTATCCTCCATGAATTCCCTGCAAATTACACCAATAATATGCCCAGGTTTGATCGAGAGGATGCCAATATTATTGTTGAAAAACACATCCAGAGGTTTGAAGATTTCCTTGACCTTTATGAGGTTGAAGCTGACGATGTATATATAAGGATGTTTACCCGGTCTTTGCAAGGTAAAGTTAAGAACTGGTTTAAAAATCTCCCAGCTGCAAGCATTAACAATTTCCATCAGTTTGTGCATGTTTTCCTATATTGGTGGGTGATCATGAGAAATGTCTTGTTCATCCTAGAAGAATCTGACCATTCGAAAAGACAGCCAGGGGAAATAGTACATCAGTTTTCAACAAGGTTCAATAAGATATATCATGCAATGCCTGCTGATATAAGACCACCCCCAGGATCAACACACTTGCATTTCCCAGATGCCTTCGATCCCGAGATGGCATTCCAATTAAGAGAAAGGAACACTGCAAGCCTTGAAGAAATGCAGAACAATGCAGTTGATGTGGAGGCCAACTTGTTGATCAAAAGGTCAAAGGTAAAGAACAAAGAAAAGGAGCATATGAAGTCATCAGAAGCCAAACTGGACATTTTGGCCAGTGCCATGGAAGAAATGATGCAGAGGATCAACATGAAAGATGAGCTTGTTGTCCAAAGACATCATGTTCCATTGATTTCAAAGAAAAAAAAGGTCATTGTTCCCAAATATTTTGTTGCTCATCCTTGGTACCATGGTTTGGATAATGATTCTTTCATGTATTCAATTCACAACACAGTCAAAGATGAAGTTCCATTTCAACTTACAGAGGAACAACCAGTTGATATGATGTGCATGTTGGATGAAATTTCTTACTTGGATAATCTACCCAAGTGCTAGCAGTATGATGATGATCATGAGGTTGAAATAGATGTGGATTGTTCAAAGAAATCAACAGCATGTCTGTGACATCCCCCAAAAATAAATATTTTTATTTTTTGTTGCTGAAAATTTATTTCCATTTTTTGCAAATTCGAATTTGGGAAATTTTTGCCATTTATGGAAATTCCAAATTTTGAATTTAATAATTGTATTTAATTATTGTGACTTTTGGGCAGAGATCTGTTTGGACTCAACTAACTATTTGACTATGACACTTGTATCACAATAGAATAATTATATTAACTGCAGGAGAACAAATGGAACAACCATGTTAAAAAAAATCAGCTGACCATGACTCCATGAGTGGGGAACAAGTTGGAATTGCCTCTGGGTTGATGATTACAAGTGGAAAACAAAGATTTGGCCACTGGCAGCCCTTGAAAGTCAAGGATTAAGAAAGCTGCGAAAATCCCCAAATGAGGGAAAAGACCTGGGCAAAATTGATAAATAGAATATGCGAGGAGGCAGGACGCTGCCAAGTATGTTGGGAAGAGGTATTCTAAAATCGCTTGTTGTTATGAACACTGCAGATTGAGTGTGAGGCAAGTGGAGCTTGCTGTTATGAGCACTGTTGAGTAAGTGTGAGGCAAGAGGATAATTGTGGGAATTGAAGGACATTGCTGAGGAGGAGTTTCGAAGTTCACCCTCATGGATTCATGGTCAAGCTAGGGGGTGAATCGGGCAAGTAGATTTGGCTGCCCTGTTCTATGGTTGGGAGGAACGTGGTTGTTCCCTTTGTCTTCCCGCGGATTAGATTAAGATATGTTAAGTTTCCCCTCACTATTATGAATGGCTATGTCTTTTGATGTTATTTATCTATTGAATCTGAACTGGAATAGGTTACATTCTCTGTCTGTATGACCCTTTTTGCATCTGGTGTATTGAATCTGATTAAATCAGATCTGCAACGAATTCTTCCCACTTTCTGTTCGAATGTTTTATCCGATGCTATGTATCTAACAATATGCTCTAACAATATGCAAACAATATATTAGATGTGTTTAGAATGACAAAATTCGGGAGTTAAAGAATTTTGGAAATCCCTTTTTGTTTTTTTTTCATATGCTAAAACAATCTTGAGAATCGACGCCTTTCGGAGATTTTTGCTTCCTTGTTTCTTTTCATAATGGGCTACCCTTTCCTTAGTCAAGGTCTCTGACGATTTTAGAGATTTTCCCTTACAGAAAACCTTTATCCTTTTGTATCCTTATGTGCGTGTAAAATTCTTAAGTCTTTATGCTTTTAGGATTCAAGAATTGTTGGGTGTTGTTGTTCGACATTTGAAACCCCAAAAACCCGAATCCTGAAATCCCGAAGTGTTAATTCCTCATCCTTTCACTTTTCAAAATTCGAGAAAGGTTGTGTTATGTTGTTTGACATTCGAAACCTCGAAAACCCGAATCCCGAAATCCCAAAGTGTTAAGTCCACACCCTTTCACCTTTCAGAATTCAGGAACTGTTATGTGTTGTGGTGCAACATTTGAAATCCTGAATCCCGAAAACACAAAATGTTAGTTCCACGTTCTCTGCTTTCGGAATTCGGGGATTATTGTGTTATTTTATTTGACATTTGAAACTCCGAAACCCCGAAACCCGAAATCCTGAAACGTTAGTTCCACGTTCTTTTCTTTTCGCAATTTCAGGAATTGTCGTGTTCTGTTGTTTGACATTTGAAACCCTGAACCCCGAAATCCCGAAATGTTAGTGCCTTTCTTTTCGCAATTCGGGAATTATGTTATGTTGGATGTTTGGCTATGAAAACTGCGAAACCCCGAACATCGAAATCATGAAATGCGGGTCTCACCTTTCCATTCTCACATTTTCGGAGGTTTGTGTATGTCAAGGTTGGACACCGGAACTGGCGAAGTTTCGAATCCTGAAATCCCAAAGTGCAGGACCCACCTTCCCTTTTTCCTCATTTTGGAGGTTTGAATATGTGGTTGTTTGGGCACTTGCACTCGCGAAATCCCGAACTCTGATTTCCCGAAGTACTAATCACCTTTCGCTTTTTCGGAGTTGTAGTGTGTTGATGTTTGACTTTTGTGTTCACGAAAACCCGAACCCTGAATCCCCGAAGTACTCGGCATCTTGTCGCAATTTCGGGAAATGTTGTGTGTTAATGTCCGACTCTTGTACTCGCGAAGCCCCGTAACCTAAAATGTTGGCCCACAATCATTCCGTATTTTGGATTTCGGCAAACCACAGGGTCCTTTATTTTGTCCAGCACTTGTGATCACCAAAACCCGATTGCCCTCTGTTTTCTTCACAAAGTTGTAGGAACTTAGAAGAAACTTATTGTTATGGGAACAACCCTATTAATATAATGAATGGAATGGTAAAAGAACGTTGGGGAGTCTCCATCCCAGAAAGAGGTACAGAAGTAATAGACCGCTTTACAAGTCGATTGTATTGCAAACTGAGGGTAATTTTTCTATGTAGGGTTTTTTCATAAAAACCCCAAAGTTGTTTGTATTGTTCAGACTGTGGTACTAGCAGATAAGAGAGTAATTATAAATTTAAGTATCTTAATTAAACATTGAAGTGGTGAGTAAATACTCGTTATATCATTGTTTAGAAAACTTAAGTTGAATGGTAAGGACAGTCGATGACAGTAGGGACTCTAAACAAACCGTCAGACTCAAGTCTTCTAACATAAAGCTTACTTGCTTGGGATCTCGAAACTTTTCAACGATAAATGTACAAATAAATTTTATTTTTTCTATGGTGATTTTTGAGGTACATTACATATGGTATCAGAGCAAAAGTTACAACACTGGGCCTGAACAGGGCCACATTAATTGCTTAGTATGTATTCTGATTTATGAAAAAACTAATAAATCTTATGGATTACAAACAAAAAGATTTTTTGTTTTGTGTTGAATAATGGCAGCCCAAGAAGGTGCAGAAATCAGGGTGGAAGAGAATGTGCAACAAGGACCCCCTGGAGATCCAAGACAGAACAGTGATGGAAGCTCACCCACGGAGGTGTTGGAAACAATGAGAAACCTTATAGTTGAACTACAGGTTTTCAAGGCCGACAATGAAAATTTGAAGAAGGCACAACATGAAAAGCAAGAGATAAATGAAGTCCTGTTGCGTAGTATAGTAACCAAGAAAAGCCCAAAAGATGATAACCCTGAGGAAGAGGTCAGCAAAAGGGCCTCCAAGAATTCGGGTGCAAAAATAGAAAAAGGAGACTGTTCGTCTGAAGGGACACCTTCAGTTGAAGACAAAACCATACTAGAAAAAAAAGAAAACAAACAGACCACCTTGAAGGAGAATTTAAAAAGATTAGACCAGCTACTTTTGATGGAGAATCCAGGACAGGAGAAGAAGCCGAGGCATGGTTGTTGGACATCAAAAAATACTTCCAAATCTACAACTATTCCAACAACATGAAGGTCATAATGGACATCTACAATTTGAAGGGGAAGGCCAGCATTTGGTGGCAGGACCTGAAATTGGCCAAGGGCCTAAAGGAGAAACAGTTGGAATGGTCTGACTTCAAGAAGTATTTTAAGAAACAATACCTTTCTGAAAGCTACTATGAAAGGAAGACAAAAGAATTTTATGAATTACGACTCAGACAAATGACGATGGATGACCTTATAAATAAATTTCTGGAACTACTAAGGTTCGTACCATACATTCGGGAGGATAAGGTAAAACTCCAGAGATTCTTAAGTTGTTTACCACAGTCCTACAGGGACAGAATTGAGTTTGACAACCCCAAAACCTTGAGTGAGGCATTTAGGAAGGCACAAATGTGCTATGACCAGTATAAACAACAGGTAGAGTTTCTGAAGACTTGGAAGGATAAGAAACAAGATGGAATGCACTAGTGGAAGAAAGGATACCAGCCAACCCCTTATCAGAATGCAACAAAAAGTTTCATAAGGAAGGATTTTCACTCCAATCATCCGAATATGCAAGGTAGTGGTAAACCAGTAAACCTTGGAATGAAGAAGTTTGGGGACAACTCCCACGAGCCATTAAGATGTTGGGAGTGTGGGGAGCCTCATCTAAGGAGGAACTGTCCACGTCTAATTGTAGCAAACAACACTGTTGTCCACAATTTGCAGGAAGCCTCGAAAGTGGGAGACATGGGCAGAAGTCTGCATCGGATAAATGCAGCCATAGATGGTCGACAAGCTTACCACCAGTCCTCGGTGGTAGAGATCGAAGGTAAAATCCATGACACTCGAATTTATGTTTTAACTGACCCTGGAGCTACGTTAAGTTATATTACTCCTGGTGTAGTACAGTTGAATAAACTTAAGAAACAAAAGCACAAAAAATCTTGGCTTGTACAACTAGCAACGGGTACTAAAAGAAAAGTAGTTAACTTTATTTCTGATCTTGAGTTCAGCTTAGATGGTCAAAGGATAAGGACCAATCTGAACATCCTACCACTAGGGTCTTATGATATGATTATTGGGATGGATTGGTTGGAACAACACAGAGTAGTACTAGATTGTTATACAAAGATACTTAGCTATAAAGATAATTTTGGCACTGTTACAACAACCCAAGGCATACCAAAACCTGTATCAGTCAGACAAGTTTCAGTGATGCAACTCAAGAAATGTATTAGAAAAGGATGTCAAGTTTACGCCATCCAAGTAACAAATCTATTAGAAAAAGAGGATAAGCCCAAGTTAGAAGACTTTGTTGTCCTACGTGAATTCAGAGACATGTTTGTTGATGAGATACCAGAATTGCCTCCTAGGAGAGAAATAGATTTCTCCATGGACTTACTACCCGGATCAGCCCCTATCTCAAAAGCACCCTATCGAATGAGTCTACCAGAACTGACAGAATTAAAAATACAATTATAGGAATTGTTGGATAAAAAGTATATAAGACCAAGTGTCTCGCCATGGGGAGCACCAGTCCTCTTTGTGAAAAAGAAAGACGATACTCTAAGACTATGTATCGATTATAGACAACTGAAAAAAGTGACCATTAAGAACAAATACCCCTTACCCAGGATAAATGATCTGTTCGATCAAGTAGGTGGGGCCAAGATCTTCTCAAAATTGGATTTACGATCCAGATATCATCAAGTTAGGATAAAAGACCAGGACATAAACAAAACAACTTTTCAAACAGGATACAGACACTACGAGTTTGTAGTCATACCTTTCGGACTCACTAATGCACCAACCACATTTATGTGCTTAATGAACAACATTTTCAGCTAGTACTTAGACAAGTTCATAGTAGTATTTATCGACGATATTCTGGTCTATTCTAAAACGGAGGAGGAACATGATGAACACTTACGAATAGTTCTGCAAACACTAAGGAAACACAAACTATACGCAAAATTCGACAGATGTGATTTTTATCAAAAATAAATACAATATTTAGGACATGTCATTTCCTCGGAAGGTATTGTCGTAGACCCAGAAAAGATAAAAGCCATTATGGAATGGCCAGTGCCTAAGGATGTGACAGATATCTGGTCATTCATGGGAATCACCAGATATTATTGCAGATTTATAGAAGGGTTCTCCAAGATAGCCTACCCTATCACGTCATTACAAAAGAAAGGGACCAAGTTTAACTGGTCACAAAAGTGTCTTGATAGTTTTAACAAGCTAAAAGAGTTATTGACATCAGTGCCCATTTTAAAAGTAGCAGACTCGGATAAAGACTTTGCAGTATGCGTTGATGCAAGTAAAGAGGGACTAGGTGGTGTTCTAACTCAGGAAGGGCACGTAATTTGTTATGAGTCCCATAAATTAAAGGAACACGAGCGAAATTATGTCACTCATGACTTAGAAATTGCAACAGTTATACATGCCTTAAAAATGTGGCGACACTATATAATGGGCAGAAAATTCTTACTATTGACGAATAATAGCGGAGTGAAATATCTGTTTAACCAACCAGACCTTAATGCAAGACAAGCAAGGTGGCTAGCCTTCTTAAGCGAATTCGACTTCGAGGTCAGACATATGAAGGGAAAGGAAAATAAAGTAGCAGATGCTTTAAGTAGAAGAGTCCATGGGTTATTTGAGATAAATATCAACAGGGCAGAAAGTGATCTTGAACAAAGAGTAAAAGCAGTAGAAATTAACGACGGAAATTACACTAAGCTGATGGCAGAACTACAAAACAATATCACAATCTCAGATAAACTAGATATAAGTATCGACAAACAAGGACTATTAAGATTTTAAAATAGACTTTACATACCAGATTCAACAGAGCTAAATTTAACTATTTTAGATGAAGTGCATAAGAAACCATATTCTGGCCATCCAGGTTACCAGAAAACAATAACAACACTCAGAAAACTATTTTACTGGCCTAATATGAAGGGTGAAACAACATAGTATTTGGCTAGGTGCCAAAATTGTCAGTAGGTTAAGGTCGAACACCAGCATCCAGCCGACCTATTACAACCATTACCAGTACCAGAATGGAAATGGGAGACCATATCGCTGGACTTTATAACAGGTTTGCCTAAAACTCAGAAACATAATGATTCTATAATGGTTGTAATCGATAAACTCAGTAAGTCTGCACACTTTATTCCTATAAAGTCTACTTTTAAAGCTATTAACATTGCTGAAATATTCATGAAAGAATTTTTTAGTTTGCATGGTATTCCTAAAATGGTGATTTCAGATAGAGACGTAAAATTCACATCCGCTTTTTGGAAGAAATTGTTTGCAGGGCTAAATACTAATTTGAATTTCAGCACGAGTTATCATCCACGAAGAGATGGACAGACCGAAAGGACAAACCAAATCATAGAGGATATGCTCTGCATGTATGTAATAACAAAGACAAACAAGTGGGAAGGCTACCTACACTTGGTAGAATTTGCATATAACAATGGGTACCAAACTTCAGCTAAGTTGAGCCCTTTCGAAATACTGTACGGTAGAAAGTGTACAACTCCAATTAGTTGGGATAACCCGGCTGACAGGTTCATGGTTGGACCAGAGATGCTCCAAGAAATGGAGAACATGGTAAAGAAAGTACAACAGAACTTGAAAGAATCACAAGATAGATAGAAGAGTTATGCGGATCAGAAAAGAAGACACTTGGAATTTCAAGTGGGAGACCATGTTTATTTGAAGGTCAAAGCTCGAAAAGATCGTTGAAGTTGGGGAACTATGCCAATCTGGCACACAGGTTTTGTGGGCCCTTCGAGATACTAGCTCAAATTAGACCCGTAGCATATCAGCTTGCGCTTCCATCTAATCTAAGAATTCATAATGTATTTCATGTTTCTTTGTTGAAAAAGTATATTCATGACCCTACTCATATGATTGATTGGAACTTGGTGCAGGTGGAACCCGAGGGTGAGTTCCATGTGGAACCCCTGCGCATTCTAGACCGAAGAGAAATAACAGTTCGGAACAGAGTCGTCGCTCAGGTAAAGGTGCAATGGAAGCACTTTAGTCCTGAGGAGGCCACTTGGGAATTGGAGGGAGATTTGCAGAAATCTCATCCAATCTTGTTCCAGGAAAGGAACAAACACCGAGGACAATGTTTTACTGAAGGGGGAAAGGATGTGACATCCCCCAAAAATAAATATTTTTTTTTTTGTTGCTGAAAATTTATTTTTGTTTTTGGCAAATTCGAATCTGAATTTTTTTTCCATTTATGGCAATTCCAAATTTCGAATTTAATAATTGTATTTAATTATTGTCACTGTTGGGCAGAGATCTGTTTGGACTCAACTAACTATTTGACTATGACACTTATATCACAACAGAAGAATTATATTAACTGCAGGAGGACAAATGGAACAACCATGTTAAAAAAAATCAGTTGACCATGACTCCATGAGTGGGGAACAAGTTGGAACTGCCTCTGGGTTGATGATTACAAGTGGAAAATCAGAGATTTGGCCACTGGAAGCCCCTGAAAGTTAGGGATTAAGAAAGCTGCGAAAATCCCCAAGGAGGGAAAAGACCTAGGCAAAATTGATAAATAGCATATGCGAGGAGGCAGGACGCTGCCAAGTATGCCGGGAAGAGGTTTTCTAAGCTCCCTTGCTGTTATGAACACTGCGGATTGAGTGTGAGGCAAGTGGAGCTTGCTGAAACAGAATCGCCTTGCTGTTATGAACACTGTTGAGTAAGTGTGAGGCAAGAGGATAATTGTGGGAATTGAAGGACATTGYTGAGGAGGAGTTTCCAAGTTCGCCCTCATGGATTTATGGTCAGACTAGGGGGTGAATCGGGCAAGTAGATTTGGTTGCCCTGTTCTACGGTTGGGAGGAACGTGGTTGTTCCCTTTGTCTTCCCGCGGATTAGATTCATATATGTTAAGTTTCCCCTCTCTATTATGAATGGCTATGTCTTTTGATGTTATGTATCTATTGACTCTGAACTGGAATAGGTTACATTCTCTGTCTGTATGACCTTTTTTGCATCTGGTGTATTGAATTTGATTAAATCGAATCTGTAACGAATTCTTCCCACTTTCTGTTCGAATGTTTTATCCGATGCTATGTATATAACAATATGCTTTAACAATATACAAACAATATATTAGATGTGTTTAGAATGACAAAATTCGGGAGTTAAAGAATTTTGGAAACCCCTTTTTTTTTTTTCGGATGCTAAAACAATCTTGAGAATCGATGCCTTTCGGAGGTTTTTGCTTCCTTGTTTCTTTTCAGAATGGGCTACCCTTTCCTTAGTCAAGGTCTCTAACGATTTTAGATATTTTCTCTTACAGAAAACCTTTATCCTTTTGTATCCTTATGTGCATGTAAAATTCTTAAGTCTTTATTCTTTCGAGATTCGAGAATTGTTGGGTGTTGTTGTTCGACATTTGAAACCCCAAAAACCCGAATCCCGAAATCTCAAAGTGTTAATTCCCCATCCTTTCACTTTTCGGAATTCAGGAATGGTTGTGTTATGTTGTTTGACATTCGAAACCCCAAAAACCTGAATCCCGAAATCCCGAAGTGTTAAGTCTACACCCTTTCACCTTTCGGAATTCGGGAACTGTTGTGTGTTGTGGTGCGACATTTGAAATCCCGAATCTCAAAAACCCAAAATGTTAGTTCCACGTTCTCTGCTTTCGGAATTCGGGGATTGTTGTGTTCTGTTATTTGACATTTGAAACCCCAAAACCCGAAATCCCGAAACGTTAGTTCCACGTTCTTTTCTTTTCGCAATTTCGGGAATTGTCGTGCTATGTTGTTTGACATTTGAAACCCTGAAATCCTAAAATGTTAGTGCCTTTCTTTTCGCAATTCGAGTAATGTTGGATGTTTGGCTATGAAAACCGTGAAAGCCCGAACACCGAAATCCTGAAATGCGGGTCTCACCTTTCTATTCTCTCATTTCGGAAATTTGTGTATGTCAAGGTTGGACACCGGAACTCGTGAAGTTCTGAATCCTGAAATCCTGAAGTGCGGGACCCACCTTCCCCTTTTCCTCATTTTAGAGGTTTGAATATGTTGTTGTTTGGGCACTTGCACTCGCGAAATACCGAACTCCAATTTCCCGAAGTACTAATCACCTTTCGCTTTTTCGGAGTTGTAGTGTGTTGATGTTTAACTTTTGTGTTCACGAAAACCCGAATCCCCGAAGTACTCGGCATCTTGTCGCAATTTCGGGAAATGTTGTGTGTTGATATCCAACTCTTGTATTCGCAAAGCCTCAAATCCTAAAACCCCGAAATGTTGGCCCACAGTCCTTCCGTATTTCGGATATTGCAAACCACAGGGTCCTTTATTTTGTTCGACAATTGTGATCACCAAAACCCGATTGCCCTATGTTTTCTTCACAAAGCTGTAGGAACTTAGAAGAAACTTATTGTTATGGGAACAACCCTATTAATATAATGAATGGACTGATAAAAGAACGTTGGGGAGTCTTCATCCCGGATAGAGCTATAGAAGTAATAGACCGCTTTACAAGTCAATTGTATTGCAAACAGAGGGTAATTTTTCTATGTAGGGTTTTTTCATAAAAACCACAAAGTTGTTTGTATTGTTCAGACTGTGGTACTAGCAGATAAGAGAGTAATTATAAATTTAAGTATCTTAATTCTTAAATGCTTCTTTACTGTGTATCTGTTCATATTGTTAGGGTGTTTGAACAGAGACGGAGGCCTAGAAGTAAGCAGCTTTTGGCACCCATTAATCAACCAACTTAGAGACCCTCTCAGATCAAATTAGGCTCGACACCTTCCTCCTCCTTTTCCTTACTTGTTTTTGTTCTACCTTTGAGTCGGTAAT
>SNQJ01S0005583.1:22147-87148 GCA_010110895.2 Picea sitchensis
CAAGTAATGGTCTTGAGCACAAAAACATACCATTTACCCGGTAGCATCAACATCATGACTAGATCATGAGCACCATCAACATCATCAGTGTTATCAGCTGCATCATCTCTCGAAACCATACTCTATCTGAGTAATCAGACATGATGCTCACTCCATAGAGTGATACAAGAGCCATTCTTCTAATCTAGAAGAGTAAATACTCTGAACCATTTTCCGTCTAGGAAATCTTTGTCCTTTGATTATCCATCTAACTGATAATCATTTCCAATATTGTTGATAGTATTCAAGGCAATCGAAACAAAATAGAACACAATTGTGTCTATCCATAGTAGTACATAACTGCAATATAGTGGTACACTACCACACCAAGTAACACACAAGTACTTGATCAGCAACGTATAGTCACGAACAGTGGAACATATCCACCACAGTAGTATACATCTACTGTCATACAGTCTTCATAACAATTATCTGATATCAACCTACATAGAAACAATGGTATGATATAAACTGAATCATCTGGGCTAATCTTTCATTCACATCTGTGAGATCTAAAAGAATATATGCCCTCAAAAAGGTAAAACATCAGTGATGAGTTGTATGGACTATTCTTCTCAAGAAAGAAAGAATAACTGTCCTGATTTATGAACCTGGACCATTCCCGACCCTGGGCCATTCTTCCTACACTAATCAAAGTGCACCCTAGAGAGAATGTATAAACCCTAAGGAATGTCTGTCCCTGATTGTTAAGCCTGGACCATTCCCCACCCTGGGTCATTCCTCCTACACTAATCAAAGTGCACCCTGGAGAGAATGTATAAACCCTAAGGAATGATTGTCCGGACCATTTCCTCTATTAACCACAAGAGGAAAAGATTGTCCTGTATCAACCTCCAAAATGGACCATTCCTCATGTTAACCACAATGAGAAATTGTTGTCCGGCAAGGCGGGCCAGTCTTCTTGAGTAACCCTCAAGAAGAGAGACTGCCCTAGACCACTCCCCATGTTAACCACAATGGGAAGTCGTTGTCTATGATACATCAGCAATCTGGACCATTTCCCATGTTACCCACGATGGGAAATCGCGGTCCGTCAGAAATCTCAATCCACTTTCCGAACTGGAAAGGAAGCTACTCATCCTGGACCATTTTTCGAACTGAAAAATGATTGTCCATAAATCAATACATATCAGTGCTCCCTCCCAACCTGGGAGTCATCTCTTCCTTTTTAAATAAGGAAGTCGTCTCCATGAGCTCCAGCTTGAATACACAAACTCTTTCATCTTGGATAGAAGCTTTACCAAGAAGTTTGTTTATCTTCTCATCTGTGGATATATGTATTGGAGAACCTCTTTCTCCTTTTTGAACTTCATCACGGATAATGTAATGCTTGATTTCAAATGTACTTCGTTCTGGAGCACTGGTTTTTCTTTGAAGGCTTCATGTAGCTCTAATCGATAAAGTATATCATTGTTGGAACACTGGAACATATCCATGTGGCACTTCTTCTGTCATCATGAGATCTGATTTACTCAGTAATCATCTTGATACAATATCTCTGTTATAGAGAATATTCACCGTGCTTTTGTTGTGCATTGGAGGTTCTTCACCAAGTTATCTTCTTCCATCTGTATACAAGAGTCTCTTTCTAGTATGCCTCAAAGTCTTGAGGTTGCTCTTCATATTCTCTTTGTTCAATTTCTCTAGAGAACGGTCTTTGCATTCATCTTGATGTAGCACTCCAACCCGTGGATGATATAATGACTCATGTAGAGGTATGTCTGGTTTACCGGAACGAGCAATCATCGTAGTCTTCTCCCTCCGTCTGGGAGAACCTCTAGTTCTAAATCTTGCAATGCTTTCATTTATAGGTCTTTCGTACATTGTTCTTCATCACAACTTTCAGTTATGTTTGATTCCTTTCATATTAGGCTGGTAATCTTGTGATTCTCAATACAATGACTGGTTGTTCAAGCTTCTCTTCTTTCTTGGAATATTCATGTTATTCCTCATGTTTTTCTTTAGCATTTGGGTCCATGGAGTTTCTTATAGATTCCATGCCCTAAAGATTCCACTTCTTTCTTTTATCATAGGATCACAGATCTGGATGGACAACGAGGGATACTTTAAAGCTTCTCTTTGAAGAAGAATTCTTCTGAGGTTGAACTGAACACGTATTGTCTTTCATGGTTACTACCATGGATATATACTTCATCATCTTCAATGGATCATAGGATTAGCTCCCTCCTAATCTTTGCTTCATGTATGAGTGCATATAATCATCTCCCTCTGTCTAACAGAGTCCACGCTTTCGTATACATCCTTATTGTCTTCTGCAATATATAATTGGCTCTCTCTATCTAACCGAGTCCATGCTTATGTCTTGTTGTCTTCTACAAAACATCATAAGTCTTTCTCCAATTTCCTCTTGATTGTTGACTTATTTCTGTCTTTGCTTCTTCTAAGTCTATTCATGATTGATTCGAATTATCTTGCAATAGCTTCCACATGATTTGTTTGATGTATTTCATTCTTTCATGTATTATCTAATGACATCAATCCTCATCTTGTTGTTCTTCCATCGGTATAGTTCTTCTTGGAACACATTATCTTCCAGGAGATAGATATACAAGATATGTACAGAGACGATGCAAACAAGATATGTACAAGAACTAAGAAGAGTATTGTTACCTTAAGAAGAAGAAGTCTTTTTCATCCTACTTAGTCGGATGAAAAATACCCAACCAACTTCGAGGTATGGTAAAAATCAAATTATGTATAATTTTAGAGTTGCAACCTCAATTTACCATAAAATTACATAAGAAATAATTCATTCAAACACATAATATCATACTTTAAATATCTTATTTTACCTTAAAAATAATTTCAAAAAAAAAAAAAACCTTATTACTGAATCACAACATAATACATAATGGGAAAAACAAACCTCAATATGAAGGAAAAAATCCATTGTCCGTAACTTATCTCAATTATGATAAAAAATTTAAGATCTTACAAGAATGAATTCTTCCAATATTTTGGGAATATATATGGATATCTTACTACCCAATCACAACATATCATATTCTATTTTACAAAACACGTTACCCTTAGATGTATCTCCTCCAATAATATTGTACTTTTAATATGTATATATTTTATTTTCTTACTTTTCTACGTGATAACCAAGCAATCCCCTTCCCATGCTTGCTTTGTTTGAAAGGAATTTATTTTTGTTTTGGCTGGGTATCTACTCAAACACTTACAAAAATTCTACGGTGGATGAAATTATAATTCTTTTCATTCTTTCTGCTATGTCTTTGGAGATCAATAATCTTTTTTTTCACTCGCATTACAATGTTTCACAAATTAATTTCAATAGTAAATAATTTGGGCCACGAGATTAACTTAGGTCACTCATACAATACCATTCGAATACAGTAATAACTTGCACTATCACCAAATGAATAATTATCTATAAAAACTAATGGTGGCATATATAGAATAATTTCCCTTAGCTATAGGGTAGAATCCCTCTCAAACTCAACTACTCTCCCTGATAAAATACATAATAGTTCACACAATCCTTTGCATTGCATCCTTCCACCCAAAGTCTCATTTCTACTTGAACCCTAAGTGTCTTTTCTATAACGGTAGCGTTCTCTACAAGTATTTGAATAATCCAAGTACAAAATTATACTTTGAATGCAATGACATAACATGTTACCAACAAGTAGCTCTCCAATGAAGAAATCACTAGTTTGATCCATTCTTTCCAATGACCAAATTATTTGAGAAACTATAGTTCCCTTTCCAGTCTCTAATAATTATCATTTTGGTAGTAGTTCCATGTCATTGTTAGTGTGTGTTTCCAGGTATCTTTTTCCAACTAGACGGATATGGGTTCCATGAATAAGTCTCGAGCACAATTATAAAAGTATAACCATTGTCAATTAATGAAAATAAGGCCCTTGGTCCCAAACAAAAGATTTTTGAAATCGAGTTCCTTGAAAAACAAAAATGGAATCACTCCTCTTTAAGGGGATATTTGGCATTAGATTTAGATATGGATTCCATTAGAAGGTTTTACACACCATGGATGGGTGACAGGTCGTGAGCCCTTAAACTTAATCAAAGAATTAAACAAGTTTCTTAAAATATTGTTGAAGCTTCTTGATTTTAGGAGACTTGAACAAGTCCTTGAATCAACACACATAGTGACATTATAAGGGTTTTTTGGAATCTAAGAGGGATATAGGCACAATGAGTAGGTTTTTCACATTGGAAATGGATGTTGAGGCATAAACATGGTGGTTGAGGCATAAACATGGTCAAGGGGAAGAAACAACCTTAATCCTTAATTAAACCTTCTCAACCTCATTCACCATGAACAACACCTCGAAACCATGACATGAGTCCTCTCTAGTGATTCGTTGGCATGCGAATTGAATATGGGTATCCAAATGTGAAGGGTGATAGGTCATGAGCACTTAAACTTAATAAAATATTTAAAACAAGTTCCTTAAAATATTTTTGAAGCTTCTTGATCTCAAGAGACTTGAACAAGTCCTTGAATGAATACATAGTAACTATAGAGTTGATATATAAGAAGTTATAACTCCTCATCATGAAGAAACCACCTAATATCCTCCTTGTGAGGAACCTCAAATTTCTCGCACTAATTTATTAATAGTTTCATCTCCCTAGAGCTCGAAGTTGGTTGGGTATATTAATCACACAAAATATATTGTCTTAATCGACAATAGAAACACCCATAAATTTATTCATTATTGAGTCACAAAAGAAACCTCTTGTTATTTCCATGTAGTGCACAATTTTAAAACCAATTATAGCCAAAGGTGTTATGATGAAATGTGATATAAGTGTGAGAATGTGAAACTTAAAATGGGGAAGTATTTGCTTAAATTAAACAGTTTTTGCATTGAAATGGACAATGTTACATGTAGTAATTAGAATAGAATGGTTGTGAACATTAGTTCCAGTAACCAATTCAATACCATCCAAATTATGGATAGCTCCCCAAAATAAATTCACCTTGATTTGAAATTGATTTTGACTAAAAAAAAATAGGTTTTTGAAATATTGAATGCATTGCCTTCTTCACGTGGTAGGTATGATCATTATATAACATTAATTCCATGTCAGAAATTTTTCCTCGTGTGTGTTCTTGACAATATCCGTTTCACAGAAGAATGAAGAAAAAAGATACTTTAGGAAATATTTTAGGAGAACATATTCTTAGAATTTAACATTAATCATATTCTTAAACTCCCCACTAGAATTGGTTTGTCCACAATGTACTTTAATGCTTGGTGGTTAATTTAGAAATTGAACTTATTTGCTAGTAGATAATGTCTAAAATTTTTGAAATTATAGACCATACCTAAATATTATCTTTCTATGGAATTTTAATTCTTCTCACTCACGTGGATGGTTTTCTAATGGAATAGTGGATGTGATAGTCCATCCCTTTTTCTCTTGGTTGTGAGAGGATGACCTTCATGGTTGTTCCTAATGCATCCATATGTGCATAAATGTTATGTTCCAATTGGGGAATCTTAAAATTGGTTCCTTAATTATTTTAACTTTGAGTTCTTCTAATTCCCATCCCACTAGTACTAGTGTCAATTGCAAGGTTGTCTCCTTTCTTAGCAATATATCCATCAGGTGGGATATTTTAGCACATACCCTCTTACAAATGTTATGTAATGACGTTTGTGGCCCAAGAGAGACTCAACCTTGGAACTCCTCTCCTACTAAGCCTAAAGAATCATTCTTGTTCCACCCTTGATGACAAATATTAGTACATTCCTAATCATGTTCCTAATTGAGGGTTTTAATTCCTTTGTCCTCAAATTTTTCTATATGTTTCTCATGTAACATGAATTATTTTTTATACATGATGGAAGTATCCACTCCAAACTCATTTTCTCTCCATTGCCTAACTTCCAAGCTAACCACCCACCTTTTAAAGGGAAGGATTGAACTAAAGATTTATAGTTGCTAAACACATTACTTTTATGTTTCCTAAACACATTACTTTTATATTTCCTTTGACTTGTTTTCCTATGATATGACTTTCCACAAACATTTAAATGGAAAGGGTTTTCCAAAATAACGAATATTTTCCAACCCCCACCCTCCTTCATCTTTTGGTTGACCTATAACCTTTCATTTGACAAGTGGTTCATCTCTTCTTTTTGTGTTTTCCAATCCAAAATAATATAAAAACCTTCCTCCTTGTATTCTCTAGAACCCCCCTTTGGAATATAGGCTAATGTATGTTAGTAAAACCAAGAGTTGAGTTGACTTTGTTACATTCCATATCCTACAACTAGAAAATATTATCCAATGCACTGACGCCTTCTTCCTCTCATATTTCACCTATGTTAATGCTTCATTCCTCAAAACTAACCACGTATACACCTTTGGTTTAAGAGTATTCATAATATTCCACAAAGCTTTACACCACCAAGCATCCTCTTTTTTATGGATACTTTAATAATTTACCCATCATTCTCTTCATCAGCACCAACATTCAAAACATTCAACCGAGCAATTAATTTTTCCTTTATATTTTCATAGGTTAGTTTCATTGTCAAGTAATTATTCTGGACTTTAGGGACATGTTTCTTAGTGTGTATTATTGACGGGGTTGCTCGAATGGTAGCATGCACTTTGCTATAGAACTCTTCAATTTGTTTTGGGTTCTATACCTTTCTTAATATACTATGAAAACTGGGATTGGCACTTTGAAATTTCAATATGAATATCCACCAAACGAAGAATGAAATTGGTTTGATGTAAATTAAAATATTGTCAATTGATTGATATAATTTTATTTTGGCATATACACTAAAAGTCCACAAAGCCTTCCACCGCCAAGCATCTCCTTTTTGGAAAGTTCTGCAATTCACCAAAAAGGATGAGAAAAATGAACAGTTGATCTAATAACTTAATAATTTACTCATCATTCTCTTCATCAACATCGACATTCAAAGCGTTCAACCAAGAAATTAATTTTTCCTTTATCTCTTCATATGTTAGTTTCATTGTCAAGTAATTGCTATGCACTTTAGGGAGATGTTTCTTGAATGACGGGGAGAAAAACAAATAGTTGATCTAATAACTTAATAATTTACTGAATCATTCTCTTCATTAACACCGACATTCAAAGCATTCAACCAAGAAATTATTTTTTCCTTTATCTTTTCATAGGTTAGTTTCATTGTCAAGTAATGCTTCTGCACTTTAGGGAGATGTTTCTTGAATGTTTCTGATTGACGAGGTTTCTTGAATGGCAACATGCACTTTCTTATCATGGGAATATAAGAGATATTATTACCTTTAGCATGGGCATGGATATGCATGCACATAAACTTTGTACTTTAAAGGAATTTATCCTTAGGATGTGGAAAAAATATAAGTTTTTATATGATGTATAAAAATATGTCAATTTATGTATTAAAATATTGTCAATTGTCAATTTGCATCTTGGTACACATATAAAATATATATGAATCAAGAGGAGTCTCCAATTATGCCTCGCAAATGCTCTAGGCTATCTAATGAAAGCAGTAGAGGGACCCATAGTTCAACAGGTAACCCTAGTCAGGCAGGGGCAACTAGTCGCACAAGGCAGTTTAGTGAAGGAAGGAGATCTAGTCAATCTGGATGATGATCAAATTCACTTAGATCTATTCAGGCTACATATCGAGGTACATGTATGTTTATATGCACATGTTAAATTGTGTGTTCATACATGTTGAAATTGATATAACTAATTGAACTTGATAAATTTATTTTCACGTGCAAAATGTAGTAGATCACAAGAAAGAGCATTGCAAGAGAGTGCACATCCATCTACAAGGGGTGCTCAAATTGATCCTTTGTATCATGGATCATCGCGATCTTTTGCTAATCATGATTTTGGGGAAATATTTTATGGGGAAGAGTCTTCTATGCCAGCTAATGTACAAAAACCCCATTCACATCAACAACATATGGCTAGTAAATTTCTTTTATTTATTTATGCTTTTATATAAATAAATCGTGCATATGGACATGCCTATATATGTCATTATGGATTGTCCTAAATATCTACAAATATTTCTAAATGTGTAGAATATTAGGATTTTTGGGGGGACAATAATGAAGTAGAGGATGAGGGTGAAGGTCAACAAGGGCCCAAGTATTTTCAAGAAAATGAATATTACACCCCTATCACCACCCATCCCTCAGACATTGGCGTGGATCTTCCTTGGGAAGAAGAGGTTCAAAAAATGACTATTCAACGTTGCACAAACCACCATGCAAAGTTGAAGCATGATCTTGAGCAAATGGATCTCCCTGTAGAGAGAAAACAAATCTTGGATATCCTTTTGCATTATTTAGAGAACTTTGTTGATGTATATAACACCCTTGGGCCAACAACCGATGGTTTTGTTGATTTTATGAGGAGATGCAGGCAACAGGTGATGGGCCCTAATAAATGGACCGAAATAGAGAAAAGGGTGTTAAAAGAGAAGGAAAAATCAATGTTCAATTTTAAGGAAGGACCAAAGCAACATATGTTGAAGGTACAATATTTCAAGCACGCTCACATTGCACTCCATATTTATGATTGATTCTTGGAAACATATGGTAGACTTCCACGGAATGATGAGCTGCCATATTATTTTGCTAGATTCATTTATGCAAAGTTTTTTGAGAAAGTGTAACCTGATTATACCAACCTACCATCAAAATATTATCGTGTTGGTAAAGGTTGAACATATAATCGAATAGATGCATTTTGAGATCCAGTGTTTCCCAGACCTCCACCACCCTTGGTATCTCTTCCACCAAGGGTGGTTTCTCTACCTTCATAGATTGATGCCACTTCACAAGTTGGTCGACACACAAGGGAGGCAATAGTTAATATTAAATTCAGCTTTTAATGGTATTGATGTTGTTTTGAACTGACAGATAGCATGATCCAATGCCCATGATAGTTTTTTATATAAGTGTAACATCCCACTCTTGCACACACACGAATCTCAGGGATGATTTTAAGGATGAAAATTTATTTTAAAATGTTGAAACCTTGGCGAATCTTACCAATCCTTCATATGTCAACTATAAATGTTTGGCGATATTTTTGTAAAAATATTCAAATTTCTAAGTATTTTATATAGGTTTTATAAAATTTTGGCGATTTTAAGGTAAAATAGTTTTATCCTATAGAATTTGGGCGAATCATTTTTAAAATAGTGAACGTCATTTTTGGAAAAACCATGGAAAATTAGCCCATGAGCGAAATTTAGCCCCTAAAATCATCCCTGCGTGACACGATTTGACTTATTCTTTGAGGACACTTGCATGCAAGTGATCTGGTTTAGTATATGGTTGTCTGTTTCGCTTATGGATTCGGATGATGATGTTATTGGATTATGATGATATTTTATTTGATATCTATGTATAGACAGGTGTTATTGACGGGTTCTCATAATTTAAATTATCATTGATGTATGACTAGTTAAGTGGTTAGACTTCTTGTGCGAATGTAAATTGATGTAATGAATGTTTGTTAGATATATTAGTCTTCTTGCACTATGAAAAAGTGGTTGATGTGTAATGACTGAGTAAAGGATGCTCTTGCGCCATTAATTTTTTGATTAGTTAGGAGTTTTCTTACTCACGTGCCATGAGAATGAAGTTGATGATAACCCTTGCATCATGAAATTATGTTGATACAAGATCATTTTAGTAACTAGTTTTTCTTGCGCCATTAAGTACATTGACATGAGATTGTTCTAGAATTTGTTTACTCTTGTGCAACAAATAATTAATATTTTTATATGATTATTTAGAAGTTATATTTCTTGCACGCAATGAATAATTAATGTCTTGAATGATTGAATTTATGTGATTGATTTCCTCACACAATGAATATAACTAACGAATGATCTTGCACCATAGATTTGATGGTGGTATATGATGAGTTTTGCAATTGATTACTCTTGCGTCATGTTTAATAGATGTTTTGGATTGATTGATTGTCGACTTGATTGGTTTTAGCCGGATTTAGACACCTCCTTATTCCTCAAAACAGTCGCCAACGTTGAGACCTTAAATGGTCAAAATCAATTTGATCTTGGGCTCAAGCGTTGCTTATGTTTCCTGGAGGTCCTAACCATGCAGGAAAGGTTGGGTCGGTATCTAATTCATTTTCAGTGACATGGTTGATCCTTATTATTGTTGCCTTAGTTGATTGTCATGTGTTGGACTGTGTCGATATTATGTTTAGGTATGGATCATGTGTCGATGTGATTTATGATGATGTGTTGGCCTTGTGTTGTTATTGTTTCAATGATGTGTCACTTGTAATGTGTTATATATATATGATGTCGTTGATTACATGTCGCTTTAATTTAAGTGTAGACTTCATTTTCCTAATGCTTAAAAAAAAAAAAATAATAAATAAATTTTACCTATTGTGCTTCTCTTTTCTTAGTTGTAACAGAGGGGTTGTTACATATGGTATCAAAGTGGGTTCAACCCCATGACTTGGGATCATTACGCCTTCCACTGTATAAACACTTGATTAATAATTTATCACTAATTAAATTGAATTGTGTTAGTGTAGTTAATCATGGTTAGAGGACGTTGTGGAGGCAGAAGACGTGGTGCTAGGGGAGGAGGCGTGACACCTCTAGTAGCATCCACACTAGAG
The DNA here is from genome assembly GCA_010110895.2 of Picea sitchensis. Taxonomy (NCBI): domain Eukaryota; kingdom Viridiplantae; phylum Streptophyta; class Pinopsida; order Pinales; family Pinaceae; genus Picea; species Picea sitchensis. The sequence goes on from SNQJ01S0005583.1 coordinate 32,883, forward strand.
GGGACTAACCCCCAAGGAGAAGAAAAATTCATTGGACAGGAAAAAAATGTTGTGGGGGATGTGGTTGGGTTGAAGAGGTCCTTTCAGAGGATGTCATAGGCCTTGATTAGTCATTTGGGTAGAGATGAGGCGAGGGCGCCTGTACCCCCTAAGGGTCCACAGTGCACCCCAGCCGGTACTGGTAGCATTCACCGAGAACTCAAGAAGGTCAAGTTTCCTAAGTTCTTGGGTGCCATAGACGGCACGGCCACCCAAGCATGGTTGGAGAACAAGGCTATGTGTTTTTCACTTTGCAACTACACCTCCAACATGAAGGTTCTCATGGCAGTATTTTAGCTGAAGGGGAGCGCTCTTCTATGGTGGAAGATGCTCCTACCACAACTGAACATGGTCGTTGAAGACGTGTCATGGGAATTGTTCGAGGAGCGGTTCCGGGAGAGGTATTTGTCTGAGGAATTCATTGAGCGCTAGCTCAATCAGTTCAACGCCTTACGATAGGGCGGTCATATAGTGCCCGAGTATGAGGCATGTTTCATGGACCTACTTAGGTATGCTCCACATCTGAACACTGATAAGCTCAAGGTAAAAACGTTTTTTTTGGCCTTAATGTCAGCATATGTGTGAAAGTGAGGATACTAATGCCTCAAACATTGCATGATGTTATTCAGAAGGCCCTCATATCTGAGGAAGAGTTGATCAGCAGGGGATAGAGTAGGACTCCTACAAGACCGATGGGACATGAAACATATGGTGGGCAGCAGCATCAGACACCATCTAGACATTCTTCAGGGTTTTGAGGTACTCCAGGAGGATCCACATTCACGACACCATGGTGATCGAAAGCATAGCAGTGGACTCCCTACAGAGAACCACAACCCCAGCAGTAGTGTCATCTGCAGCAGCAACAGTTCAAGCATGTTCATCAGAATAGACCAAGGTTTCAAGATGGTGGGCTATCAGCTTCTGCTTCGGGGACCATGAGTACTGGATCAAAGACTGGATGTTGGACATGTAGCGAGCCGCATTACCAGCGTGATTGTTCGGTTGAGAGGGCTAGAGAAGTCAAGTCATTCGTTCACACTATAGTAGGAGATTTGGGCAAGGCCCATCGGATTCATGCAGCAGTGAATAACCGCCAGGCCGAGCACCAGTCTATTTTTCTCAAGACGTCAAGTACCATCTCTGACCATACCTTTAGTATTTTGATAGATCCAGGTGCTACAGAGAACTTTATTTCTAGTGCAACACTAAAAATAATTAAGGTAAATGAATTCGAACAAAACAAGTTTAGCTACGTGGAAATGGCTTCGGGAGCCAAGCAGAAGGTTGGAGGAAAGGTTACGGACTGTAGCCTTAACCTGGGATATTTTTTCATGAAGTCCAACCTGTAAGTAACAATATTAGGATATCATAACTTCGTGATAGGTATGGACTGGTTGGAATCGCATGATGCAATACTCAATTGTAAGATGAAATAGTTGAGTTTGACCAATGATGAGGGACAAAGAAGAGTGATTGTAGGAAGAAACCAGGGATTTTCCCTAAGGTTCATCTCTTCTCTACCGCTATGGAAGAGCATGCACAAGGGATGCAAGTTATATGAAATCCTTGTGTTGAACGAAAAGGGTGTGGAGGAAGGACTACAAAACCTTTCAGTAGTACGCGGATTTGCAGACATAGTCCCAAAGGATTTACCAGGTTTTCCGCCCAAGAGGGAATTGGAATTTACCATCGACCTAAAACCTGGAACTAAACCGATAGAAAGAACACCTTATCGGATATCGAACCCTGATTTACAGGAGTTTTAAATGAAAATGAAGGAGTTGTTGGACCTAGGACTTATATGTCCAAGTGTGTCACCTTGGGGTGCACCTGTTATTTTCATACGAAAGAAGGATGGGTCGTGGAGACTCTACATTGACTACCATCAATTGAACAAGGCAACGATCAAGAACCATTATCCGTTGCCAAGAATAGATGATTTGTTCGACCAAATGAAAGGAGCTATGATGTTTTCAAAGATCGACTTGAGATCAAGATATCACTAGTTACAAATCCAAGAGGAATACATTCCTAAGACCGCATTTAAGATGAGGTTCAGACATTACGAGTTTATCATTTTACCATTTGGACTAACAAACGCCCCAGGGGTATTCATGAGCTTGATGAATGGGGTGTTCCGCGAATACTTGGAAAATATTTTTCAAGTATTCATTGACGACATTTTGATATATTCTCAGACGACGGAAGAACATGACGAACATTTGTGCTTGGTACTACAGTGTTTACAAGAGAACAAATTATACAGGAAACTGTCAAAATTATCTTTCTATCAATCGAGGATTCATTATTTAGGGAATTTTATCTCCGAAGAAGGAATCATTGTGGATCCAGCAAAGGTAGAGGCTATTATGGAATGGCATGCATCGACGAACGTACCAAAAGTACGTAGTGTAAATTTTTCAGAACCCAACCTAGTTTCAGACTCGCTAATTTTTCAGCCAATGTGAAATGCCCAAATATAACATAAAATAAAACTCAGCAGAAAAATAATTTCAGAACTGAAACATGAGGATTTTTAACATCGTTTATAACGCAGAAATAAAATATCAGCATCACATAAAACTCAGAAAATTATAGACACAGAGATTTTCGGTCTAACATCGACCTTGGAAAAACCCACAAGGGGAAAACCAATGAGAGAGGGAGTTTTTATTATTTAGGAGCCTCAGAGAAATTATGTTACAGCATGTTCATCTCCAAAAATTTAAATGACAAACTTATCTCGATAACCGTGTCAAGTCTTCACACAGGAAAATGAGCCAAACTTCTCAAAACTCTTTCTAGAATTTTCTGCAATAAATTACAGGTCTTCTCCTTGATTAATGTGCCTCCAAAATGTTGTACGATCACCTCAAAATTCATGCCAATAGTCTCAGCCCAAAACAGTGCAATAAATGTTGTACAACCACCTTGGGAAATGTGTCAAAACTTCCAGAAAATAGCACAGCACCTTCACCTCAATTTTTGTGCTTGAATAACAGTCGTATGGACTGTACGGAATCTGTATAGTATGGACTGTACTTTCTTCCTCGGTTTCCGTTCCTTTTTCCTACTGTACAGAATTCAAAAATCCATACAGTAAGGCCTCTCTGCTCGGACTATACTTTGCCTCAATTTATGTGCCTTCTCTTCTTGTTGTACATCCTACTCTATCCATATAGTATGACCTACATTTAATGTTGTACGTGTTTCCCTCCTTGCCTCGATTTTTGTGCTAGTATTCTACCTTGGAATGTGTGCCCTAGCTCTCAGAAAATGGCCTCTTTCTTGCTACTCGAAAATGCTCTTTCTCTCTCTCTCAAAATGAAACCAACTACCCAACAATGGGTGTGCCCTCCAACCCTAATCGACATCATGAGGTAGGTGAGGAGTTTCTTAATCCAATGGTTGAGATTATATTATATGAGTGGTTGAGATTGAGTGTCTCTTCACTCACCCTCACTAAAGTCATAAAGTCACCTTTTAATTTGCATCTCACAAATTAAATGACTAGGGCCCACATTAGGATCTTTCTCACCCCTTAGGCACCTAAGGATGAGAAAAACTTTCCTAGGTACTTTTTAATTAAAATTTTAACACGTAGCTTCATGGGTTTAGTTGGATATTATCGACGATTCGTCGAAGGTTTTTCCGAAGATAGCAAATCCGATTATGGAATTGTAGAAGAAGAACAAGAAGTTTGTATGGACCGATAAATGCGCAGAATCATTTCGAAGGCTCAAGGAGTTGTTGACGATAGAGCCAATACTAAAATTTCCTGACATGGACGAGGACTTCTTGGTATGCACAGGTGCATCCAAGGAAGGCTTAGGCGGAGTCTTGATGCCAGAGGGTCGAGTGATTGCTTACATCTCAAGGAAGTTAAGAAAGCATGAAGAGAACTACTTGACACATGATTTGGATTTATTGGCCATTATGTATTCCTTAAGAGTGTGGAGACACTACGTGATTGGTCGGAAATTTGAACTAAAAACAAACCACTGTGGTTTGCAACACATTTTTACACAAAGTGACTTGAATGCGTGGCAAAGGAATTGGTTAGAACTTCTTAGCGAGTATCATTTTTATATTACCTACATAAAAGGAACAGTGAACAAAGTGGAAAATGTGTTGAGTCGGAGACCACACATATTTTCGATGATACCTCTTCAAACGAATCTTTGTGAAAATATTATAACTATACAGTGTGACGATGACTGGTATAAAGAGGTTAAGGAAAATATCGGACAAGACACCATGTTGGTACCAAGATTTGAGGGATTTACGGTGGAAAACGATGGATTAATGAGGTATAATAATCGGATTTACGTACCGCCTAACGATGATTTGAGAAGTTTGATCTTAAACGAAGCTCATAGAGCAGTGTACATGGCTCATCTAGGAGTCACGATGATGAGGGTAGACCTTAAACCCTTATTCTTCTAGAAAAGAATGAAGGCAGACATAGTCAACTACGTGGCGAGATGTCTAGAATGCCAGCAAGTGAAGGCTGAACATAGACATCCGACAGGATTTCTACGGCCACACACTATTCTGGAATCAAAATGGGAGGTCATTTTGATGTACCTTTTTGTGGGATTGTCGCTGATGGAAAGGAGGCACAACTCGATTTTCATGGTAGTTGACACTCTGACAAAGAGTGCACATTTTATCCCTATGCATATGACGTATCGAGCGCTATACATGGCTATATTTTTTATTAGCGAGATTGTGAGATTGCATGGCGTGCCTAAGAGGATCATATCTAATCGAGGATTAGTGTTTATAGGACAATTTTGGATTAGTTTCCAAGAGGCCTTGGGAACCCAACTTAACTTTAGTACCACGTATCACTCGGAGATGAACAGGAAGACAGAAAGAATGAACCAAATCTTGGAAGATATGTTGCGTATGTATGTGATGGACCAATAGAAGCATTGGGAGGAGTTATTTCCATTGGTATAGTTTGCATACAACAACAGCTATCAAAGCACCATTAATATGGTGCCATTTGAGTTTCTTTACATGCGACTGTGTCAGACACCTTAGAGTTGGGATCGATTTGAGGATAGGGTATTGGTAGGACCAGAAGGATCCAAGAAATGGAAGAACAAACGAAAATGATAAGAAAAAGGATCAAAGAAGCTTAGGATCGGCAGAAGCATTATGCCAATGCGCATCGTGTTGAACGTAGTTATGAAGTTGGTGATCGAGTCTTCTTGTGGGTGAAATCGAATAAGAGTTCGATCAATTTTGTAAAGGGTGCTAAAATCCCTCCTAGGTTTATGGGACCTTTTGAAGTTGTGGAAAATAAAGGGCACGTGGCCTATCGACTAGCATTGCCTGATTCTTTGAGGCGTATGCACGATGTTTTTCATGTATCTGTTTTGAGAAATTATGTTAGTGATCCTACACATTTGATTGACATGAGTTCCTTGCAGCTGTCAGATGAGGGTGCACTCACGGCGGAGCCAATCCACATTCTAGACCATCGCATTTGATAGCTATTGTGTCGAACAGTCGATCAGTTCAAGGTCCAGTGGGACAATTATAGTCCACACTCGGCTACCTGGGAGGACGCATATGATATGCGCCAGGAGTTTCCATTTTTGTTTGATAGTTAGACATTTAGATCTTGTCAGATACTTTGTTTACTGCACATATATACTATGAAACTTCGGGACAAAGTTTAAAAAAAGAGGGGGTTTATGTGTCATCTCACCCTTGCACGCACATGATTTGACTTATTCTTTGAGGACACTTGCGTGCAAGTGATCCGATTTAGTATATGGCTGTCTGTTTCACTTATAAATTCAGATGATGATGTTGTTGGATTATGATGTTATGTTATTTGATATCTATGTATAGACAGGTTCTATTGACAGGTTCTCATAATTGAAATTATCATTGATGTATGACTAGTTAAGTGGTTAGACTTCTTGCACAAATGTAAATTTATGTAATGAATGTTTGCTAGATATATTAGTCTTATTGTGGTATGAAAAACTTGTTGATGTGTAATGACTGAGTAAATCATTCTCTTGCACCATTATTTGTGTGATTAGTTAGTATTTTTCTTACTCACGCACCATGAGAATGAAGTTTATGATAACCCTTGCGTCATGAAATTATGTTGATACAAGATCATTTTAGTAACTAGTTTTTCTTGCGCCATTAAGTACATTGACATGAGATTGTTATAGAATGTGTTTACTCTTGCGCAACGAATAATCAATATTGTTATATGATTATTTAGAAGTTATATTTCTCACGTGCAACGAATAATTAATGTGTTGAATGATTGAATTTATGTGATTGATTTCCTCGCACAGTGAATATAACTGACGATTTCTCTTGCGCCTCGGATTTAATGTTGATATATAATGAGTTTTTCAATTTATTATTCTTGCATCATGTTTAACATATGTTTGGGACTGATTGATTGATCTCTTGATTGTCGACTTGATTGGTTTTAGCAGGATTTAGACACTTTCTTGTTCCTCAGAACAATCGCCATCCCTGAGACCTTAAGTGGTAAAAAACAATTGGATCATGGGCTTGAGTGTTTCTTATGTGTCCCGGAGGTCCTAACCATGCAAGATAGGTTGGGTGGGTAGCTAATTCATTTTCAGTGACATGATTGATCCTTATTATTGTTGCCTCAATTGATTGTCGTGTGTTGGAATGCATCGTTATTATGTTTAGGTGTGGATCATGTGTCGTTGTGATTTATGATGATGCATTGGCCTTGTGTTGTTATTGTTTCAATGATTTGTCACTTGTAATGCGTTATATATATGATTTCGTTGATTACGTGTCACTTTAATTTAAGTGTAGACATCATTTTCCTAATGCTTAAAAACAAAATTTACCTATTGTGATTCGCTTTTCTTAGTCGTAACGAAGGGGTCATTACAATAAGACAAATGATGAGATGGATCGCATGAGCCTCGAAGAGGTATGGACTTATGCAAAGGTTTTTCGCAATGGAAAGACTTAATTGAGCATGAGGAAGGGGGCACTGGATCAATATGTATTACAATTGGTAAATATTTCATGCATTTGATGATAATTCTTTTATTAAATCCACGTCATCACAATTTTTGAACTAACACAAAATGTTTATGTTCATTAATTGCATTTCATTAGAATGTTAAATGAAACATCATTTACAGTGGGATATATTCCAAATATTCACAGCTCACAGGTATATGTTTCAAAGTTTAAAATTGTGTGTTCAGGTGTCAATCATTTAATTTGTATCCATTTAATTGTATTAAAATGGTTTATATATGTGTGTGTGTGTGTGTGTACCGGGAGGGGACCTTTGGTATTACGCAACCTTCTTCCATCTTGGAAGATGTTTTGGTTGGTGACTCACAAGTATCAATCATGGTTGAAAGTTTCTAACTATGATTAGATGCATCATAATTTAATTGTAATTATTAGTTTTTCAATCATTTAATTATATAAAAATACTCTCTCTCTCTCTCTCTCTCTCTCTCTCTCTCTCTCTCTCTCTCTCTCTCTCTCTCTGTGTGTGTGTGTGTGTGTGTGTGTGTGTGTGTGTGTTGTGTGTGTGTGTGTGTGTGTGTGTGTGTGTGTGTGTGTGTGTTATAGGGGTACCAGAAGGGGACCTTTGGTATGATGCAACCTTCTTCCATCTTGGAAGATGTTTTGATTGGAAAATCTCAGGGATCAATCATGGTTGAAAGTTTCTAACTATGATTATATGCATCATAATTTAATTGTAATTAGTAGTTTTTTTCAATCATCTAATTTATATTTTTTTAATTATATAAAAATGGTATACATGTGTGTGTGTGGGTACCAAGAGGGGACCTTTGGTATGATGAAGACTTCTTCCATCTTGGAAGATGTTTCGGTTGGTGATTCATAGGTATTAATCATGGTTGAAAGTTTATAACTATGATTAGATGCATAATAATTTAATTGTAATTATTAGTTTTTTTCAAGATAAGTACTTGCAAGTATGTCTCTAATATGCATTTCAAATGTGTTATAGGCCAATTTGGAGCAGAGAGTGGTGGAGGAGAACGTTGTCGGAGGAGAGAGTGGTGGAGAACACATGGCCAAATATGATAATTCATACATCATATATGTTGCATTTGTAAGTTCTAGTTTGTTTTTATGGTAACTTTATCAAATGATTACTTTTAATCATTTTTGTACTTAATGGATATATACAATTTTTGGAATTTTGATCATTTTTGTACTAAATGTGTCATCAAATAGTCTAAAATGTTTTCAAATACTCTATCTTTCAACACATTACATTATTTTAATGGAAATATTTTTATTAGTACATTATTTGTTTGTTATGGGTAATTGTTTGGGTAAATTGTTTGTAAAATTACTAGTAATTTTTTAGTTTTCTTGTGTGTTGGTAATTGTTGTGGGTTCACTTTCCAAGTTGTAAACATTTAGAAACTATACTGTAAAATCCTATACAACTATTGTCAAGCAAGTTTCTCAAAGAGTTTTTCGCTTTGACATGCATGGATAGAAATGAATTTGGGTTGGAACTACTCTTTTTTTCTTTCTACCTATTTGAATATTGAAATACCATAGAAGAATGGATTTATAAAGGGTAGTGAAGGCAATCATTCCCATATTTCTATGCACCAATGCTAGAACCAATGAAAGGTTGGAAGGTACAAAATCCATATGCCTTAGATTGTCCTGCTTCAAGCCCTTTAGGTTTCTTTAATATTGTTGGCTAGAAAACTCGGTACTTGGATGGAAAAGTACTCCTCTAAACTCCATCATAAAACTTGTGTTTGTTTCCACTTATTTTGTATTCTCCATGTTTTCCATCAAATTGCTACCATCTCAACCTGCATGTGCATTAATATTTTAGAATTTAAAATTTTCATTTCCCAAAATAATAATAAAAATTACAATCTAAAAACTATGTGACCTTGAGTTGTATGATCAATACTATTAGGCACCTTGTTGTCATCCCATTCACACCAAACTCATGTGACTCAAATATATAGAATGAGATAGAAAATTATCATAACAAAACTTGTAATATATTATTCAAGCATATGTTTTACTTAGAGTAAACTTATTTTTATAGGGTTGATGGATACAAATGGTAAGAAACCACTTTGACTAGATGTCTCGCTCTTTATTTAATATAATATGAACTACTATTGATATTGTCCACTAACTACTCCATGTTATTTATTATTCTCCACTTCTTTGTGTCTCGGTTTTCGTACCATTTCCCCCTGGTTTAAGTGGAAATTGTTCACATTGTCCTCCTAGGTTAAGAGAGATGTTACATTGATTGTTGATCCATAAGGAAGAATTCTAGGATTATGGAAAAAACAAGGAATAAAAATGGACAATTTCCTCACTGTCCATTATTTCTATTCTATTGAGTGTTTGTTCTTTTTCATTGTCAACTTGTTCATCCATGCTTGCTATTAAATCCATTACAAAATTTATGTGATCCACTAGGCATTGTTTTGTAAATGTTACATCCATTTTAACATGATCTTGTTTAAATATCTTCTCAAGCTTAAGTTTCTTCTCCAACACAAGCTCCTTCATTATACTAGATCTTTTAACTCTTGCACTCTCTAAACCTCAACCTCCTCCTATTCAATATTTACATAAGCAAGCTCCCATATCCCATTGAGTTCATTGAAAAAAACTAATATATAAGGCATCATATGTTCAAACAATTTATTTTATGTATGAATCCCTTGAAGTTGAAAATGGAACTTCTTTGAATTTCCTTTGACTAATTGAGTGCATGATCTCATCACCTAAAACCTTCATCATTTTGCAAAGTGTCCATGAATACATAAAATTATTGGTTCATTGATCATATTGGTTCATAGTAATAAAATAGGTGAAATAAGGGATACATAATTCTCGTAATCGATGCACTAAAATAAAATAGATATTTGAAATATTGAATGCATTACATGCTTCACCTAATAGGTATGATCATTATATAACATTAATTTTCCATATCAGAAATTTTTCCTAATGTGCCTAATGTGCAAAATGTTTCCTAAGGATATTCACTAGTGTGCTTGCTCGACATGATAGTATTCATAGTTGGTGAAGCTTGATTCCTATAAACATCATAGTTGATTAATCTTATACTCATATTGAACCAATATTAATGATCTCTATCACTAGTATCGTAATTACAATCAACTCTATTTGATCATTACTAGATAGCTTGTAAGATGATGTCGAATCATCTAATCATTATGAGGTGCTTGAAAAAGGATTTCACTCGAAAGACAATCAAAATTATCATCATATTGAGAACAAATATAATTAACAGTAGCAATACCCCCTTACAAACAAACAAATACATAACAAATTAATAAATCCAATTAGAAAATGGCCCTTTACATACCTGGATTGCATTTTCATGATCATGGCTATAAGTCAAATGAAGTGGAACCAAGCCAGTTAGATTTTTAGTAGTTTTTTCTAGGCCACATTTTAAAGGATTCTTGTGATAACATCATAGAAGACAATAAAATATCACTTTGAGAGGAATGGAACTAGCTGAAACTTAAATGCGCAGCTTATCCAAACCTAATCCAAGAGGGAAAGGATTGATTTGGAAAGGACTTGACTAAAATTCCATAATATCGATTGAACATTACATTGCAAATGGCTCTCCCAGAAATATTGACTTGACTACACAACAACAACCATATCTGGAAGTTCTTTTGCCTGGTAATGTTTAACTATAAGAAGGGGATCTCCTTCTTGTATAAACCAGAAAACTGGAACTTCTAGAGTAGACCGACTTTTAGAATGTGCCCCTGCAAAAGCAACACAAAAAGATGATATTTACAAAACTATCAGAATAAGGTAAATCCTTCGTATTCAGAAAATAACACAGAAATACAACAATTTAGGCCAGTTACAATCATATTTTGTTTTATAATATGCTTGGGAAAATTCATCAATTTTCAAACCCCCATTTGAACATTTTCGACATAAAACTGAAAAGCCACACCCATTACTATGTAATTTATGTTTATCTTCCTTGTTTCCATAAGAATGTTCATGTGTTTAAAATAGTTCATCCGTTAATCTATATTTATTACTTGCAACTTTTGTAGGTAGGCATTTAGAGAGGTTTGGGTCCAGGAGGACAACATGACATTTTTGTAGGGAGGAATTATATATAGGTTTGGATCCAGGAGGAGGACATCACATATCAAATATTTCATATTTTCACAGTGAGTTTTTGTTATATTGAATTTTGAAATTTTATTTTGCAAGTTCGTTGATATTGGAAATTATGAAAAGTTTAACCTATAAAAAGGAATCATCAAATTTCAATGTTGTCTCTTTTCATCATATATATAGTGAAATGAATGAAGATGCGGATTTTTTTTCATAGGAAAGTTCATATATGGAATATGGTGTGTGGCATATGCAAGAGATAAAACATGGACAAGTTGTGAACTACTTTTTATTATTTCAACTATGTCTTTCTTTCTTAAGATTATGAGAAAGTTGAAATTGTTAAATGTAATATTCTATGGAATTGTTGTAATTTTTTAACACTGGAATATCATTATAAAAAAATTTGTTGTAATACCGTTACAACTAGATGAATCTACTATCAGTATGCTTGTTTCTTGGCTTTGTATGTTCACCTTTTCCCTTAATTAGATGCTAACTCTGCTCTTAAACTTGAAACTTGAAATGCATAATGGTGAATTTATGTTTCCAACCTTGAATTGTTATTTTTGTCAAAATATGATTTGGGGCCACAAAACAATGCCCAAATGAGACTCAACTCTATCCTTGGATGCGTTGGTGAGCCCTTAACGGAGGACAAGGCGCTTGATATTGGTGGTTTCCTCTCTCATTTTACATCACTGTGTGGGATTTTGTTGGGTCGGATCTACTATACGAGTATAGGGAAGCTCTTAGAAATGTCTTTGGTTGGGCACTAGATTAATCAATTCCTTGTAAATTTTATTCCAAAGGAAAGCAACCCAAAACTTGTCACCCTGATTTCAATATCTATTACTTTGCATATTCTTTTGAAAATCATTAAGCATATTCTTTTGAAAATCATCATTGTGAAATATATTGGATTTATTTATGTGTGTTTCACTTTGGACAATGTAATAGAAGTATGGGAGGACATGGGATGGGCCCAAAGTTCTACCATTGATTCTCTCTTGAACATTCACTATGAGAAATCCTACGACCACATGTAATGGCCTTTTATCTAGCCTATTATCCAAGCCTTAAGGTTTGGGACTAGGTTTATACACTATTGAAACTCTCTTTGCAAATACCTTAATATTTTTATTTATTAAAAGAAAATCTAATCAGGTGGGGATCTTTCATTTAATCTATCAACAATGTATTTGGCTATCACTTTGTTTGTTTTGGTTGTTGAGGCCCTTGGGTATATGAATGGTTATAAATTTAGTATGGGCCTAATTTATGGGATCCATCTCCTTGAGTTGAATGTTGGTCATCTTTTTAACAACCATAAATTGTGTATACATGGTTGGTTGGCCTCTAAATGTTGATCTTGGATATAGCCCGAGAAACTTTTATGTTTTTGGGTATACCCTCCACATTCTAGGTTTCTCCTTGAGATCTCTAAGAGGTGTTTGTGGAAAGAGTGGAAGAAATATGATAGTGGATCACCAAGCTTTTGTTCTAGGTGGTGGAATTTTATATTTGCACTAAAGTTCTTGCAGTAAATTATGTTCACTATGCTTGCCACTAAGATCCCTCTAAAGCGCCTATTCAAAATTAAATAGAAGATACATATGGAATTCAAATTTAACAGAAAAGAGACATATGCCATAGAGTTCAAAATATGCCTCAATATGATTTAGGCACTAGTTAGCTTTCTCCCCATGCATAGTTTTCCATATCTAAACCCATCTTAAGACAATCTTTATAACATTGGAGGGAGGCCAAAAAATATCCCATGGCCACTACTATGGTCAAAGACTAAATATAAACAATTTAAGAAGATAGCAAGTTTAACACAAACAAGCAACACTTTTTTCCAAATATCAAATCAACATTACGAAGTAGACAAATATATAATATAACATGTGGAGATTGTACCCATCCCATGATTGAGGTTGTGTAATATATGTCATGTCACAACCTCAACAACTTTGAAATGGGTGCAAACTCCATCCAAATATCAAATCAACATTAGGAAGTAGACAAATATATAATATGGCATGTTGAGTTTGTACCTATCCCATGATTGAGGTCATCTCACAACCTCAACAACTTTGAAATAGGTACAAACTCCATGTGGAGGATAATGTTCAACAATTTAGTATTGCAAGCAACCACATTTTTTAAATATGAAAATTTATTTTTTAAATAAAAAGTGTCTTAGAAGTTTCTAGTGCAAGCAACCACATTTTCTAAGTATGAAATTTTTTTTTTTAAATAAAAAGTGTCTTACAAGTTTCTATCAAACGGATCAATGAAGCATAACATTGTTATTGGGAATTGATTAAGTTTTGGGGAAAAAATGTATCTTATTGAGTGCATTGATTAAGTTTTGGGGAAAAGTGGTATCTTATTGAGTGTGGAAAAGAAACCAACTATTCATTTTCACAATTTTGATATGGTGATTTTGATGCTAGATTTAATATAGATGGATACATTTTTCATTTGTATCTACTTAGGAAAAACAATGTTTTAATAACTAATGGACACATTTAAAATAAACACTAAACAAAAGCAACACAAGTATTATTTTTAATCTGAAAAATTATTGTAATGCATTGTTTTTGGAGTAAATTAATTTTGTAACAAAAGGATCATATTTCTAAGAGTAATATTGTATAATTCCCAATTGGATTGGGTAATTATTTGAATAATGGTATCTATAATTTGGGCAAGAGAGCACGGAATTTGGTCTATGCTCCTAACTTAATATCACTCAAAGTTCTAAGGTTGTCCATCTCTCTTAATATTTTATCATTTCGGTTTAATGGTGGTGGGGCATTGTCTTTAAAGTTTACATTTGGATCTAGTAAATTTAACACATGGAGGTTTTAGTTTCTTTCTACCATTTATCACCATGCTATAATCAAATATTCACAAAAAAATCATTCCGAAAAATATCTTTAGAAAAAAAATCATTACAAAGAAATTTCATTAGATACATTTTGTTGTTTTTCTATAATGGCAACTGATACAAAAAATATATACATATGCATCTATATATTTTTCTACCCATTTCATCATACCAAATGATTCAAAATAAAAATGTTGTCTTCTAAATTTGTTTCCAAATATTGCATGTATTATTAGCATTTCATGGAAGCCAATCAAATTTTATGAGGTATGTATTATTGTCAACTATGTAATATTCTTGTTACTTAACAACTACTAAATCAAATTGCATGTGTTATTCTCATATTATAAGATTCAATCTAAATCGAGGTTTTATGTTCATAAAATGTGGAGTTTAGTTGTAATATCATTATTTAAGAAAGATGGGAAAAACATTGTAATTGAAAGAGTTAAAAATTAAAAAACATTTGATGCTTTTAAAAAGAATAATTATTTTCAGTCTAATGAATATTAATTTAAAAGTTTAGTGAATATCATTTTGAAATGCGAATATTATTTATAATGGGGTAAAATATAGAGATTAATTTATAAATATTCATAAGAATTAATGAATGCATACACTATTTTTCTTATGTTTAGGATTATACTTTTTCATTTGAAAATTATGCATTTAATGTGCCTTGGTAAATGGTTTTGTCTTAGTGGAAACCATTTTTCGCTCATTTGATGAACCTAGCTAACTTACAATGATGTTTTTAGTAGCTAAATACCTATTGTATAATAGAGGAAAGGGATAGGGAAATAGAAACAAAGGACACAGGAAAGGGAAATGTAGATAGACGGAAAAGGGAAGGGATATAGAGACAAAGGTTAGACCAAAGTGAAATATGAAATTGAAAACAAAATCAAAATAAAGAAGAAAATATAGTTTTTTCTACCTACCTCGAATCCACCAACTAATTATATAAACAACCCAAAGCACAAGTGTTTTTTTTCCTTATCAGTGAGTAGTGGAGAATGGAGGAAGAATGAAACACATAAATGAGGAGGTCGAGACATATTTAAATGTTTATTTGATGGAAGAAAATTGCATTTGTGTTCATTTTATATTAAAATAAATGTATGTGAAACAAAGCTTGTGCGCGTTGTGTGTGTGTGTGTGTGTGTGTGTGTGTGTGTGTGTGTGTGTGTGTGTGTAATTTCTTTCTATATATGCATTCATTTCCACTTTATGACTTGAATAGTCCATTAGCTCTTGAATTTATGGATTTCTATGTACACCTCCCTTTACGACTCATGATAGAAACATTTTAGGAGTTTAATGATTAAAGGATATTGGAGTTATATATCAAGTGTGTGTTACTACTTCATGCCACTTCTAGAAGTGAAAGCACTTATTTGGATCTCTAATCGTCTTCTTCTAGGTGTGTCACTGGGAAAGATATGTTGAATTTTTTATGTTTACAACTACTTACAAACTCATGGGAACTTCAATGAGAATTGTTTCTAGAGTCATATCTATCATAGGAAGATATGTTCTATGGAGAATTGGATCTCTCAGTTTGGGAGGAATTAGTGTTAGATGTTTCTTCCAATGGAACTATTTTGTTTCACAATGCACTGGAAAATTTATTAGATTTACTAGGTGGGTAGGGGATTGTCTTATCTAGGTTGCATTGCATTATGTCATATTATTATAGTGGTAGAGGGAGAGAGAGGGAGAGGGAGCGAGGGATAGAGAGGGAGAAGGGGGAAGGGGAGATGGCATTGTGAATTTTATTTGTGGTTATATGTATAGTCTATATATTATCATATTTCCCAGGGAGATTAGCTTGTGGTGTTGAAGGGATGGTGAGATAATTGTAAGAATCATACTCTATTTTTATCTTGTTGATCCTATATAAAGCATTTCATCTTATGAATAAATTAAATTATAGTCTAGATCTCTATTTCTAACTCAAAATCATCGCATACAAGTTCATTCAAAATTGAAACCAACATATTAGGTGTAAGACATGTATACATAGTATCTAGTTATTCGGGGCATGATTAGAAAATATAGATCATGTTATCTCATCCCTTAAGTGATCTAGAGGACATATGGGGACATGAATATTTTATAATTGACAACCAATTGAGATCTAGTTTTATTTGCAAACTTGTTTAAAGTAGCACAATAATTCATCAAAAATCACCTTATTCGAATGGACCAAAAAAGTAAAACAAAAAAGATGGAATCCTACATATCCATATAAATGTACTTGATGCAAAATAAAAATTGGAATGTTTTTTACAAACATCGTAATGGTATGCCATCTTTGATTATTCATTCATGATTGGCTTTTGTAATTTTCTATTTTCTAACTTTCGATTTTTTCTTTGATCAAACCTATACTAACTTTATGTGCATTGCACATACCAAATGACTATATTGACAGCTTATGACATCTGACTGATAGTCTTCAAAGTGAACATGATTTTCAGTTTCATGGGTTTCTTGAAAAAAATAGTCTTTCAGTATGATGGATCATTTTTCATATACAAAATCGTTATCATTATAATCCTCCAATAACTTCATCTTTATTTATGTGCACCACATCAAATAGTATTTAACATTTCCATCATTGTCTACAAGTGCAACCACAACAAATACATCTCTTGCAAATAAGGCCCCGTATGCCAACAAAAAAATTGTTGGATCAAAATGCACAATTCTACATATTATTTAAATTATAATTTATATATTTTATATCTAGACACGTATATGTCTATGTAATGTTTAAACATAAAAAAAAATTGAAGAATTGTACAGTTCATTTTACCTTCTCTAACAAGATCGGAAACTCTGTCACCATTAGTTGACACTGTAGTGTCATTTGATTCCATCTCCTTTAAGTTTGCAAGTGGAATTTCCCTCTTTGTATTAATTTATGTATGTTCCCAAGATTTGACGTATTTTTCCATTTTGTTTTCACAAATCTTATCCAATTTTGTTTCCTCTATGAAAATTGAGCAAAAACAAGATGCATTTATTTTATCAAACGCATAGACATTTTGATAGGCTTTTGTTTTAATTGAATGTAATTTTTGAGTCACATGTATTGTATTGGCTTCCTATCGAATCGATCTATCTACATCTTGGATTCCAATATGACAAAAATACCCACACGGTTAAATAATAATTTATTAAAAGTAAATGAATGTCAATATATATGTGTGTTTGTGTGTGTCTGTGTGTGTGGGTTAGTTCTCAAAACAAAATATTGATTTTAATCAAGAAATTTCATACATGTACAACATGTATATAAACACACATGCACACATCTCTTGACAAATTATGTTTGTGGTTTAGAATTGCTTGGCACCATTGAAAAAATTGATCAACAGATTCAAATTGATCAAAGGAATGGTTCATCTGATATATTCAAAGTGCTTGTTTTACACATGCCCCTACACCATCATGCTCTCCTTTCCCATGACCAGTCTTGAAGAAATTCCAACAATGTTTAATGTTTGATTTCTTATGAAAACGATACAAACAATATAATGATCGTGAAGATTTGAATTGACCTGCATATCCATTTAACCATATCCAATGTTGATTGTATTCAATCCCATGGTATTTCAAGGAATCATATTGTAAATCAAAACTATGTTGTACACAATGAGTATCATGTGTATGATCATCATTTATATTAAAGTGATATTTTTTAATGACATGTCGATTATCATCGGTGCTTTCTATTGTTGGAAAGTTGGTTGTCACTAATGTCAACAAATATTGGATTGATGTCAACTAATGTGATGGGTGTATTTGGAGAAGTATCTAAAATGGTCCCCTTATGGCATATCTCTAAGCATGGCCCTCACGGGAAGACACTTTGAAGAAGTCTACAAGAAACGCTTAAGCATGGTTAAGGATCCCCTAGTTGAATGAGGATTTAGGTCATGAAGGATGGTGTCAATGAAGGTAAATCACTCATGAATGGATAGTACTCAATGTACCTTTTCTAGTGATATGTGTAATGCCACGTAGTTCCTCATGGTTAGGGAGATATGGCCTTGAAAAGTTGGAAGCCCCAAAGAGTGGAAAAGAAGCCCCTAGTTTGTTATAAGTATTGGTCAAAGGGGTAAAGTTGTTGTAACTAGAAAACCCTATAAGCCCTAAATTAAGGAGATGAGTTACCTAGAACAAGTATATAAGCACCTCAAGGAGTCATTCATGAGTACACTTACACACTCCTTCATTGATTATCTATCTTATGAACTAGTGATATTTTTCTAAGGTTGTGACAATATTTTTCTGAGGTAGCTAAGGAAGGTTGAAGGATAAAGTCTTGGGGTTGTATCAAACCCTATTTTTTGAGGTATCTGCAGGTTGTAGATTAGAAGGGTGCAGATTTACATGGAATGTAGTGAAGGAAAACACGAATATTTGTGGGATATAGAAGAGAAGGTTGTGTATATGGGAAAAGATAATGAAGGTTTGAATAGATGTTTGTACCAGGTCCATAGAGTCTGAAAGAAAGTTCATGTCAGCATTCTATAGGTTCAGGTCAGCTACAAATGTTATGGTATGGTTATTAGCTTGTTTTGATGCGTATATTTTCTTATGATGTTGTGAATGCTTGAGGCATTATTGGTATGGTTGGTCTTGTACTTGGATATGGTATATGTTGGTTAGTTGGTTGAGTGAGTAGCACGCTTGTGTATGGTACAACATTGATATGGTTTTTCTAGATCACAACCTTGAGTTGATTGTATATGGTTGAGAGATATTTGTGGTGTATGGTGATGTATGTATGAGGGGCATGCATAGGCTCTTTGAGATAATTCATTGATGATATGGTATAGATCTATATATGGTTGATGATATGGTATATGGAAAAAGTTGTACACGGTTGATGCTCTAGTTCATGATTCACTATTCATTGTTGATGTATCTTTTGGTTCATGATTGATGCATGAGATAGTATGTATATTGATATACATTGGATGCATGGTATGGTATAGGTATAGTTGGTGGATGAGAAAATACAAGTTGATGTGACAGCGACAGAGACAGAGTGACAGTGACAGAGACAATGACAGAGACAAAGTGATAGTGACAGTGATAGTGGAAATGACAGTGGCAGAGTTTGTGATAGAAAGAGTTAGTCTACATTTATATTACAGGGTGGTTGGACAGGGAAAGGAAAGGTGGTTGTACCCACCTTCTGGTTGTAGCCAGAGAACCTAGGGGGTTGTAGCCTCCTTCTTGTTGGAGCTAGAGAATCATGGAGTTGTAGCTTCCTTCAGGTTGGAGCTTGAGAATAGGGGGTTGGAGCCTCCTTCCAGTTGTAGTTGGAGAATTGAAAGTTGGTACTTCCAATGAATGTTTTCTTTTGATAAATATATAAGAAAAGCATTATGTGATTTTCTCCCATTTGGGTTTCCTCGTAAATACCGGTGTACTGTGTATCTATTATGATGTGATGTTGTTTATGATTATACCGTTGATGATATATTGAATGTTAATGATAAACTTTTGAATATTGTTGGAGAATAAATTGTGGTTAAAAGAATTATAATTGCTCATTATTGATTCACCCCCCCTCCTAGTAATCCAACAATTGGTATCATAGTAGGTCCTTCAGAAAGAATTCTAACCATTGGAAGGAGATCATGGATTATGCTAGGATTGGGGTACCACAATTTGATGTTTAGAACTATGAATTATGCAGCAGATGAATGAAAACATATGTACAAGAATAGGGAATCGATGTTTGGCGAGCAGTAGTAGACAGATACAAAGCACCAACCACTCCCCTGAAAGACAAGGATGGAAAGAAACTTGAAGACAATGATTCTAAAGATAGAAATGTCGTCCTGAATGTTTTACTGAATTGGTATACACCAAGGTTGTGCACTGTGAATATGAAAAATAAATCTAGGACAAACTAAAGAATATCTATGAAGGAGATGCCAAAGTTAAAGGAGCCAAACTTCAAACATTTAGATTCAATTTAGAACAATTGAAGATGAAGGAAGATGAAAACATTTCCTCCTAATTTCTAAGAGTTGATGAGATAGTCAATGTCATCAAGGACTTGGGAGAACAAATGAAGGAAATAGTTATTGTTCAAAAGGTATTGAGGTCTCTACCTATGATATATGATCTGACTATTTCATCCTTGGAAGAGAGAGTATATCTAGACACCTTGAGCATGGATGAGATGCACAAGATATTCACGTCTTACGAGATGATGAAAGAGAAAGACAATCCAGTCATGAAGGAAGCAGCATTTAAGGCATCAAAGAAGATAAAGAAGAAAGATAGACAAAAGGCAAATTCATATTGCAACTGCAGTGATGATTCAAAAGAATATGAAGAAGTGGTTAACTTCGTCAGAAGGTTGAAACCAGGAACTGGAAAATACAAAGGTAAGATTTCATTTATTTGTTTTAATTGTGATGGTGTTGATCATTTTGCTATAAATTCCCTTATAAGAAAAAAAAAAAAATTGAAGAAGAAGATGACCCTAAAAAGAAAAGGCAAATTCAAAAGGGTAGAAGAAATAGAAAGAAGTTTTTCAAGAAAATCCTTTGCACCAAGGAATACAATTCCTCATCAGACAACGATGATGCCAGTGACAGTGATATAGAAAGGGTATTATTCATGGTAATAGAAGACTCCAATCAAGAAATCGCCAAGGAAGAATATGAAGAGGAATAAGTTGATTACAGAGAAGATTTGTTGAGTGCCATAGAAGTTATCAAAAGAGAAAAGAAGAAAAACAAGTCACTCCAGGCAGAACTAATGAAGAAAGAAGAATCTCAGAACTCTAGATAAGTCGAGCAGACAATCACAAAGATGAAACTCCAGGCAGAAGAAGACAAGATAATTAAATAAGCACTCAGAGGACAGTTAGAAGAAAGACAATGGACCATTGATGGCTTGGAAGCTAATATAGTCACTCTAAGAAAAGATATTCAGAAGAAGGACATGAAGAAAAATAGCACCAAGATATTGGATAATATCGTTAACAATAAAATACCTTACTATGACAAATCTGGATTGGGATACAATCAGACACAGATAGAGAAAGGTTCAAGCTCCAAAAAAATAGAACAAGAAGTAGAACCAGGAAGCTATGCATAAGCTATCATAGGTCCCTTGAAAGAAGAAGATGGGAAAACTCGAGGGGAAGATAATAGAAAATTTGCACCACTTAGAAGATTTAGAAGGTATGTTGACAATGTATGCTCAAAGCACAGAACATGGATTAAAGATATATTTCTGACATTGAAAAAGGAAAGAGATGGATCAGTTTCATTTGGGAATGACAACTCAGCTAGGATTATTGGAAAGAGAAAAATCAATCTCAGAAGTAAGGATTCCTGATCCACATGGATTTCGGTGGCCTCCCACCTATTCCAACTGGCTCACTTTAGTATTTTCTAGTTTGGCATTTTTTTTCTAGCTTTTGGGTTCCCGACTTCTGGGGGCGTTTCGAGGCCCTAAACAACATTTTTAGGGCTTGCCACAGTCAAACTGTAAACGGAGTCTGAGTCTGAAGGAAACATGTGTAGTCTCAGATATGCCTTTCCAACGGGATATTGTGCACCTAAAAAAGAGATCATATTCAAAAGTACGACCCTGGGAAGTTGATGTACTAACTTACCTCAACAGGGCCCACGTGATTTTTTATGCTTCATCTCCTAGGGTTAGGTTTTTGGATGTCTAGGGTTTTGGAATTCCTGTTTATTATAAAAATTCTTGGAGAGCCTCATTGTAACCATATTCTTACAAATGAGCGCATCCATCACATCTCTTCTCAGAGATAAGCTTCCACCATTCTAGCAATCTTGTTTTCAATTTGTATTTTACAGTTTTAGCATATTTCCTTATTGAATAGAAGTTAGTTTTATTGTATCTCTGTTATTTTTCCTTGTGCATTTGTGTTAAGAATAATAATAATATGTATTCATTTTGTTATGGTCATAAAATATGGATCAATGGTATCATATCAGTCTTCTCCTTTTCATTCTTAATGCATGTCCCCGATGAGTGAAGGGTACAAAGAATTGGGTCTCGATCTTGTTTATCTTGATGATAAAATATCTCGCATACCAAAGAGACCTCTCATGGCAGGAGAAAATAAAGACAACGGGACAAGAGATCCTTTCAAAATGTTTCTCAAGGAAGCCCTCGTGCAACATAGGAACGAGATGATGGATAGATTGGTTCAAATTCTTCGATGGATACCAACAAGAAACACATCTTCCTCGAGTGGAGGTGTCTCCCCCCTTCAAGGTACAAATCAACTTTGATATTCCTACATTTGAAGGTCAGATAGACGCAAATGTTGTAGACAAATGGTTGAATCTACTAGAAGGGTATTTGTTTTGTCCATAACTTTTCAAATAGAGAAAATATTACTTTTGCGCTCCTCAAAGTCATTCCCCATGTCAAAGATTGGTGGGAAACTTTCTGTGAGAAAAAGGAAATAGAGGAACCCTCATTACTTACAGTCATGGTCACCTGGGATTCCTTTATGGATGCTATTAAGAAACAATACTACCCTATTGAAAGTTATGACGACCTGTATACAAAATGGACCACATTGCGGCATGAAAGAGACCAAGTAGTGCCAGAGTTCACAAATATCGTCCATACCTTGTGTACCAAGTTGGGTATCAAATATTCTGAGTGACATTTGGTGCTCAAGTATTGTGGTGGTCTGCATAGATACATCCAGGCCGAAATGGATTTTATGTACATCTCGTCCTTGGGTGCGGTCTATCGATATGTCATCAAAATCGAGCAGAATATTAAACAAAAGATGCGGAAATTTAGGCATGGGAACCCCTCACAGAAAAATAAGGGGAGCCCCAACCCACAGAAAAAAGGACAGAGCAAATATGGACAACCTCAATACAACCAGGCTAATTCGTAATCAAAGAATGACACCAGAAAAACAAATAAATATATTGGGAAGTGGCGTGACTTCCATAAGAGCCCCTAGCATAACACTATTGATTTTCGCTCAAAGAAGTCATTGGTGGCTGAGGTGAAAGCCTCTGAATCAGATGCAGGTTTTGACTCTAAGTATGAACCAAAAAGGGGGAGACGGATCATTGATGTGGAACCCAGTGCCACTGTTTCTACCACCAAGATCCATCCCAATGAACGAGATGAGCCAGAGGAAGGAGAGTGCCTCTTTCATTCACAAATGTGGGTGAAAGGCACCCCGTTGCACTTCATCACTAATAGTGATAGCCAAAATAACCTCATCTCAGTAGAGGTCGTCAAGCGGCTAGCCCTGCCAACAATGCCACACCTGCATCCCTACACCATTGGATGGCTTTGCTAAGGAAGTGATCTTCATGTCAGCCAACAGTGTCGCCTATCATAGAGCATCAAGCCCTTAAAAGATGAGGTATTGAGTGATGTTTTTCCTCTTGAAGTTTGTAATGTTCTTTTGGGGCAACCTTATTTATGGAAATGTCATGTTATATATGAGTCTAGGCCTCATAGTGTTATTATTACTTTGAACAGGAAATTGTACAGGATACTCGAGGCAGTCCCACCTAGTGTTATTTCCTTGATCTCTACCAAGAAATGCAAGAAGGTCATCTCTCATACTAGGAAGCTTGTCTGCTTCATGATTCTCTCTTAGAGTGAGAAAAATATTGCATCCATATCCAGGGCCTTCGTAGTTGACCTCTCCACATAGCAGAAGAAAGTGGATAAGGTCATGGAAGAATACACATATATCTTCTCCTCACCTACCGGGGTACCTCTGCACTGTCAAGTCAATCATCCCATCGATATGACCCCCAGTGCACCGCTACCCAACGGGTCAGTCTATTGTCGCTCTCTATTAGAGAATGAGGAGATCAAGCGATAGATCCAAGAACTACTCCACAAGGGGCACATCCATCCCATCTCATCGCCTTGTGGGATCCCAATCGTGTTTGTGTAGAAGAAAGATGATACATGGTCACTCTACATTGATTACCAGGTGTTGGGCTCGAGATATGATCATCTTCATGATGTTATTATAAACTTTTTTCCATATGTATATATGCGTTTTTATCTTTCAAATGAGCTTTTTGAATAATTTTATGGTAAAATGATACAATCAGCATGAGGTACGTATAATTCGTGTTTTGTGATTCAATCAAGTTTAATTTATCATATTTTATGGTTTCCAAGAGTTAATTCATGTTTTTTTGTTGTTACAGGGAAAAACGCACCATGTTTCTTGGTCCAGCACTTGTTCTGGCACTTGATCTGACACTTGTTCCGGTACTTGATCTGGCACTCGTTCCAGCACCTAGTATTGCACAAAAACGCAAGGCAAGTTGGTGGTTATGGTATTGGCGGCCAGTGGTGGACAAATCGAGCACATGAATTTTTTTTGTCATCGCCCCCTCCAGCTACTAAGCTCAAGACAACTCGATTTCAATTGTCCAAAGAGGGCACTTAAAGAGGGCGCTTATTGGGTTCCTTTGTTTTATTAGTTATTGATGCATTTAATGTAATTTGTCGAATTTAGAGGTGGTTTGACCCTCCTGTGGTCGACCACCTGGGTTGTAAGCTTATAAATACTACCAGGATGCTCATTAGATTGTTAAGAAAGTAGAATAGCCATCAGATTGGAGATAAATTCGTTATACTCTGTTTTTCATTTTTCACATTGCCAGAATAGTGCCATAACTGCGTTTTTCACTTTCATGGTGAATTCATCCCGCTCAAGTTCATGGTGTGCTTGTAGCGGGTAGCCACAACTTGCTGGGGGGGGCACCAGCAGTCTGGTGATGATCAGTGTGTTGTTTATACATTTCATAATTTAAATTGTCTTTTATTTCTTGTACATGCATGTTTTATGTTTTAATTAGCTAGTTGTGATTTAATTGTTTTATTGTTCTTTTGCAGATTAGTGTGATGGATTATGTTAGCATGAATTAGTTTTTTAGGCTAGGAATAGACTTTCAAGTCTCTACACTAACTCCATATGCATCTAGATATCATATTACACTTTTATTTATTTTCTTACAGTCAAGTTTAAAACAGAGTTGTTTTTAGAATAAAACAGAGTTATATTTGGGTTTCATCTGACAGGGATATTTGATGGATAGATAGAATTAGTTCCAGTTTCTAGTCATAGCTTGCTTACTTCAGTTTATATAGACTTCATTTAATTAGTTGTTGGTTAAACTAGATTGTCAATTTACTTTTTAATATCATGCTTTAAATTTATGTTTTTAATTATTTCTTTATTTTAGTTTGAATGGCTAGAATAGACATAGTGTAGTTTTATTTCCCGCAATTTCCTTTCATAGATTAAAATGCAATTAAATTCCTTAGTTAGATAATGATGATCTCGTTGTAATGTTGATGGTTTGTACATGAATATGCAGGGTATTTAACATTACTTTTATCATGGCTAAGTTTTCATTGGATTGTTTACTTCACACCTTTCATTTTGCCATTGAAATTAGTATTGAGCTTATACCATTAGAACTGTCCTTTGTTGCCAAATGTCATTGATATAGTATCCGTCACCACGGAAGGCATTCACACAACCAGCAGCATTAGATTTGAGTGTTTCATAGGTTAAAGTTAGTTTCTTGCTTTCATAAGTTAGAAAAGATAGTTTCTTGTTTTCATAAGTTTAGTTGATAGTCTTTCTTGCTTTCAATAGAATAGATTTCCTTTCATGCATTGCATTGAGCATTTAAATTTCCTTTCATGCAAGAGAAATAGTTTTGCATTAGGAATTTAGTTCACTTGCCTCTTAGGCTAGGTAGTTGTTCAATGAGAAGTATGTGCTTACTTGTCTTTTGCTTTATGATTTTGCTTGCTTGTCTATTTGCTTTAATAGGTTAGTTAGGTGCTTTTGCTTGCTTGTTTATTTTCTTTAATAGGTTAGTTAGGTGTTTTTGCTTGCTTGTCTATTTTCTTTAATAGGTTAGATAAGTGATTTTACTTGCTTATTTATTTGCTTTCATAGGGTAGTTTCTCATTGAATGTAGGTTGGCAAGTTAAAGGTAGTTTTCTTTCATAGGGTAGTTTCTCATTGAATGTAGGTTGGAAAGTTAAAGGTAGTTTGCTTTCATCATTTGCTTAGTATGCTTAGTAGTTTACCTTTGCTTACTATCATGGAATATTTTGCTTTACATAGAGATTTCATTCGCTTTCTTAGGAACTATCCATCAGTCCTTGGCCAAAAAGTACTTAGGTTACGTAGTTTCAATTTGCTTAGTAGGGTTTTTTCATTAGATAGGTTTGCTTGAGTAGATTATCCTTAGATAGTTGCTTTCCGTAGTTAGACTATACTCCTACCAACCTTTTTACCTTTGGAATATATTTTGATACAACTCTAAGTTTACTTACCCCGAGTTGACAATTTAATTGAGGGTAGTTTAGTGTCTTTTTTAGTACATATAAAACACCTAGCATTTTGGAACCATTTCCTGCGAGTTGTCTTAAGGTAAGAAGTAATTAGGAATTAGATCATCCTTAGACCTTAGCATTAGTTTGATGGTGGGGGAACTTTAAGACGAGAGGTAAGAACCTATGCATCTGCTATAGCAAGTTCCCCCAAACCTAATAGTAGTTTTTCTTTTTGTTTGCTTTCATGAATAGACCTAGGAATCAAATGGTAGCTTTTTCTTTTTGTTTTTTCCTTCTTTCATGAATAGGCCTAGAGACCCACAAGGTAGATACATTAAATCAAAATCATACCTTTCAACCAAGGTTCCTTCCGATCGCTTTGGGGGGAGGAACGTTCCGCTTATAAAATCCGCAGACCGATACCAAAAAACAGGAGCTAGCTCTACTCAAAGAGATAAAATAGTCTCTAAAGGGACTAACACAGGGATCACTATAGAACAAGAAATTGAAGCCTCAATCATATTAGGACAGGAGGCAATACCACTCGAGTCTTCCACATGACCAAACAATACAACCTTTTCTTTTACACAACCACCAGGGAACTCTAATTTTAAAGACATCATAGACCCTGAACAGGTGAATATTTTGTTTGGTAGCTCAGCCAATGTAATTATCTCTCAAATTGACACAGAAACTTTGGCACCGATAATCTCAACTGGCTCGAGTAGAGTCCCAGACATCCAATCAGTAGGAAGACCTTTTCATCGAGGGGAAACCTTGTTCTCTTCAAAGATAAAACCACTTAGGTACTCTCTTTTTGGAAACCAAGCAAATATGGGTGATCAGGAGGACCATAACAATGTCATACATGGAGAGGAAGAAGAAACTAGAAACCAAACTGAAACTAAATTCGGGTTTTCGATTTTAGACACCACTCTGAATGTCAACATGAAGAATATTCCTCTCTCAACACTGCCTACCTTTTATGGTAAAAAAAATGAAAATCCATACACCTTCCTATTTGAATTTGATATCTTGTGTATGAGCTACAACTATGTACAAGATGCCCAGAAATTAAAACTCTTTCCTGCCACCCTCAAAGACTCTTCATTAAGATGGTTCATGGGGTTGGGAGAATCTAGTATTAGGTATTGGGAATCCATGAAAGACATCTTTCTTAAGAAGTACCAAGACTACTACAAGACCAAAGAATCTTGTAATGACATCTTTAAAGTCCAACAATTAGAAGACGAGACCATTGAAGACTATATGGAAAGATTTGGTTATATCTCCCAGAAGTCAAAATACCATGACCTCCAGAGGATGTAGTTAGGGCTCTTTTCCTTAAGGGAATTTTAGAAGAATATTTAGAGATGCTTAACCTGACGGCATCAGGTGATATTTCTCATAAACCATTTGCTGAAATATGTGAAATGTGTAAAAACTACTCAAGGAGTAGAGCCAAAACAGGGAAGAATGTTCGGGACCCTTACAATAGAAATTTAAAACCAGTTATTTCAGGTGGTATCACGAGAGCAGAGATAGGGAACCTTTTATAAACCTTTAATACTGACATCTTAAGCACAATAGGTTCCCAGTTGGATACCCTTAAACTCAAAAAGAAAAAGGAGGAGGAAAATGCAGCAATGAGCATATATTGCCCAAGATGCAAGAGGAAGCATTCCTCGAGGGAGTTCCCATTAGATAACATTCCAGTTTGTGGCTTCTGTACAGAAGACCATGTGACTGAAAAATGTCCATCACTGTCTAGTTTATTAGCCATCTATAGGAGTGGAGATCCTAGGGAGTCTTCTTATGAAACTAGGAGGCCATGGCAGCCTAGGAATCAACCCACATACCCGGATCTACAGTCCCAAATTGCACCCTATTATCAACAACAACAATGTAACTCACCAGGTTGGAAAAATTGGTCTACTCAGTACCAACATCCTTGGATTCAAGGATGGGGGGGAGGACACAACCAAGGAAACCCTAAAGATCCACCTATCCCTATGTACAACCATCCTTATCCTCAATTCTCATCAAACACTCTGCAGATTTTATCGGGTTTTGTTCCACCACCTTTACCTCCTATCCCACAACAACAACCGCTCCAATTTCAAAATGAAATCTCCCCAAAACTAACACTATTATCGGCACAGCCAGTTCCAAATCCCAATAATAATCCCCCTCAACCTCTTAACAATGTTGAGATGCATGCCTTCCCGACATATGTGATTACTCTTGTTCCATTACAAGAAATGCAACTAAGATCGGGAAAAGTTCTAGACAGGCAGAGACCTTCAGTAGTCATCCAGAAAGAAGAAGAAGAAGAAACCACCCAACAACCCATGGATGACACTAGGTGGGAAGATGTTATTATCTTGAAGAATCAAGAACCCAAGCTTTCCCAAAATGAACCTTCACAAATTACGAAGGTCCCTCCTTATCCAGACCAACTAGTAATCGAGAAACCTACCACCCGACTAGAATTTGACATTTTGAATGAATTGAAAAATATTTGTGTCAAAATTCCCCTACTTCAAGACATTAAAGACATTCCAATCTATAGTAAGGTAGTCAAAGAATTGTGTATCAAGAAGCCAGGTAGGAAGCAAAAGGACCCTCCTATAGTACATTTGGTAGGAGGATTCTGTAAGTACATATCAAAGCAGCCAAAGCTAGCAAAGTATGGGAATCCAGGAAACCTCGTAGTAACTATAACCATTAAGGAGGTCTCCATCGGAAACACTTGCATAGACCTAGGGGTAGCCATCAATGTTATGACCGCCACTACCTTGGAACGATTACAGTTACAACATTTTCTTCGGCCTACCCCAACCATTTTGGAATTAGCAGATAAGACTAGGGTTACACCTGAAGGTTATTTTAGATGATATCATGGTTACTTTAGCCTCATGGGAGTACCCCATAGATTTTCTTGTTATTTATTCAAAGGATCCTGCCCGAGGCCATCCTGTTAGTTTGGGAATACCTTGGCTAGCCACAACCAATGCATTTATTGGTTGTAGAGAAGGAGAAATGACCATCTCAAATGGTCTCTCTATCCAGAAGCTCACCATTTACCCTCCAGCTCAACCTATTATGGAGAATATATGGTGGCTTGAATGTCCATACGAGAATGAAGACTGGGAAGAGCCTGTATTTCATAGTGACCATGCAAGGGCACTTCAGGAGCATACACCAGAAAATGTGCTAAACCAATTAATTTCTACTATTACATGTGTGGATTTTCCACAGTCTTTTCCCCAAGTTGCGTACATGTTTGTGGAAGAATTTAAATAAAAATTAGTTCCATCTGTTTTGTCTTAGACATCTTTTATTTTTGAAATAGATGAGTCTACCATGTCTTATACTATGCCCTATGAGATTAGTCCAGGGAAATTTTTACATATAAATTCTGGGATAGAGACAGACCAACAGAAACAGTTAGTAGATATCCTTAAAGAACAATCAGGAGCATTTTCCTAGGAATACACTGACATGAAGGGTATACACCCTGACACATGCATCCATCATATATACACCTAGGGGGAAGTGACACTTGTTAGGCAACCCCATAGAAGGATGAACCCATCACTCAAAGACATAGTCAAGGAGGAAATCCAAAAGTTGTTAAATGTCGAATTTATATATCCCATCTCCGACAGTAAGTGGGTATCCCCGCTAGTAGTGGTTCCAAAAAAAGTGACCGGGAAATGGAGAATTTGTGTTGACTTCCGGGAACTCAATAAGGCCACTTTGAAAGACTATTTTCCTCTTCCTTTCATTGACCAAGTTCTAGATACCTTGTCTGGAAAGAGGTATTTCTCCTTTCTAGATGGTTACAGTGGGTACAACCAGATTCTTATAGCACCAGAGGACTAGGACAAGACTACCTTTACTTGTCCTTAGGGAACCTATGCCTATAGGGTCTTACCATTTGGATTGTGTAATGATCCTGCCACATTTCAACAAGTAGTATTAGGGATATTTTCTGATCTTATTCATGAGTGTGTGGAGGTCTACATGGATGACTTCACAGTTTATGGAAACACTTACCAGGAAGCCTTAGACAACTTAGAAAAAGTCCTCATCAGATGCCAGGAAATGAACCTATCCCTAAGTCATGAAAAATGCAAAATGTTGCTAACTGAAGGAGTGATTCTAGGACATCATGTTTCATCTGAAGGAATAAAAGTCGATCCTGCAAATATTGAAGTCATTATTAGACTTCCACCCCCCAAGACTCAGAAAGAGGTGAGAATCTTTCTTGGACATGCCGGATATTACCAACAGTTTATTGAAAATTTTACAAAGATTGTTGCACCTATGTTTGGATTATTGATAAAAGATGTTGATTTTGTTTGGACTGAGCATTGTCAAACTGCCTTTGAAACCCTGAAAGCCAAGTTGTCTGTGGCACCAATTCTTAGAGGGCCCAATTGGACTCTCCCATTTCATATATCCATTGATGCCTTCGACACCGCAATAGGAGGTGTATTAGGGCAGAAAAAAGACCAACAGTCCTATGCCATTTATTTTGTAAGCAAGAACTTGTCCCCTGTCGAGTTGAACTACACAATCACTGAGAAAGAGTTCTTGGTAGTTGTTCATGATATTAACAATTTTTTCCATTACATTACAGGTTATGAAGTATTTGTACACACTAATCATTCTGCCATTAGGTTCCTCATGAATAAACCT
The DNA here is from genome assembly GCA_010110895.2 of Picea sitchensis. NCBI lineage: Eukaryota > Viridiplantae > Streptophyta > Pinopsida > Pinales > Pinaceae > Picea > Picea sitchensis. The sequence goes on from SNQJ01S0005583.1 coordinate 64,111, forward strand.
ATAACTAATGGCCGAGTGACTAGGTGGCTCTTGTTATTACAAGAATTTAATATTATTGTTCTTGACCGGCCTGGAAAGGATAATGTAGTAGCTGACTTTCTTTCCCGAATAAAGAATGAGGATGATGACATCCCTGTAGATGATAGTTTCCTAGATGAGCATCTTTTTTCCCTTTCTATCAATACCCCATGGTTTGCAGATATGGAAAACTATCTGGCTACTAGGAAGTTACCATCTCATTTGTCACCTCATGAAAAGCGGAAAATTATTACACAGAGTGTTAATTACTCATGGGTTGGTCATGATCTTTTTCGCACAGGTCCTGATTTGATTATTCATAAATGTGTCCGAGAGGACGAGGTCCCTGAAATACTGTGAAGTTGTCATGATGGACCATGTGGTGGCCATTTCTCTGACAAACACACAGCATATAAGGTATTACATTCAGGTTACTATTGGCCTAGCATTTTCAAATATGCTGCCAAGTATGTGAGAAGTTGTGATAATTGCCAAAGGATAGGTAGACCTACATCATCTGAGGAAATGGCTTTGCAGGCCCAAGTTATGATAGAACCCTTCGAAAAATGGGCCCTCGACTTTGTAGGACCAATTTCACCCATGTCTCGTAAGAAGAATTATATCTTGGTTTGTATGGACTATGTCACCAAATGGGTAGAGGAAAAATCCCTATTTAGGGCCACACAGAAGTTTGTTGTTGAATTCATCTATGAAGACATCTTTACCTACTTCGGTGTCCCTCGTGAAATTTTTACCGACCAAGGAACTCAATTCACTTCCAAGCTAATGAAAGAGCTAACAGAGAAATATGGGATTAAACATTGTAAATCTTCTCCATACCACCCGCAAGCCAATGGTCAGGTAGAATCCACAAACAAATTTCTGGAAGACATCTTGACCAAGATTGTTCAGTTGCATCACCACGATTGGGCTGATAGGCTCCCAGAGGCTTTGTGGGCATACCGAACTACCTGTAGAAATACCACTGGGCATACCCCTTATGAGATAGTGTACGGGAAACAAGTAATTTTACCAATAGAATTCCAAGTAAGGACCTTTCGTATTGCCGCAGAGTTAGGATTGAACCTGGATGAGGCTTAAAAGCAACAAGCCCTACAACTAAATGAGTTGGATGAAATCAAGCAAGATGCCATCCAACGGATGATATTAGTCCAAAACCAAAGGAGCAAGCGGCATGACAAGCTTATTAAAAAGAAACACTTCCAGCCTGGTGATTGGGCCCTGTTATTTGATTCCCGGTTCAAAACCTTCAAAGGAAAACTTACCACCCGTTGGTTGGGCCCTTATGAGGTAGACACTGTATATGACAATGGAGCTGTAAAAATTAAAACAATTGATGATGGACAAGTTTCCTTTGTGGTAAATGGACACTGACTTAAGTTTTATCATAAGCCCATTTCCAGAGAAGATTTTCTACATGTCATGTCAGCTGACAAGGCACTAGCCTTAGTATATGGGGAAGTCCCCCCTTATTCTTGAAACATTTTCTAAGTTTCCTACTGTATATATGTAAATAGTTTTTGTATTTTGTTAATAAGGCAATTCTAGATATTTCTGTAAGTAATTATTTCACCTGGAGTACATAGTTTCAAGGATCTTTCATCAAAACATTGTTATACTTGAATTTTGTGTCTTCTAAAGCATCAAATGAATAGTGACTTACTGTAATTAGCCATGTTTTTGCAAAATCATCATTTTTAAGGCATTCTAAAGCAGTTGTTCTTGAAACTCTTCACCACTGTATAAGGAAGTGATACCATAACTATCAAGCCTAGAGGTCTCTCGTACAGTTTTTCCAAGAAACCTGAGTAAGTAAGTCAAATGTCTTTATCAAAGAGTAGCAAGGAAGTCTAATTAGCAGTTAGTCATGGAAACATCACAATAATTACAAAAGAAGAAAGTGATTTGAGCCTAGAGATACCTTTATGTTCTTTCTCGATGGTACCATCCACTACACACTAAATAGCTTGATTATATCATATATTTAGATAGGTCGTGTTCACTTAAGTACCCCTTACATCAGGACAACCACTAAACAATATAACGGAACATCATCTTCTAACATAAATACCATACCAATTAAAAAGCAAAAGAAAGAAAAAGTTGTTTCAGAGTTGTTCCCCCATCTTCTTGCATAAGAAATCTTATACTAATATCTTAAAGGATGGAGGGCCAGTCTCTGAGGGTTTAAGAGGCTAACCCGCCAGGATACTGAACAGGTCTTCTAGCAGCGGGTACCAGCCTGTGGTATGACTAGGTAAACCCGCCAGAGTACTGAACATGCTTGTTGGCAGCAGGGCATTCTACCTAGCGAGGATGATGATCTGACAAAAATAAATAATAAATCTAAACTTGTCCTGATGTACGGCATTACTTGCAGACAAAGCTGACATGAAGTATGTGTGGTTTATCTAAGGTTAATGAATCTCATCAATTTTCCATTGGGAAATGACTCTAAGACTATATTGAAACTCTCTTGCCTACCTCTTCTTATNATAGGATCTCTTATCCTATAGGTGGGGCCATATCCTAACTGTCTCGTTGGACCAATCTGTGAAATTTCATCTTTATACTTCACATACTGTAAATCTTTGGCTATTGGGGGATATTGACTAGTTTCCTATACTTTTGATTGTGATGTGTCACAATACTTAGGTGTGGGGGAGGGGTTCATGAGCTAACAAATGATTATTGCCTAGAGAAAAGAGTCCTTGCAAGAATTTTTGTATTATTACCATGATACAGGTTATTACATTGATAGTCATGTTATTTTTAAATGCTTAACTCTTGTGTGCTATACATTACTGAACTCATGCTTAACAGACCATTATTTATTGGTTATCTTCCATTACAAGTTGCATACTATAGGTTTGACAATACATGTTTTTTTAACCCGTTCATTATAGGTTTTGACACTATATGTCATATACAAGAAGAATGAGTAAGTATGGAGCACTCTGCCTCTGCTCATTAGCCACTATGGTTGTCAAAAATACTTCAAAATTGCAGGTTGTCCATTAAAAGAGGCGAAAATGCACTTAACATAGGGGTACCGGATGAAGTACTGGATGAGGTGCCAAATGAGGTGTTGGATGCAATGTCATTTAAAGTGTCGTTTGAAGTGCCATTGCATTGCATACCAGTAACTGTCCTAGATTCCAAGGAACTAGAATTCAATTACATTTAATTAAATTTGTTACAGGCATTGATTAAAAGATGCCTCATATGGTTATGATCAAATTTCCAAGTCAAAAGACTTGGACATTGATCTAAGTACGCACCACTCCATTTCTCCCAAGCTTGCCATCAAATTCGAATCTAACACACATGGCAGCTCGTGCGCACATGTGGGCAACGTCCTCCACCATAAGAGCATCCAAAATCGGGTTGGACACTCTATTGTTTCATTTTCCCTTGCCATTTTATCTTCCCTACGTTAAGGAATTGCGCCCAACCTCTGTCGAATTCTCCCTCTATTTTAATCACACTTAGACGGTGTTAAACCCGTGCCATTTCTTGGCCTGTTTGCACCCTTGCTTGGTAAAATTTTCCCTATGTTCCAATTGCACTCAAATCGTGCCCAATTTGTGTCTCTGTGTGGCTCAATTACTCCCTTTCTTGGTGAATTCAAACCTTGTCACAATGCCCAAGCGATACGAACCCTCCTCCTATGCAGACTTGTTTGCCATTCCATAATTCGCATAGTGTAGGGAAGTTTTATTGCATGTTGGCTAGGGTCCATTTATGTCGAGTTTGCAAGGCCATGATGACGGTATTTCTATGCAATTTGCAATTAGTTTTGATGGCAGGATAGCACATGTAGGGTCTCTCAATTTTGGAGTCACGGAAGAGTCAATTGCCACTGCAACAAAACTTCCAAGAATGGGAGACAGGTGGTTCAAGAATCATCAATTTCCGCACTCAAGTTACAACAGGGTGTTTAAGCCCAAATTCGAGAGAATTTCAGGAGCCAAAGGGTATGCTAAGGAGTGGATAAAGCCAGAATTGGTCAATCCCCTTATCGTCATCACACGGTTAATTACATGTGAAGGTAGATACTCCACCTTCAAAGCTTGTCACTTTAGATTGATGGCTCATTTTGTGTTCAATAAACCTTTGAACTTTCCCTTTTATTTTCTCAAAAGATTGGAGAAAATGTCCTCTCAAGTGAGGAAAAATGTGACCAACCCCCACAATAGTCTCTTCCACCACGGTTTGATCAAACTCCTCATTCTTACCGAACTAGAGAAGCAGGTGAAAAGTTGGGATTCCTTTATCTACCAATTTGCAAATCCTCACTTGACAGTTAAGACCGAAAAAAAGCCACTTAGCCTAAAAACTATCTCTCCATCCAAGCCTCACTCTCCAAAAACTCCAAACTCCCTTGCACAAACTCCCTCTTTTCTGGAACAATACCAAAAGCTTGTTGATATTCCTACTTCTTCATCGGGGAAGAAGACCAAGAAAAAATACCAAAAGAAGCCTATTGTTGACCCCCCAATGCCTTCATTTTCTATTGATCCTACACCTAAGAATCCCCAAGAAGTAATGCAGCAAGACTTTCCCATCATTCCCACAAACAAGAGAGGAGCCAACCGATTTGGTAAGGGACCCTTTCGAAAGAGTACTCAGAACATAAGAACCAAGCCTTATGCCAAGCCTCCACCTACTTCAGATCCTATCCAAGTATCCTCCGACCTTGAGAGCCCTCGTAAGAAACCTAGAGAAGTCTCTGCGATGGATTAGAGCCACTAAGGAAAACGAAATTAGAACTTACCTCACCTTTTCGATCTCCCATCACACCTACTTCACCCATGCCCACTCTTGATCCTAAATTTGATAAATTGACTACATCTCTCAAAGGACCTAAGCCTTCCTCAGAGATCATTGATTCTGCCCCAACTATAGAGGAGCTACAAAGGGAAAACCATCAGCTTCTCAAACAATTAGAAGAGAGGAAGACAATAGATGCACACCTTCATCATGACAATGCAGTCCTTTAGGCAAAAGTTAACTCCCTTCAGTGGTTGGTCGATGGGATGACCCAATCAAACCGCAGCTTAAGAGCACAATTAAAGAAACATAAGAGGCACAAGGCTAAGCCTACACAGCAAGAAGGAGAGGCTTCTAAATCCGGCCCTCCTTAGCAAGCCTAGTTCCGAGGGATGACATCTTTTTGTTTGCAGTGGGACCTGCAAAATCGTCAGTGTGGGGGTATGTTGGGTCCGAGATATGATCATCTTCATGATGTTATTATACACTTTTTTCCATATTTATCTATGTGTTTTTATCTTTCAAAGGAGCTTTTTGAATAATTTTATGGTAAAATGATACAATCGGCACGAGGTACGTATAATTCATGTTTTGTGATTCAATCAAGTTTAATTTATCATATTTTATGGTTTCCAAGAGTTAATTCATGTTTTTTTGTTGTTACAGGGCAAAACGCACCATGTTTCTTGGTCTGGCACTTGATCCGGCACTTGTTCCGGTATTTGATCTGGCACTCGTTCTGGCACCCAGTATTGTACAAAAACGCAAGGCAAGTTGGCGGTTATGGTATTGGCGGATAGTGGTGGAAAAATAGAGCACATGGGTTTTGTTTGTCATCGCCCCCTCCAGCTATTAAGCTCAAGACAACATGATTTCAGTTGTCCAAAGAGGGCGCTTATTGGGTTCCTCTGTTTTGTTAGTTATTGATGCATTTAATGTAATTTGTCGAATTTAGAGGTGGTTCGACCCTCCTATGGTCGACCACCTAGGTTGTAAGCTTATAAATACTACTGGGATTCTCATTAGATTGTTAAGAAAGTAGAATAGCCATCATATTGGAGATAAATTCATTATACTCTGTTTTTCATTTTTCACATTGCCAGAATAGTGCCATAACTGCGTTTTTAATTCAGCCTGCTAAAGTTCGTGGTGTTCTTGTAGAGGGTAGCCACAACTTGCTGGGGGGCCCACCAATAGTCTGGTGATGGACAGTGTGTTGTTTATACATTTCATAATTTAAATTGTCTTTTATTTCCTGTACATGCATGTTTTATGTTTTAATTAGCTAGTTGTGATTTAATTGTTTTATTGTTCTTTTGCAGGTTAGTGTGATGGATTATGTTAGCATGAATTAGTTTTGTAGGCTAGGAATAGACTTTCAAGTCTCTACACTAACTCCATATGTGTCTAGATATCAGATTACACTTTTATTTATTTTCTTACAATCAAGTTTAAAATAGAGTTGTTTTTAGAATAAAACAGAGTTCTATTTGGGTTTCATTTGACAGGGATCTTTGATGGATAGATAGAATTAGTTCCAATTTCTAGTCATATCTTGCTTACTTCAGTTTATATAGATTTCATTTAATTAGTAGTTGGTTAAACTAGATTGTCAATTTACTTTTTAATATCATGGTTTAAATTTTTGTTTTTAATTATTTCTTTATTTTAGTTTGAATGGCTAGAATAGACATAGTGTAGTTTTATTTCCCGCAATTTCCTTTCATAGATTAAAATGCAATTAAATTCCTTAGTTAGATAATGATGATCTCGTTGTGATGTTGATGGTTTGTACATGAATATGCAGAGTATTTAACATTACTTTTATCATGGCTAAGTTTTCATTGGACTGTTTACTTCACACCTTTCATTTTGCCATTGAAATTAGTATTGAGCTTATACCATTAGCACTGTCCTTTGTTGTCAAATGTCATTGAGATATTATCCGTCACCACCGAAGGCATTCACACAACCAATAGCATTAGATTTGAGTGTTTCATAGCTTAAAGTTAGTTTCTTGCTTTCATAAGTTAGAAAAGATAGTTTCTTGTTTTCATAAGTTTAGTTGATAGTCTTTCTTGCTTTCAATAGAATAGATTTCCTTTCATGCATTTCATTGAGCATTTAAATTTTCTTTCACGCAAGAGAAATAGTTTTGCATTGGGCATTTAGTTCACTTGCCTCTTAGGCTAGGTAGTTGTTCAATGAGAAGTTTGTGCTTACTTGTCTTTTGCTTTATGTTTTTGCTTGCTTGTCTATTTGCTTTAATAGGTTAGTTAGGTGCTTTTGCTTGCTTGTTTATTTTCTTTAATAGGTTAGTTAGGTGTTTTTGCTTGCTTGTCTATTTTCTTTAATATGTTAAAGAGTTTATTTTACTTACTTGCTTATTTATTTTCTTTCGTAGGGTAGTTGCTCATTGAATGTAGGTTGGCAAGTTAAAGGTAGTTTTCTTTCATCATTTTCTTAGTATGCTTAGTAGTTTACCTTTGCTTACTGTCATGAACTAGTTTTCTTTACATAGAGTTTTCATTCACTTTCTTAGGAACTATCCATCAGTCCTTGGCCCAAAAGTACTTAGGTTACCTAGTTTCAATTTTCTTAGTAGGGTTTGTTCATTAGATAGGTTTGCTTGAGTGGATTAGACCTAGATAGTTGCTTTCCGTAGTTATACTATACTCCTACCAACCTTTTTACCTTTGGAATATATTTTTCTACAACTCTAAGTTTATTTACCCCAGGTTGACAATTTAATTGAAGGCAATTTAGTGTCTTTTTTAATACATATAAAACACCTAACACCAGGCCCTAAATAAAATCACAGTCAGAAACCGGTACCTGATTCCCCGAATCGACGATCTCCTTGACTAGCTCAAGGGGGCCAAATACTTCAGTAAGATTGATCTGAAGTATGGCTACCACCAGGTCCCAATAGAACAGAAAAATATATGGAAGACTGCCTTCCATTCAAAAGATGGTATTTTTAAATGGTTGGTCATGCCCTTTGGTTTGACAAATTCTCCAACAACTTTCACAAGGATGATGGACGATATCCTGTGACCTTTCACCAATACATTTTTAGTGGTGTATCTGGGTGACATACTCATATATATCAAGACTTGGGAAGAACACTTGTAGCATATTCAAGAGGTTTTTCACACCCTGTGGTAGCACAAGCTATATGCCAACTTGGAAAAATTCTCCTCCAGCATGGACAAGGTCCAATACCTAGGCTACATCATTTATCAACATGGCTTGCATGTGGATCCATCCAAGATCTAGGTCATCTATGACTAACCAGCCTCAACCACACTCATTGAGCTTCAGATCTTCTTGGGCCTTGCCAATTTCTATCACAAGTTCATGTTAGCATTCTCCCATATCGCATGGGCCCTCATCCAAGTAACCAAGGGTGATGGTAAGGAAACATTTGTGTGGGGCATGTCCCAACAGCAATAATTTGATTATTTGAAGCAACGCTTGTTCTTAGCCCCAATACTTTCATTATCGGACCTGCAGAATCCCTTTGAGATTGAGACAAATACTTCAGATTATGCTCTGGGTGTAGTTCTCACTCAGCACGGCCACCCCATGGCCTATCATAGTTAGACACTATCAAATTTCGTCCATAAGTACCCTACTTACAATAAATAAATTTACTCCATTGTGCAATCCTGCTGCTAGTGGAGACATTACATTCTTGGGAAAGAGACAGTGATCCACATTGATCATAAGCCACTGCATTTCATGCAGACACAAGGAAAATTGTAGAATGACTGCCATCAAAATTGGTCCACATACTTGCAGCAGTTCCACCTCAACATCAAGTATAAAATAGGAAGTACCAACCGATTCGTTGATTGCCTTAGTCAACCTCCAGTCGCGGAACTCACCACGGTGCTCGACTCTTATGGCCATGATACCTCTGGATGGCCCCACCTCTATGTGAAAAACCCTGAATTCACCACCACCTACCAAATGTTGGGCAAAAACTTAGTTGTCGCTAATTTCCATCTTCAAGATGGGTTGTTGTGCCATCTGGGACATCTATGTGTTCCATCAAGTGAGTGAGAAAATATTATTTGGGAAGCCCAAAACATTTAGGAGGTAGGACACTTTGGCGTCGAAATGACAATGGCAGTGTTGCAGAAACATTTATACTGGTCGAAACTTTGACAAGATGTCAACAAGTATATCAGGTCCTGCACTGCCTACGTTATTTACAAACCGACCACTAAGAAATAGGGCATGTACACCCATCTTCCTACCCCTGATAGGCCATGGGAATCCATCTCAATGGACTACATGCCGAGCCTTCCTTCCACCAAGAGGATAAATGACTATGTTTTTGTGGTTGTTGATCACTTTTCCAAGATGTCTATTATGGTTGCCTACAAGAAGAGCATCACAACAGAGGCCACTACCAAGCTCTTCTTTGAACGAGTCTAGGTACATTTTGGAATCCCACAAACCATTATCTCAGATAGGGACAGTTGGTTCCTTAGCACATTCTGGTCGAGCCTTTGGTCACTGTTGGACACCAAGCTCAGCAAATCCATTGTCTTCCACCCCCAGACAGATGGTCAAACCGAGGTCGTCAATTGAATGATCATGCATATCCTATGCATGTACAATTCCAATAACCCCTTCACATGGGATGAGAGTCTTCCCTATGTTCATCATAGCTGCAATCGATCCCTACATAGCTCAACCGACCACAAATCCTTTCATGTGGGGTTAGGATTCCAACCATTGGGTCCCATGGATGTTGCACTACCCCTTGCAGCCACCCTGACCTAATCGTCACCTGTTCCAACTGAAGATGAAAAATACACCTAGTTCATTGAGAAGATCCAACACATCCACCAACAGGTTCGGGATGTTTTACAAAAGTCCAATGCCAATTACAAGCAGCGCCATGATCAACATTGGGTGCCACATAAGTTTCAGGTGGGAGACAAAGTTTGGTTTCACTTGCATCAAGAACACCTTAGAGGGCCCCATAAGAAGCTTCACTCACTCCATTACGGACCTTACACCATAACCAAGTTTGTGGGTAACAATTCTTTTGAGATCAACATTCTCCCTTTCCTTGGCTTGCACCCAGTGTTCAACGTGGATCTCCTTCGGCCATATTTCCCACCATTATTGGACACCTCAGATATAACAGAACAGTTGACACCAACAAATATCAACCATGACTACATGAAACATGCATCCAGTGATCATATTGTGAACACACAGGTCAAGGGCACTCGCCAGCAAAGGATCCAGCTTTATTAAGTTTTCAAAGTAGGGAAGCTCCTGCACCAAGGAAAGTGGTTCACCCAAAGCCAAATTCAGCAAAAATTTAATCATCTTATGGGGGAACTCAACGCAAAGGATACTATTTCTTCCTAAGGGGGGAGGATTGATCCAAATGGATTTAGGTGGCCTCCCACCTATTCCAACTGGCTCATTTTGGAATTTTTTCAGTTTGGCGGTTTTTTTCTAGTTTTCGTGTCCCCGACTTCCAGGGCCATTTTGAGACCCTAAACAACGTTTTTAGGGCTCTCCATAGTCAGATTATAGATGAAGTCATAGTATGACAGAAACATGTTTAGTTCTTGGATAGACCTTTCCAATGGGCTATAGTGCACCTAAAACAGAGATCATATGCAAAAGTACGACCTCGTCAAGTTGATGTACTAACTTACCCCAACAGGGCCCACATGACTTTTGACGCTTCATCTCCTAGGGTTAGGTTTTTGTATGTCTAGGATTTTGATATTCTTGTTTATTGTAAAAATTCTTGGAGAGCCTCATTGTAACCATCTTCTTGTGAATGATCACAATCGTCACATCTCTTCTTATAGATAAATCACCACCATTCTAGCAAGATTTTTTTTAGTCTGCATTTTACAGTTTCAGCATATTTCCTTATTGAATAGAAGTCAATTTTACCGTATCTTTGTTATTGTTCCTTGTGATTATGTGTTAAGCATAATAATAATCTGCATTCATTTCGTTTTTCTCATAAAATTTGTCTGGATCAATGCCACTACAGAAAAAAAATTATTGGTTGAATACATGAAACACAATCTGCCAAGTGTAAGTCAAATGTGTGATCAAGGACACGGGCTTGCATTTGATTCAAAAAAGTGCGAGATAAGGAAAGAAAAATTAGGCAAGGTTGTAGCTATAGTTTTAAGGACTCCAAGCAACATATATGTTCTAAATGAAATAGGAAAGGAAAGATGTTTCTTAGGAAAGGACGATGAAAGTTGGCTCTGGCATAGAATAATGGGTCACATAAATTTTGACAATATTTTCAAAGTCAGCAAAAAGGAAGAAGTAAGATAAATTCTTGAGATCTCAAAGCCAACAAACATTCTATGCAAGCATTATCTACAGGGAAAACAGACCAGGACAATGTTAGAAAAACAGGATCGCGAAGCAATAAAATTAAAAATATATATATGGAAATAAATCACAGAAGATACACAATACAATAGAGACACAGATATACGTGGTTCACCAGTGTGGGCTACGTCCACCAGAGAAATTTCTAGGTCCTTCATTTTTATTATCCATCAAATGAAGAGATACAACCTACAGCACACCCGTTGTAACTTCCTCTTCTTTCTCTCATGGTCTCTTCTCTCATAATACAATATTTGCAATGATGCATAGCCACAATACATTTCCCTCATAAAAGAGGGTTGCCTTCTAGGGAAAAAATACCTAACACAACTTCTACCGTCAAATCTGTGACCTTATAATGAACAGTCTAGATTTACTATGAAATTACAATATACATTTACATGGCAATTTTTCCTTCGAGGGCTTCACCCCCCATGCAACCCCCCCACATGGAGGGGTGTATATTCTTCATGGGGTATAAACATGGATGAAAACAAAGACCTATGAAACAGAAAGATAATCAGGCTCCACAACCAACAGGAAAAGTTAAGTTAAAGGAACATTCCACAACAAAACCACTCGATATTTTACTTACTGATCTAGTTGGACCAACAAGAATGAAGGGATTGAAAGGTGAAAAATATTTCATGTATTGTTTTATGACTACACAAGAATGACTGCAATTTTATTTCTAAATAAGAAATCAGAGGCATTTGAAATCTTCAAGACATACAAAGAGATGGTTGAAACTGAGACAGAATTGAAAATCAAGTGTTTGAGATCAGACAATGGAGGAGAATTAACATCAAAGGAATGCATGTAATTCTACAGCGATCATGGGATAAAGAGTCAAATTGCAATAGCTAGGACACCTCAACAAAATGGAGTTGTTGAAAGAAAAAATAGGACAGTATAGGAAATGGCCAGAACCATGCTAATGGATTCCAAGTTGATAGATTTTTTTGGGTACAAGAAGTACATACAACAGTTCACATTCAAAACAGAGGGATGCTTATAACTAAAAATGATAAGACTCCATATGAGCTATGGAAAGGAATACCAGCAAATGTGAATCATTTCCGAGTTTTCGGAACCAAATGCTACATCAAAAGAGAAGATGGTAGAATGGGAAAGTTTGATTCATGAAACGACAAAGGAATACTGGTTGGGTACTCAAGCAAAAGGAAATCATACAAATGCTTCAATATCATACTCAAAAACATAGTGGAAAGCATAAATGTGACAGTTGATGAGACAGATGGTCAAAAGATAAAAGAAAGTAGAAAATATTCAGTGGAATAGGATCACAAATAATATTTGAAAGAAGAATAAGTAGATGAATATGAAGAAGAAGAGAAGTCAGAAGTAAAGCAAGAACAATAGGACATTCTATCACCACCAAAGACACCCAAAAAACGAGTGCAGAATAGTCATTCATCAAATCAGATTATTGGAAATAAATATGCAGGAGTTGAAACCATAATAATAATATGTTCACCAGAACAGCAACATCTAGCACTATTGTCTACAATTGAGCCAAGCAGTTTTGAAGAATCCAGCAAAGATGAACATTGAGTCAAGGCCATGGATGAAGAGTTAGATCAGATAGAGAAGAACACACATGGGAACTAGTTCCAAGACCAAAGAACAAGAATGTCATCAGTACAAAGTGGGTCTTCAAGAACAAATCGAACGAGGATGGATAGGTTACTAGGAACAAAGAAAGACTGGTTTGCAAAGGATAATCTCAAGTTGAAGGTAAATATTTTGAAGAGATGGTTTCCCTAGTTGTCAGGATGGAAGCAATCAAACTAATACTAGATTATTCATGCTCCAAGAATGTTAAAGTGTATCAGATGGACATAAATCAACATTCCTAAACAGATATCTAGAAGAAGAAGTCTACATTGAGAAACCAGAAGGATTTCGATTATCAAATAAGGAAAGTCATGTTTGCATATTGAAGAAGGTTTTATATGGTATCAAACAAGCCCCCAAAGCATGGTATTCGAGACTAGACAGATGATTATAGAAACAAGGGTTCAGGAAAGGAAATGCAGACAACAATCCCTGCATAAAGATGGATCTAGACAGTATATTTATTATTGAAGTCTATGTAGATAACATCATCTTCGGAAGTGACGATGATATGATGATTCAGAAGTTTTCCAAAGATATGAAGCACGAGTTTGAGATGTCCTTTCTTGGTGAATTAACCTTCTTTTTAGGATTATAGATATGGTAGAGAAACAAATGTATCTTCACCTCTCAAGAAAATCATATTAGAGAAATGTTGAAGAAATTTGGAATGACAGATTGCAAACCAGACAGTACTCCAATGCAGACAAGTTGTAAGTTAAGTAAGGATGATGATTCCAAGTATGCATATCAAAGATAGTACAAATCGATGATTGGTAGCTTACTTTATGTGACAGCTTCTAGATCAAGGGTGATGCATGAAGTTGGAAAGGTTGCAAGGTTTCAGGTGGCACCAAAGGAATCAAATGTTTTGGCAGTAAATAGGATATTCATATATCTCAAAGGTACGAAAGAATTTGGTTTATGGTATCCAAAAGGATCTATCTCATGTTGCCTACACAGATGCATATTGGGTAGGTTGCATTGATGATAAAATAAGTACAAGTGGAGCATATTTATACTTGGGTGAGTTCCTAGTATCATGGATAAGCAAGAAACATTCATCGGTATCTTTGTCCACAACAGAGGTAGAATACATTGCAGCAGCAGCATGTTGTACGCGGGTTCTTTGGATGAAGCAGACTTTGCACAATATGCAGTAAATTATGATGAGCCCATTTCAATACTTTGTGACAACACCAACTCCATCAGTATTTCAAAGAGTCCAGTGATGCACTCTAAGACGAAGCACATTATTATCAAGTATCACTTCTAACGAGAACAAGCCATAGACAAGAACATCAAGCTAGAGTATGTTGAGACAAAGGAGAAGATTGCAGATATCTTCACCAAACCTCTTGCAAGGGAACCTTTCGAATATTTGCGACAGAAACTTGGAGTAGTTTATGCCCCGCATTGATCTACTCAGCATCAATCTTAACTAGATAGGGGGAGAGAAATAGAAGTCTTGAAGAAGTTCAAGTAACGAAAGGTTTGAATTATTTTCATATGTACATCAAAGAATTACACGAGGAAGCGCCATGAATAGAAAAGTCTGTAGAGTTAGCAGAGGCTTGTATATAGGGGGAGCATTCCCGGATGAGGAGTACCCTTTTCCATTGATGTCAAATGGGGAGAGATAAAGAGTAAGGCATGGAGATATAGAGGCATCCAGTTAGGGGGGGAGAGTAAGGCATGGAGAGATAGAGGCATGCAAATAGGGGGAGCATGAGCATAAGTATTATCATTCCTAAGTGTTGCCATCAATTCTGAAGGGGGGTATTGTTGGAAAATTGGTTGCAATTGATGTCAATGAATATTGGATTCATGTCAACTAATGTGATGGGTGTATTTGGAGAAGTCTCCAAAGTGGTTCCCTTATGGTGTATCTCTAAGCATGGCCCTCATGGGAATACACTTTGAAGAAGTCTACAAGAAACCCTTAAGCATGGTTAAGGATCCCCTAGTTGAATGAGGATTTAGGTCATGAAGGATGGAGTAAATGAAGGTAATTAACTCATGAATGGTAGTACTCAACTTACCTTTTCTGGTTATTTGTGGAATGTCACAGAGATCCTCATGGTTAGGGAGATATGGCCTTGTAAATTTGGAAGCACTGAAGAGTGGAAAAGAAGCCCCTAGTTTGTTATAAGTCTTGTTCAAAGGAGTAAATTTGTTGTAACTATAAAACCCTAGAAGCCCTAAATTAAGGAGAGTAGTTACCTAGCAAGATTATATAAGAACCTCAAGGAGTTATCCATAAGTACACTTACACACTCATTCATTGATTATCTATCTTATGAACTAGTAATATTTTTCTAAGGTTGTGACGGTGTTTTTCTGAGGTAGCTAAGGAAGGTTGAAGGAGAAAGTCTCAGGGTTGCATAAAACCCTAGTTTCTAAGGTATTCGCGGGTTTCAAGTCATAAGGGTGTGGATGTACGCAAGTTAAAGTGAAGGAAATTGTGGATATCCATAGGTTGTAGAAGAGAAGGTCGTGTATATGTGAAAAGATAATGAAGGTTTGAATAGATGTTGGTACCAGGTCCCTAGTGTCTGAAATCAAGTTCATAGGTCAGCATTCTATAGGTTCAGGTCAGCTATAGAAGTTTTGGTATGGTTATTAGCTTGTTTTGATGCTTAAATTTTCTTATGATGTTGTGAATGCTCGAGGAATTCTTGGTATGTTAGTCTTGTACTTGGATATGGTATATGTTGGTTAGTTGGATAAGTGAGCAACACTCTTATGTATGGTACAACATTGATATGGTTCTTATATATCACATCCTTGAGTTGATTGTATATGGTTGAGGGATATCCATGTTGTATGGTGATGTATGCATGAGGAGCATGCATAGGATTTTTGAGATACTTCATTGATGATATGGTACAGATTTGCATATGCTTGATGATATGGTATATGGCATAGGGTGTACATGGTTAATTCTCTAGTTCATGATTCACTATTCATTGTTGATGTATCTTTTTTTTCATAATTGATGCATGAGATAGTAAGTCTATCAGTATACACTTGATGCATGGTATGGTACAGGTATAGTTGGTTGATGATCATATACATGTTGATGTGACAGTGATAGAGACAGAGTGATGGTGACAAAGATAGAGTGATAGTGATAGAGACAGTGACAGATATAGAGTGACAATTATAGTGGCAGTGACAGTGGCCGAGTTTGTGATAGACATTTATTCTACATTTATATTACAGGGTGGTTGGACAGGGCAAGGAAATATGGTTGTAACCACCTTCCAGTTGTAGTTGGAGAACCTAGGGGGTTGTAGCCTCCTTCTGGTTGGAGCCAGATAATTAGGGAATTGCAGCTTCCTTCAAGTTGGACCTTGAGAATAGGGGGTTGGAGAATCCTTCCAGTTGTAGCTAGATAATTGGAAGGTGGTGCTTCCAATGAATGTTTTCTTTTGATAAATATATAAGAAAATCATTTTCGTGGTTTTATCCCATTTGGGTTTCCACGTAAATATTGGTGTATTATGTATATATTTTGATGTGATGTTGTTTATGATTATACTATTGATGATATATTGAATTCTAATGATAAACTGTTGAATATTGTTGAAGAATAAATTGTGGTTAAAACTACTATAATTGCTCATTACTGATTCACCCCCCCGCCTCTTAGTAATCCAACATATATGTTATGAAGACTATGTTGAGCATGTCTATATAGAATGTGGACAAGTATAGAGACTTCTTGGGCACAGGCTCAATTTTGGGGGAAAAGCACAACGTGGGAGGCGGATGTGCATGCAGGAAAAGCAGCATGTGTAAGGTAGACACACATGTAGGAAAAGAAGTGTGTGTAAGGAAAATGCACATGCAGGAAAAGAAGCATGTGAAATATAGATGCACATGCAGAATATGAAAGCATGTGAGGCACGCATGCAAGAATACATAACCATTCTAGGGTTAGGGTTTTGGTAAGAATATATAATGGCTAGTAAGCCAAGAACATGTATAAATAGGTACCTAGAAGGTCTTGGTTGAGTTTGTTGTTCTTCGGTAGGGAGTCAGATGTCATGTGGTTGGTCATTGTTACTATGTTATTTCCAATCAATGTTGTAAGTTGTTGAGCTGAGGAGAGAAAACAAGGTAGATATTGAGGGTTAGATCATAGGCTGAGGAGCCTGGTGTGATCTAGTCTGCCTCATTGTAGATCTCGACCTATTTTGATGAAGGATTGTAATGTAAAAGGCGCTTTAGTTTGGGAAACATAATAATAAAAGAGCAAAGAAGACAAATCTTTGTGGACATAACCCAAGAGGAGTGAACCACATTAGATCATGTGTTATGTGAGGGAATGTTGTGTATCTCCTTTGATGTTAATGATTAGATGTTAGAAACATGTATGAATGACTTAGTTATATCTGTTAATTTACATGCATGAGTAAGAATGACAGATTAATAAAGATAAGATGAATGTTAGATTAAATAAATGAAGATAACAGAGGTTAATTCCATCTCCCCATTCATTCCCAGGTTGCAAGCACCTGAGCGTTGCAGCCACCCATAAGAACTATATCGGGTGAGACTGCGCAGTGCATTTTGTGTGTTGCGTCGCCTTCTAGTTTACCAAGAGGGTCGATAGTTTTAAGGGGGTTTTGTTGGAAACTATAGTAGATATGAACCTGGGTCAGCCTAAGAATGGTAGCAAGGATGAAGCCTAACCAACAAATGGTTATGTTTTCATTGGAACATAATGGGATTGAGTGAATGGGATCTGTTGAAGAATCGTGAAAAGGATGTCAGATCTAGTGACAAAACGTTAGAAGAATGAGAATATAAAAGGGGATGTTGAAACCATATAACCCAATGAAGGCAGAGATAGAGAGCTAGTTGGAAAAAAAGGAGCTGGAATTTGCACAGAAAGATAACAGAAACCCAAAGTTAACACCACGCAAATATTTGGACAAGTACATATTTAGCGTTTTGCATGAAGTATTTTTCTGTGATTTCCCACATGTGTTGCAAAAGTGGATATTCATGTTGAAATACAACCACCCTACAAATCGGATCATACATCTAGAGTGGAATTTTGTGGATATCGCACAGTTACAACAAGTTGACAATAAATTTACGCGTGCAGTAGATTTTTGGTTAGACAACATTGTTGCAGGATTTATCACATAGTTTGCAGTAGATATTGTGAAGTCCTACAGTGTATCAGAGAAAGAGTTCCTGAAGGGACCTTGAGAAAGGTATATCAGATCGTTGTATATTGTATAACAAAGGTGTAATGATAATGGCCTCGGGCATCTAAACTTCCCTACGTGCATGGGGAAATGGGGGAAGCACTGAAAAGAGATGGAGAAAAAGAGGAAGAGATGAATAAAGGAAAGAAGGAGGCCTTAGATCCAATCATGATGGAGGAATACCAAATCAAGAAGATCATGGAAACAGCTGGAAGAACAAGAAGTGGAGTACCCTACCAATACAATATGAACAATAAGAAGAGATCCATAACCGTGAGGGAAGGCTTGGAAAGTGATGAAGAAGAGGTAGAGGATCTTCAGGTTGTGGAGAAGATTGAGGAAATATTGTGTGCAACATATGAAAGTAATGCAATAGGTCTAAGGGAATAAACCATAGGAATAACTCCTATCCATATCAGTGTCAGTGTGGAACCCATAAAACCATGTGAGACTAATACACGAGAAAGAACACCACAGTTTAGACAATCGAATTTCAGTGGAAGAAATGCAGAAGGAAGTACATCTACATAGGGAGAGACAATTGGGGGATCTAGTTTAGGAAGTATTATTCAAGGATCTACATCGCACAGAGGTAATAGTTTAGCATTTAGGATGGCAGGACATGATCCCACCATCAAGTTACCAGAATTCAAGGGAGAGGTGTCGGAGGACCCTGAGAAGCACTTGTTCATATGTGAAACGATCTGGGAAGAAAAGCGTATCATAGATGAGGATACCAAACTTACACAATTAGCCATCATGCTAAGAGACCACGCACTGGATTGGTACATGAGCTTAGATGAAACTAGTCCACCAGGAACAACCAGAACGATTATGGATATCAAGAAGTTATTGATAAATGAATTCTAGAAGCCTAGCTCTGAGGATCAGTACATGAATGAGATGATAGAGATAAGACAGAAACAAGGAGAATCTATTTAGGAGATAGACCATAGATTCAAATGATTGAATGGAAAGTTGAAGTATTTCATGAAAAATATGCATCATAGGCATCTATTTGTGAATTCACTACTACCACACTTGAAATACCCTTTGAGACAGCAGAAGCTTTAGACCGAGGCAGAGGCTCTGTAGGCAACCTTGTAACTAGAAGACAACCAATATCAGAAGACAGATCCAGCAATAGAGTAACTCAAGAAGAACCCAAAGAATATACCATTTCAATTAAACCAGAATAGGAGTAAGGACAAAAGAGAAGTTGTTTGGTGTACCACATGTAGGACAGAAAGATATCACAAGAATGAATTCCCAATATTCGCGCAGTACATGGAATCAGGACTTCCAAACCATTTTCCATCAGAAGGACTATGGTGTGAGATATATAAGACATAGGTACTTGATCCATATCACTGTCCAATGATGCAAAAATACTAGACAGTGACTAATAGTTCATATTGAAACTTTTTCAAGTCAGTAGACCATGATGAAAAAGATTGCAAGACAATGGATTTGATAAGGGAAAGAACATCAGACACCTATAGGGTGCAGGAAGAGATGATGATAGGGCAAGTTTCACCACAGTTTAACCAAGTACTAGCCCCATATAACACTACCCCATAGCAAAATAACACTGCGCAGTCGTAGTACAATATCGTGCAGCCACAGTATAATCTCGCGTATTATAACCAAGTGCCCTAGTACAATGCACTGTGAGGATATCGAGATAGCTATAGAGGTGGAGGAAAAGTTAGAGGAATCTTTGGAAGAGGTAGAGGATCGGTAGTATGCTATAATTGTCAACAACGAGGGCACTATGAAAGAGAATGTCCACTTCCACCTGCGACATGTATGTATTGTCGCGCATCTGATCATGACACAGAAGATTGTCCTACACTATTGGGGAAGATCCAAGAAAAGAGAAATTAGAACAATCAGAATGTTCAATGTATTTTTGCAGAAGCGAGGGATGATGGAAGAAATATCTGCATATTTACATGTGGAGGAGCTAAGATAGGAGATGGCATAGTAAGACAAGATCCAACACCACAGAAGAAGTTTGATGCGGAGAATGAAAATTAGATATTCAAGCAAGCCATACAAGAATTCTTGAAGCCAGACATTGCATCTACATCAAATGCATAGCACACTCATGACGTACCAATGTACGAGATGCCTTCATCATTGAATCGCACTAATGAAGCACAACCCCTAGGAAAAGTAAGTACCATAAAGGCTTTTTCGCAATCCTGTGTTAAACTAATAAATGAGCCATCATATGTTAAATTGTTACAAAATATGTTAGATATATGTAACACATATGTAGAGGTAAAGCTAGAGCAGAAAACAGTTAATCATATGCATACAAGGAGAAGGACAAGCAGAGAATTCGGACTGAATTCCAACAATGGAGATTTCAACATGGGGAATATTATACTGGATTTAGGCTCTGAAGTGAATGTACTACCCAAGAAGACATGGAAATGTATGGGAGATCCCACATTAGGATATTCACCTGTTTAGCTGAAACTAGAAAATCAACATAGGGTTCTACCAATTGGAAAGCTAAAGGGTGTGATAGTAGATCTAGATGGAGTGCACACTAAAGCTGATTTTGAAGTGATAGAAATAGTGGATGGAACGACACCTTATCCAGCATTGCTTGGCTTGGATTGAGAGTTTCAAAATTAGGCCATAATCAATTTGAAGATGAGGAATATGACATTCGAGTCACGAGATTACATATTTTTTGCACCACTAGATCCATCAAAAGGAGAAAGGTTTGTAGAACCCACTTGCTTAGAGCTGGAGGAAATTAACTAGTTATACAAAACCACTGTGCGAGAAGAATATTATGTGAATTCAATTTCATATGGGGTACTCAGCTGGAGAAGTATCACGTCATGTGCGTCAGACTCAGATACAGGGTTGGATAATTGGTAGTAGATATTACATGAAGTCTCCACAAGAATATGCACAAGAATAGACCGCATAGTAAGATGAGTAGGTACAGAGATAAGAGAACCTCCCATATTTCATGGGGTGAATCAATTAGAATAATTACTAACAAGATAGGAAGATGAAGTGTTATAAAATCAGAGGCTCTTATATCTAGACATAGCACTCAAGGAAACACCTACAAGATTGTGGGGTGCGCACAAAGGGATAGTCAAGGAATGATACCAATGTAAGAGATTATTGTGCATTAGATTTGGTGTAGAATAGGGAAGCAATCAACTGCAAAGATATGATGGATAGGGGACACCAACGGAACACTTGGAGAAGTGAAAAACATTCTAGAGAATGACACCACCAGAAGAATGGCCTCATCATTTTATTCATACATTGGAAGGAATTCCAGGAAACTGGTATGTAGACTAGGAATTTTGTAGAGGCACTACAGAATGGACAACATTACAGTAGAATTATATAGTCACTTTTTCATTTGAACATGAGAAACCCAACATAGATTCAACACTCAAATAGATCAGAGGGGTAATATTCATTCGAGAACCAGAGGTTGAACTTATAATAGAGTATCAGCAGTAGAACAAACAGACATTGAAAGAACTACTTTCATGCTACCATGTGCAGGAAGAAGAACCAGATCAAGATGACCCACGCAACATTCAAATTACAAAAATTGAAGGAGAAAGGGAGGTGGAAGGTCCATCTCTTGAATCAGAAGTATTTGGTGTGTTAATCAAGGTGAAGAAATTAAATATTGGGACAAATGATAATCCCAAAATGGCCAGTATTGAAGACCACTGGGATGAACAAACAGTAGAAAAAATAACAGAGTTTTTGCACAAGTACAGTGGAATTCTCCCAAGAACCTTTATAGAGATGAAAGGCATAGCAAGAGAGCTAGGAGATATGAA
This sequence comes from Picea sitchensis, assembly GCA_010110895.2. Taxonomy (NCBI): domain Eukaryota; kingdom Viridiplantae; phylum Streptophyta; class Pinopsida; order Pinales; family Pinaceae; genus Picea; species Picea sitchensis. Next base: position 86,024 of record SNQJ01S0005583.1, read on the forward strand.
GATACCTATCAAACCTGAGGCTAGATTAGTCAGACAATGACCATATATATTGAACCCAATATATAAGAAGAAAGTAAAAGGAGAAATTGACAAAATGTTGGAAGCTGGTATCATAGAACCAATGGAGAAAAGTGAATGGGTAAGCCCTATGGTAGTTCAGGAGAAGAAGCAAGGAGGCATAAGGATATGTGTCAGTCTGAGGAAGTTGAATGATGCTTTCCTACATGACCCTTTTCCTACTCAATTTACAGATGAAGTATTAGAGAATGTAGGAGGCCAGGAAGCATACTCATTCACAGATGGATTCGTAGGCTACCATCAAATCAACATAGCTCCAAAATACATGTACAAGACCATTATTGCCACAGAATGGGGATCCTACCAGTAAACAACCATGCCTTTTGGGCTGATGAATTCGTCCATCATTTTTTAGAAGTATATATGGATGATTGGACAGTCTACACTCTGTTGAAATATCATGTAGAGGTATTAGGGTTGATGTTGAAAGATGTAGGCAGTGTCAGATATCATTTATATCAAGAAGTTCATCTTTGGGACACTTTTTGGGATACTATTGGACCATATAGTGTGAAAACAAGTCTTTCTAGTAGATCATGCCAAGATTGTAGTGATTGTCAATTTACCACCACCAAAATCAGTATGTCAGTTAAGAGAAACATTGGGACACACATGCTACTACAGGAAATTCATAAAAGGGTATGCGTAGATCACTATGCCGATGGAGAAACTGTTGAGGAAATATAGTAAATTTCAGTGGAATGAGGATTGTCAGTGAGGGTTGGACACTCTAAAAGAGAAGATGGTAACAACATCGATACTATTATTCCCAGATTGGGAAAAGACATTTCATGTTCATGCAGATGAATCATCCATAGCACTTGGATCTATTCTGGCACAGCTAGGAGTAGAAGAGTTATACCATCCTATAGCATTTGCAAGAAAAAAATTGTCATAGTCAGAGTATAACTACAATACTATAGAAAGAGAAGGCCTAGCAATGTTATATGCATTCCATAAGTTCATACATTATCTACTTGGGAAAAAAATTAAAATGTTCACAGATCATTCTACCCTAAAATACCTAGTCAATAAGCCAGTGTTGGG
>SNQJ01S0005583.1:87155-99889 GCA_010110895.2 Picea sitchensis
GGGGGGGGGGGCGGGGATCTGTAGATGGTTATTGTTGTTTTAGGAGTTTGAATTTGAAGTGATATTCAAGCCAGGGAAGTTAAATGCAGGACCTGACCACCTATCAAGGATCACCAATGGAGAGGAACCTATGAATTTAGAGGACAACTTCGTTGATGCACAGTTATTTTCAATCCAAGTAGATGATGGATATTTTGTTGACATCATTCAATACTTGAGTACAGGGACTGCACCACAAGAATTCAACACTGCGCAGAATAAAAATATGGTATTCAAAGCTACAGACTATCAATTGATTGCAGGACACTTATACAAGATGGGTGYAGATAACATTTTGATAAAATGTGTACTAGAACATTAAAGGCCTGGGATTTTAGCAGAGGCTCATGGGGGAATAGTTGGAGGACATTATATAGAAAAATCTATCACGTAGAAGGTATTTCATGCAGGACTATGGTGGTCGACCATCCACAGAGATGCCAAGGACTACTTCCAGAGATGTGATGTATGTCAAAGGGTTGGTAAACCTAATAGACGGGATGAGATGCCCCTAAGACCACAAGTAAAGTTGCAAGTATTCGACAAATGGGAAATAGATTTTGTGGGACCAATTAATCCACCAACAAAGAGGTCAGGAGAAAGGTATATCATTATTGTGACAAAGTACTTATCGAGATTGGAATAAGAAGCACCAGTAAAATATTGTAGTGTAGAGAAAATAGAACACTTCATGTTTGAGCAAGTGATCACTAGATTTGGATGACCAAGGATTTTGATGAGTGACCAAGGCACTCACTTCATCAATAGTACTATCAAGGCTATGAATGAGGAGTTTGAAGTATATCATCAAAATAGTACACCATATCACCCTCAAGCAAATGGAACAGTGGAAGCCTTTAATAAGATCATAGAGAATGCATTGACAAAGATCTTGTTGACGGGGAAAATTGACAAGTTGTCAACTTGAAGAACAGGTCCGGTCCGAGGTTGTATAAATAACCCAAGTTGTTGGTGTAACATGTTCTGACAGGTTTAATGGATATGTTAGCCAATCTAAGTTCCTAAAACAAAGAAAAGAGTAAAACTATCTAATGCTAAAACTATAATAATCTATGAACTTTAATCTAATTATTTACAAAATATAATAAACAGAAAAAGAAAGTATGAACATATCTCTTACACACAGAATTTACAGGTTGCAAGTTTTAATGAAAGTTGTGCAAAATCAATGTAAAAGTACTTGTTTTCAGAAGCAGATAAAGAAAGAACATTTTTTGTATTTTCTTTTTTCTAATTATAAATCAAATAAAATTGGAATTAACTAAGTTATGAAACAAAGATACACAAATGGTCAAAGCCAATCTGAAACTTTCATGTTTCACTAATACATAAAATGACAGAAATTAGAAGCAGGTGAAGCTAACCTGTTATTAGTTTGTTAAATGTGTCTGTGCTTCTATACGAACAAAGAGCATCTAGCTACCCCGCCTGTGAAATAAATTTGCAGTAGGCTTATACTAAAATTTTCCTGAATAAATTCAAGGAATGTATTGGCAACCGGGATTTAAGAACAGAATAGTGAACACATATAATCCAGTGATCTTATAATTATGAATGATTACAGTCAGATAAATCCTTATGTAAAACATTCATTTATATCTATTAATTAAACATCAAAGAAAAATTTTGATGTTAAAATTGATATGATGATCACAGTCACAACATATGGAAGAGAAAATCATGAATAACATTTATAGCATGAATATCATAGAATATAACATGTCATTGAGACTAAAGTTATACAACACATTAATATCCCAAGATAAGATAAACAAAACATCAATGGAACAACATTCACAGTGGTCTAAAGCCATAATTCTATAAGTTGTTCCATTAAGTTATGAGAATCATTCGTCCATCATTGGTTCCAGGCCAAGATATAACCAGGTCCTCCTGTCTCCCCCAGATCAGCTCAAGACCACTTTTCGTACCCCATGGGGGACTTGTGCCTACAGAAAGATGCCTTTTTGGCTCATAAATGTCGGGGCCACTTTCCAGAGAGCAATGGACATTGCCTTTCATGGTCTTGTAAATCAATCACTAGTGGTTTATCTTGATGACGTTACCGTTTTTTCTAAAAACAAGAAAGATCACTTGTATCACCTTAGGTTTGTCCTAGAACGATGTCGCAAGTACCGAATATCTCTCAACCCTAAGAAATCAATCTTTGTGGTAGAGCAAGGCAAACTACTTGGGTTCATAGTATCCAAAGATGGAATGATCATTGACCTGGAAAGAACCCAAGCTATCGCTAAACTCTCCCCTCCCTCTTCCAAACAATCAATGCAATCCTTTTTAGGAAAAATTAACTTTGTCATAAGATTTGTCCCAAGTTTCTCAGAAATGGTAAGGGACAGTCAACCTTCTAGTACTTATAAAGGTACCACGCAGTAAAAAAATATGTATATATTGTATTATAGTAGAAGTAAGAGAGAGAAAAAGTGGGAAAAAAAATAGGTCAACGCACATGGAGGGCCTTGATAGAATAGAACTGGGCGAACAAAACAGGGCACTGCAAGAAAACCAGGGTTCGAAAATGTGACGCGCGGAAGAGAAGTGAACGGGTAGAAAGGTACAGTGCGCAGGAAACACAACGAAAAGTGAAAAAGTGACAATTATTAGTGTGACTCAGCTGTCACTTCTCCGTCCCACTATAAGTTGAAAAAAAGGGGGAAACTGACTCAATGTGTTATTTGCTAAGGAGAAGAATGAAGAGCTGAGTGGAAGAGTGATAGAGTGTGGATTTGCGCTACCATCTATCGATTTGAGAGCCTGTAGTTTGTATTTCCTTACCATGTCACCACTGAGGGTTGGAGAACCAAGTAGAACCGGGTGAAACACACGGAGTAGCACATGAGTGCCACAAACCGAAACCAACATTATGCCTACAATGGTGGATGTGGAGGAAATCCACACACTGAAGTATGAGCATACCACATTATATGTGGAGGAGGAGCAAGAACCCGCATAGGAGCCCGAGCAGCCGAAAGAGGATGTTGAACGGATGGAATCTGATGTGTCTAGGGGTAAAGGGCCACAACAAGAAGAGTCATCCATGGGTTCCATGTAGTAGAGTCTAGAGCCAGAACCAGAGCTCGAAACAGAGCAGGAGGTCATACCATAGGGTGGGGTATCATCCCACGAGGGAAAAAGAAGGTGCAAGCAGAAAGCAGTCTCCATGGAATACAACGCATGCAGGCAGAACTAGGTATAGCGATGTCAAAGATTCCCGAGGGAGTGTAGACCGAAGATAACATGGTAGGAGGAGTCGATAGCTTTAAATACTCTGACCATGATGTCTCTGATGCAATAAAGTTCCCAAAGTTAGCAGCACAAAGATACCTAGAGAGAAGGGGAGAAGACCTATCAGGAGTGCCACCATTAAAGCCTACGTAGTGGATCATGGGACTGTACAACACCGGAATCATGAATTTACTAGACATACCATGCTTCAGGTGAGGGTGCGGGAAATACATAAACGGATGTGTCAAATAACTATTAGAAAGGGTGCACGGAGGAATCTTGTGGATGGATAGGCTAGTGTCGATCAACTCCGATCTCAGTGTATCAATTACAAGGCTACCCACAGATGGGGAGAATCTATAATAGTACCTAGAAGAAAAAACTAAGGTGAAATCCATCTTAGATGAGATCAAAGAAAATTATGGAGAAGAAAGGGGTAACAAGGGTATCAGGATCAGGGAAATCAATGATCTTGAAATATGATTTGCAACATGGTTGTTGGATTGCAAATTATTGCACAAGGGTCGAAAAGAGGAAGTTCCCACAAGAGTAGTAGCAGTTGTGGAATAGTGCACAAAGGGGAGCTCGATGAGTTGGGGGTCGTATCTACTAAACTCATTCCTTGAATGCTGCAAGGATGCGCAAGACTGAGGCTCTGAGTTCCACTATTCATGGTTACTTATCCTCATTGCACTTATAGGGTGGAAGGAACCCACATACACTATGTTCATGCCAAGGAAAGGAAAATGTGGTGCAACGTGCTACACATCATTGTGAATTACACCAAATCCCAAAAAACGAAAGCCAGCAGTGACATGTTTTCTCTGTACTTAACAGACATCCATAAAATCTTGGAAGATACATGGAGGATCTCCCCGGAAACTTTCCAGGAGTTTGGAAAGATGGTTAATTTCTAGGAATCATGCCACAACATGTGGTTGCACGCAAAGAAGGATCCAGAAAAGGAGTGGTTGCAGTTGAAGTATTGTGTGATGACGTAGGAAATCCACATGGAGGTTCAGGAGTGGCCCAAGGAGTGTAAAGTGCCAACAATCCCAAAGATGGTGCCAAGAGCACAAACGTGAATGCAGGACAAAACAATCCTCATGCAGCAAACAGCCACAAATGGAGCAAGCACCAAGAAAAATATGGCACAGGTCCAAGAAGGGGGCAACGCTCCCATAAAAAGAAAAATAGAAAGAAGAAGCCATCCCAACGAGGTGTGACACAAGGATCATTACATGTAGAGAAGACAACAAGGGAAACAACGGAACAAGTGTGTGTAGAAGAAAGACAGATGGAGACACGTGAAGTTTTAATGAAAGAAGAAGAAGGGAAGTAGACAGGCATGGACACACAAATTCCAAAAGAATTTGAACCAACATATTCCCAAAGGGAAAGGCCAGGGGAGCAAGCAAGTGGCGATAGGAATAAAGAAAAGGCCCACAGGAAATAAATGGAAACATCACTGACATCAAATGACTTAGAGTTGATAGCCACGACAGTAGAATATCGACTATCAGAAGTATGGGGAAATGAAAAAAACCATCGAGCTTCAATTTTGGAATAGGTACAGGAGGTAAAAATTGCGCTAGAACAGTTGAGGATCAAGGAAAAACAGCAACAAAAGGAAAAATCAGTGCCAGTAAGAGAAGGAGAACCTGTCGAAGAGACAGTACAAATCACAACGCAAGGAAGTGCTAAATTTATCATAACACCAGATATGTTGTTCATCGATGAGGAAACATCGCAGAAGCCCATGAAGGATATCAAAATGTTGGACTTGGATTTTCCCAATATCCCAAAAAATGAATTGTATAAGTTATAGGTTAACATCACGTAGGAGATTCAGTCCAGAGTAAGGTCTGACGCAACGAATCTACAAATAGCACAGGAGGAAAATATAGTACTAAAGGAAGCCAACAGCTAGGAAGGGCAGAAGAAAGAGATAGTGAAGAAAAAATTGGACGATATGGAGAACCAGATAAACGCGATATTTCAAGCCATCTCAGATGAAACGACATCAGAGGAAGCATATTCGGAGGAGAAGATAACAAGGATAGCGCAGACTCTGCAACAATATAAAGAGCATATCAAGGAACTAGAGGAGCACGCAGTACCTACTACTCCTCCAATAGTCCAAGCGCAAAGAGAGAAAGACACAATAGCAGCTGCAGAAAACATCACATAGAACATACATAGAGTGTAAAAACTCCTGGAAAAGAGCGGCCACCTATGGAAACAACTATTAGAGGATGGGAGCCTACAAGAGCTGCAAGGAAAGGAAGATAAATTGCATGCAACAATGGCAGATGTCAAGCAGCGATAGAGGACAATGTCACTGCCAAAGAAGATCAAGACGGCCGCAGAAATGAAGAACCTTCAGGCAGAAGAAAAATTCATGCAGGAATAGAAGATAACACGGAAGGCTCGGTTTGAGCCTCTACAAAAAAAGGCATAACAGTTGGTCATGGAAATCGACGCAGCAAAAGTACACCTCGAACAAATAGGCTTCGAAGGGGGCGAGATCTTACAACTACCAGTCATCGCGTAGGTGGTCGAAGAAATATCATCAAGGAGTAGTCAGGCTCAAGAGAAGTGTCAAAGGGTAGCAGGTATGTACGAATCACTGGCACAAGCAGTGACAGATGTTGGAGCTAGGCAGTGACTCAGGACGAGTCACGATGTCGGTGTTGGGGGCTTGTTGGGCGCAGGCCCAGTTTTGGTTGAAATGCATGACATGGGAGGCGGATGCACATGTAGGAAAAGTAGCACATGTAAGGAAGACACACATGCAGGAAAAGTAGCACGTGCAATACAGACGTGCATGAATAAGAGGAAAGCATGCAAGGCACGCATGCAACAATACCTAACCATGCTAGGGTTAGGGTTTTGGTAATAATATGTAATGGCTAGTAAGCCAAGAACATGTATAAATAGGTACCTGGGAGGTTTAGGTTGGGGTTTTCGTTCTTTGGTTGGGAGTCAGATGTCATGTGGTTGGTCATTGTTACTATGTTGTTTCTGATCTATGTTGTAAGTTGTTGAGCTGAGGAGAGAAAACAAGGTAGATATTGAGGGTTAGAGAACAGGGTAAGTACCTTGGTGTGATCTAGTCCACCTCATTGTAGATCTCGACCTGTTTTGATGGAGGATTGTAATGTGCGAGATGTTGTAGTCTGGGAAACATAATAATAAAATAGCAGAGTGGCCAAATATTTGTGGACATAGCCCATGAGGGGTGAACCACGGTATATCATGTGTTATGTGAGGGACTGTTGTGTATCTCCTTTGATGTTAATGATTAGATTTTAGAAACATGTACGAATGACTTATTTAGATCTGTTAATTTACATGCATGAGTAAGAATGACAGACTAATCAAGATAAGATAAATGTTAGATTAAATAAATGAATATAACAAAGGTTAATTCCATATCCCCACTCATTCCCAGGTTGAAAGCACCTAAGCATTACAGCCACCCATAAGAACTATCTTGGGTGAGACTGTGCCGTGCATTTTTTGCATTGCATCGCCTTCTGGTTTACCAGTAGGGATGATAGTTTTAAGGGGGTTTTGTTGGAAACTATAGTAGATATGAACCTGGGTCATACCAAGAAGGGTAGTAAAGATGAAGCCTAACCACCAAGACTTGATTGGAATGACAATATCCACTCTGTATTTATCTTTGTGTAGCGAATGTATAATTCTCTGCAAAATCAACCACTGAAAAAATCATCCCATGTGGAAAAAATTCACGGGATTGTTTGAATTGTAGGTCTTACCATTGAGATATATGTGAATTCTTGGTGTATTTAAAAAAAAAAATTAAAAATCTTCAAAAAATCTATCACACAGATCTTATCCTCTTGCAAATAAATCCTTTTGGAAATAACAGTTGAAGAATTTGGAGCAGTGGCATTGATATATTCATATCTCTTCCAATTCACTGTTATATTGGACAACAATTGATCATTCATATCAATATGATACTTGGAGTGAAATAAAGCTATATTTCCACAGTGATCACATTTCTTTCCACCAACACATTTTTTTTGGTAAAATAATTCAACACCTTCTCTTTCACATAGAATTTTGGATATAAAGGCACATATTGTGGGAGGAGGTGAACGTTTACCAAACATTTTACCAAAATCAAGAAAAGTGTCGTAATATAACTCAAATTCTACATGATAACGACAACATCAAGTGTCATGAACAATGATGGGTTTAACATATCAGGGTTTTTGTTTCCCAAATCTATCAATGGACAGTTTAACTTGACTGCATTTCTCTTTGAACTTATTGAAAATTTTATTTGTGTCATTTCCAATATATTTTTTGGATTCTCTTCGTATTGTCTTTGTGTTATTCTTCGTCACAACACATCCCTTAATTTTGGTGAAACACGAGAATTTTCGAACCAATATTCATGGGTCTTAGTTTTATCATCTTCTACAATTCTATCTTTGTAAGGGTGTCTACAAATAACTGTCCAACAAACAAGTAAATCATTTACATCTATTTGCAATCAAAAAAAATTTATGTTTGTACAGTGTTTTTCTTGAGGTTCCCATCACTTTTTCCATTTGTTGTATCAAATGGTTTTTTACATTGGTAGATGAAACAATTTTTATTTGTATTACTCTATGTGCAACACTGACATCTTTTCTTCTAGACTTTCCAAAATATTTGAATGCATCTATTATATTTTCCAAGACACTCTCTTTCACCTTTCTATATTTTGTCATTTTTTGAATACCCAATAATGATGTAGCTTCTTTTAACTTTTTCGACCATATCAAACCTCTCAAAATTTTGATCTTGTGTTGCTACTGACTCATCTTTGAAATATTTTTCACAAATATTTTCAACACGATATCGTATATAATGGTCAAGGTTTTTGTCCCCAAATTTGTCAGTATCAACATTTTCTAATATTTCATCATCGATGTTGATATCACCTACATAAATTTAAATATAATTTAAAAACATAAATTAAATCTATTAAATTTAAAAACACTTGAAATTAACATATAGATTCAATTTTTTATGTTTCAAACATAAAAATTTCAAGTAAATGTTGTTTAAAAAATATGCATTTATTTAAATTAGATTTATTAGAAAACTAAACAAGCTTGATATTATATATATATATATATAGACACACACACATGTAGGTGGTTGGACTTCTACTTCATTTTCAGCTTCAATGACTTCATCAATGTTATGAGACAAATCTATTTTTGTTTTTTGCAAAATATAAATTTCAACTTACAATCAATTATATTAGACAATATGTTTTTTAACGTTAAACATTATCTATAATATATATGCATATCTAGTTCGATTTATTCTTGTTGGACATCAAGATGGAAATCTCTAATTACATTAGCATCACTTGTTCCTTCAATATTTGCATGTTGTTGTTTATTTCTTCTACAGTTCTCTTTTGTTTATTATATACAACAAGTATCATCCCAAGTACGATCATATTTTCTCTTCTGCTCCCTTTTGTTGCCAATGGTTATTCGATTTGTAAAAGTTTAAAAAAAAATCATATCTTAAATAACTTGGAAAAAATTGTTCAATAAACCAAATTTCTTTAAAAGAAATTTTGAATAAAAAATTGATGTTAAACAAAAGTTTAAAAAAAAAAAAAATGAAAAAAATTGCTTGAGAAAAACTTCCTTATGAAAAAATGTATTCTAAGAAAATATAGACTTTGAAAAAATATAGACAAAACATTGCTTGAGAAAAACTTCCTTCAAAAAAAAACTTGTTGAAGAAAACCTCCACTTACAAAAAAATTGTTGAAGAAAATATTCAATTTAGAAAATGTTGCCCCCAAAAATAGCAAAAATGTTGCTCCAAAAAATGAAAAATAGCGAAAATGTTTCCCAAGAAAGCCAAAATAGTGAAAATTTAGAGTGAGTGTGTGCATAAATGTGATAATAAGATTTCGTCTGAAACAATTTATATGTTTCAGTGCCCAAATTTCATGTTTTGTGTCGAAATGTCGTGTCCCCCTATTTTTTTCGGTTAATGGATGTTTCTGTTTTCCACTTTTCGGCCAAACTATTGGTTTTTAGCTGAAAGCTAGTCATTTTCGATCGAAAGTTAGTTTTTTCCAATAAAAATAATTTTCAGTCGGTCGAACTATTAGTTCGGTCGAAAACCTGTAACTATGGTACTTTTCAAAAAAGTACAATGTCACTTCACCTTACTCCAACTTGTGAAGGAGTGGACTATTTAAAATATTGTGAATCTGGTTTTGGAACAAGTACCAACATTTTCAGAATTGAAACTACTTTCATTTGATACAATTTGAATTCAATTTAATTGATTTTTAGTAACTTTATTTAATTTTATAAAAACTGGTATGCATATTTTGTTTAGATGACATAATGATTCAGTAAAATGAAAAATCAATATCTACAATAATACGCAGTAAACAATTATGAAAAATTTATATTACGGAACCTTTCACTGTCCTCTTCAAAAAGGTATTTTTATATTTTACTTTTAAATAAAAATTAAGGAAGATACATGGTGTCAATCTAAATGTGTTGACAATCTGCAATTTTTTTAGATTGGTCAAATTCAGAAAATTGTAGTAATTATAATATCCATTTGATGTCTTCAAAACTATAGTCATACTTTAATAGAGTTTGATTGGATTGTTGCAGCGTATTTCATTTTTCATAAAAAACAATTTAATAATGAGTAATTTTTTGTCAATAAACACAACTCGTTATCAGTGCCTTCATTTTTAAGGAATATATTGTCAAACAATCGCTAAATTGACATATCAAATTTCAATAAAAAAAAAAATCAAAAAATAATCAGTAGAAAGCTAACAAAATTCATGGCAAGTTTTGTTTTTACTGTAAAGTAAAATTCTAAATTTAAATATATATATATATTGTTTACTGGAAGTTGAAAAACTTTTGAAAATATATTTTATTTTCTCAAAAAACAAGGAAAATAAACACCCAGATTCATGATTTTACCCAAGAAAAAACTCTCTAATTTTTTTTTATGCTGAGATTTTTTTTTCATTTATTTAGTTTTGTTATTTTATTAATATAAAAAAAAATGTAATGTAAATAAATATTTATTATTTTTAATGAATTTTTATTAATCATTGGAATATGAAGAATTGTATTTAGAATTTGAGCATTTAGAGGGCCAAAAGCTAATTAGCACAAGCATGAATATGGAATTTGCTAATGAGGAAAGAGTCTTTAACTATCCTTTGTTTTGATTTATGTAGTGTGGATAAATTTGGATTCCAAATACCTATGCAAAGGCTCTCTCAAAGTATCAAGAGACGAGACATTAGCCATTAGTACAATAAAGTTGCAGACTAGTTGTTGTGGCATTTCCTTATTTTTTTTCAATTGAATTGCAAAATTATGTGGTTATTTGTACTAAGTGGTTTAGTTTATTATTGTTGTGTATTTCAGCTTGTTTTCAATTGAATTGTAGGCTATGGTGATTGTCTCTTTGATATTGGAAATGAATTTGTTTACAACAATTATGGAGAAATTTTGTGTGAGAGAAATATTGCAAGATGTTGTGGCCTCTTTACAACAACATTTAGCAGCAAAAGGAAACTAATTCACTTGTGATGTATTTTTAATGTATTCAAGATGTCTCTATCTCTTTATTTATTTGAGTAGCATTTTAACTTTCTTTAGTTTATCCTTATTTATTTGACTAGCATTCTAGATTTCTTTAGTTTTTCTCTTATAACTTGTATATTTTCTTATTGTTGTTAACATGGATAGATATGAGTTTCTTTTGTACTGTTATTGTGTATTACAATGTTTCTATTATTTGTGTATATTTTCTTATTGTTGTTAACATGGCTATATTTTAATATTGGAATTGAATTTGTTTACAACAATTATGGAGAAATTCGTCATGCGTGAGAATATTGCAAGGGATCTAAGACTCTTTACATCGATGCTTAACAATAAAAGGAAACTATCTTTGATGTACTTTTAATGAAGTCAATATGTCTCTAACTCTTTATTTATTTGACTAGCATTCTATCTTTCTTTAGTTTCTCTTTATTTATTTGAGTAGCATTTTTTCTCTTAGAACTTGTATATTTTCTTATTGTTGTTAACATGGCTATATGAGTTGTTTTTGTACTCTCGTTGTGTATTATACTATTTATATTATGTTTGTATATTTTCTTATTGTTGTTAACCTGGCTATATTTTAATATTGGAATTTAATTTGTTTACAACAAATATGGAGACATTTGTCATGTGTGAGAGAAATATTGCAAGGAAACTAATGCACTTCTGAGATGATGTACTTTTAATGTAGTCAAGATGTATATATCTCATTATTTATTTGACTAGCATTTTATCTTTTTTTAGTTTTTCTCTCAAAACTTGTGGGTGAGTGCAAGTTAATGATGGTTTCTCATGAAGCGTTAGTGGCAATGAAAACATGGAAAAAAAACAATATATTAACTTGGAGGGATTATTCAAGGTACTTTTACAATGAATTTGAATATGGTGTAAAAATATGAAATGTAGGAAATTGAATTTTCTTTCAGAATATATAATTTTTATTTATAGAAATTGTGAATAACTATGTGAAATTTAAGTTTTTCTAACAGTGATATGTTATTTTTCTAGAAAAATATAAGGTATATCTTTGTTACTGCAGTTGTTGAGTACCTTAATGATGGAATTTCCTTCCAAAATTTTGTATAATTGTATTTTTTCAAAATTTATTATATTAATTTTATATACTTTTAAATTATGAAAGTCAATATATCCTTGAAATTGCAATGTCCTCCATTAGTGAAAGCTACGAGGGTCTTAACATTATCAAAAAAAATCTTTTTTTAGATTGTAGATATCGGTCTCTTATAATGTAGCACATAACTCATTTTAAAAATGGTTAAGCTGACAAAAAGTTATATAAGAAATAAAAGAGGTATGTATTTTAGGATTTTGATATATGCCAAGAAAAAACTATATTAAAAATAGTAAACAATATTAATTCTTTTAAAAATATATATATTTGGAATCTGCATAGTCAACTATATCTATGTTTGTAGTTTCATCAATAACATATTTCTATAGCATATAGGAAAATAATGTCAAAAATAGAGATATAGAGAGGTACTCATAAAAATGGAGGTTTTTATGTATTTGTAGACCAAACCACTAGGTTTTTCATCCTGAGCCTAAATCCAAGAAAACCAACTTAGTATACACTTTCGCTAGAGTTTTTGTTCATGCCCAAAAACATTTGAATTAGAAATATCATTCATGCATTCCTAGGAACATGCACATACTCTAAGAGAGCGCACATGCTTTTATTTCCTATTTGTTTCCCCCTTTTCCTTTGTCTCTCTTGCATCAAACCCTCATATCCACCTCCCCTTGTATCACCTCTCT
>SNQJ01S0005583.1:106678-135101 GCA_010110895.2 Picea sitchensis
TGTGTGTGTGTGTGTGTGTGTGTGTGTGTGTGTGTGTGTGTGTGTGTGTGTGTGTGTGTGGCTATGTAATGGAGAAAGAGAATATGTTTCATCTATCTAATAAAATGCATTGATGTTTCTCCAACTTATTGTATATTATTTCATGTGTATTTGTGTGCTCCTATATGCAATACTATAATATATGTTTCTTTGTGCAAGGATCTACCAGTTACTTCTCATACTTTCACCAGAGTACAACATTGGTTTTATTGTTGGTACTTCTGAACTCAAGGATGCATAAAGAAAAAGGCACATAGATGTTAACCTTGGAAGACATACACAAATGGTGGGAGGGTAAAATTAAAAATTGTATTAAAAACTACGCAAGAAGAAACCTACTAACGTTATCTGAAACACATACCCATTTCTTTTTAGAGACGCATGATCAATTCCTAGAATCCATTCCAAAAGCATTGTATGAATATATCAATCAATCTCATGCGTAGACTCACTCCCGATGAGAAATTGATGCACAAAATCATAAGCGTGGGAAGAACAAACCTGAACAAGTGGTTTGAAAATATGGTGCGTGATTACATTGAAGAACAAGCTATTAAAGACAGAGATTCAGTCAAAACCATCAAAAACAAATTCTACACAAAATTGCATGATGGGTTCCTTTGCACCATTTTGTCCTTGCTTCATAAGTTCCTTTTAGACAAGGGAGTTGAGGACATTGTCAAATACTGACCCCATCTGCAAAATCCACCTCTGAATTCCAATTGGCAAGAAAATAAAGAAGAGTGGGAAGAATTTATGGAAGCCAACTGCATAGATACAACATAATCTTGGGATTATTTTCCGAAGAAATGAAATCGGCCAGAATGAGTAACACCAATTATTATCACTCCAAGAAACTCCTTAGGGTTGTAGACTAAGCATGCTTGGTTACTTAAGAAATTATGAATAATCAAAGTGTTTGGAACAATGGGATAACTGAGAAGGATTTATAAAAGGACAACTTATTATGCATCTAAATAAACCAGTGCTTTTAGAGACCAAATATCAGTTACAGTAATGAAATAAGGTGTGAAGAATACTATTCAAGATAACCAGGTACACAAACATGTAGGGTCATACAAGATAGCAGAGAATCATTTAATTCACATTCATGAGCTACACAAGAAGATGACAGTTCTCAATAGCTAAGATGAACTGAATCAAATTACAGAGTGGTGAACATATGAACAATACTGACATTGATAACAAAAGAGGACTGTGATTCATATAACATAAAAGAGTCAAAGTACATAGCCAAAAAGTATCCCGGATTGACTCCCCTCGTCTATCTTAATTCTGTAGCTTTATAGCTTTACATCATAGTTATCAGATCCTAAAATAATGGATCTGATTTTCTAAAAACAGAAAGAAAACTGTATTTACAAGAAACTAGGAGTAGATCCTCAAAATGAGGTCAATCCCTATCTGATAATCTTCAAAATGTGGTTGAAAAGTTGATGATGTGTAGCCTAGCCTTTCAAGGCTCTTTGGTTTGATCTCCTTAAGATGAAATTCGAGTTGGATGATGTGTCTTCAAACCCCTGATATTCTGCCCTTGAAAAAGATGCCAAATGTAGTTGAAAAACCTCTTTTTGACCTTATCCCTCAAAACTAACCTTTAGATTTGACTTTGATAATTCATTACCTGCTTATTCAAAGAGGTTTCATTCCATTCCAACTCAACAATTTCCAATCTAAGCAATATTTCAATGAATCTGGTCATACAGGCTTTCAGTGGTTAACTGTATGAAATTTTAAGCTTCTTATCCACCGAAAGAACTGTTTTTCGAAGGTTAATGAGCACGCTCAGGCTCGCCTAAACCATCGAAAAGAAAAAAAAAATCAAAAATCAAAAATTCAAAATTTTCAATTACCTGTATGGCTGCATATGGTTTCAAGGCTTCTTGGATGAAGTTCCCTTCTCCTTGACAGGGCTTGTGACTTCCTCTTGATGAATACCAGCATGTATTTCTTTTTCTATGGAGGTGGCAACTTGGGCTAGGGTTTCCAACTTTGTATGCTCCTAAGTTGGAGGTTGGGATTCTTTTATTTTTAATCTCAGAAGTCTTAGCTACCTGTGCAGCTTCATGTTCTCCCTTATCAATACCATGTTCCTGTCTTTGATCTTGTCATGTTTTTCCTTGACAGTTTTATTAATGTTATGAATTTCTTCATTTCTTTCTGTTAGATCTATATTTATCTTTTTAATAACCCTTATTAAAAATTCCATTTCGTAGATTTGTTGCAGAAGTTTCCTAACTTTCTGAGTCCTAGAATCTTTGGGTTTTCTCGAAGAAGCTCCTACTGATGATTGATTTTGTTCCTCTGGAGGAGTAGGAGTAGGTAGGTTTGGGTATTCATCAGCAGTTGTATCAGTTTGTTGCTCTCCTTGTGCCTCATTATGCTCTGGTTCATGTTCAGAATCTGAATATGGGAGGTTTAAAGGATTATCCTCCATGGCCAAACCTTCAGCCTTCTCTCCTTCCTCAAACTGTAATTTTCTCTTTGTTCTCTTCTTCTAGGCCGACGAAGATTCTGCTTGTTGTTTCAAGGGTGAAATAGCCCTCCGTTTCCTTTGACTACTCTTGGGAGTAATATCCTTCCTTGTGGCAGTCTTCTTACCCTTGTCCTCTTATGGTTTGTCAGTCTGGAATTCATTCCAGAAGAGAAAGTAATTCCATGCAACCTGCTTCTTCTTCAGAGACTCCTTAATAATAAGAGTGATGAGTCCTTGATGGGACAACCTGCTTGCCACCTTAGTGGGCTTAGCCTTAACCTATCTTACCATTTTGGTGAGAGCCTTATGCAGATAAAAAGGAATATTTATAGGTGCTTGGCATGTGAAATGGTTTAGAAGCTTGAAGTGATAAAACATCACTCTGTTATATCTCCCTTCACATGTTATGTAAACAAATATTGTTTTCAACAAGGACTGCCACTTTGGTTCCAAGTAAGACATTGGAATATCCTTTTTTCAGATCAAATATTTGTGTACAGGCAGCAAGTATGACCTAAATTCAATGTTTGAAGGTATGGTAGACTTGAACCAATAGTCTCCTGACCTAGGTAAACCTATGTATTCGGCAATTTCAGCTTCATCCACCACGAATTCCTCTTTTCCTACTGTAGCAGTCCTCCCATCGTATGAAATGGAAAATGATTCGCAAACTTGTTGATGGAAGTTTGTCAGTTTTTCACGGTAAGCATAAACACCAACTTGCTTGAAGAATTCGGCCACCTCAGGGTGAGCCTCGAGGTACCAAACCCCATCAAGTTCATCCCTTAGGGCTAGTCCAGATTTTGACATTATGACAAGGCCGATGTGTCCCTCAATTTAAGAGATGTGCATGCTAACAGGAACAGGACTTCAATCACTCATGCAATCAAAGGGTATGAGTTGATGGTCAAAGAATCTAATTCGACAGACAGAGGATATGACTCAGCAAACAGAGAGTGTTTCTAGGCAACAGAATCGAATCAGAGATTTAGCATATGATTTAAATCAATAGCCAAGTGTATAACTGAGGGTAAAATCAAGACAAAGGATAGAACTCAGAGTTTAAACATGAACCAAATCTTTAATGCACAGTGACTAAAGGTAGAACTCAGCAAATAGATATGCATAATCTAAACAAAATTTGACTCAAACAAACAATGAGATGGAATTGAGCCGAGAATGTTTCAGATAATAATCACAGAGAATCAAATCATAGACTGAAGCTACCTTTTAACTGGGTTTGATACCTAGATGTTGAATTAGTTATTGAATTGGATCTTCGACCATCAGTTGGCCTCTTTAAACGGGATCTGGAGCTTTGAGAGCGCGCCCGAATAAGGAAATCACGGGACTATTTGAAATGATGAACAACACCCGAACTCAATGCACAATTCAATGAAAATTAAACAGTGTTTAAGCTCAGCAATGATGTCATAGAATTTCGTGGCTGGCAGTCCTGATAATCCGTATGCAATCTCATTTCTGTTATGATAAACTCCTTCATGAGATTCTGCGCCACACCAAAAATTCATGACAACTGACAGTTGAACGCTTGGAGGATGTTTCGGCATCTATTCATCTACAATTATGCAATAATGACATGAAAACCCGTCATTTGACATGACTTTCGGTGGTTAGGAATCATAATCACGCTCGCTTGACATCTGGCTCGTGCGAAAGCACGAGGTTTTTTATTTGGGCGTGAAAACACTTTCAGTGGTTAAGGACCCCTTTTATTTCACCTCTTAACCACTAAAAATATCGACTCTCGGTGGTTAACGAGTTGTTTCATAGACCCTCTTAACCACCGAAACCTGAGATTTTAGATTTTGAAAGCCAAGACCAAAAATGATGATTTTTCCAAGTTTATATTTGAAAAATAGACCCTCTAATGCACCTAAAAAATTTAGAAATAAATTTTTTGACATGTTCCTATCACCTAAAAATCGAAAACTTGACAGTGTTGTTTTAGGAGATAACATATGTCTCCTACTCAGGGATGGAATCCTCCCAATGAGGTTCCAAGAAAAATTAGTTCCAGTCGCCTTATTTGTTGGGCTATGGAGTCATTTGGCCTCTGCAACTGTTCCTCTGCAAGCCTTCCTGTAGCTTGTCTGTAGCTTGCCTGTAGTCTACATGTTTATTGAAGAAAACTAAAAGCAATCTATGTGCTCCTATGAAGAGCTTATTCTTCAGCCTACTCCTACACTAACCAACTGTACTGCCTCTTATCAAGTGAAGTCATGCTTCCAATGAAGCCACATGAGAAATTGATTTACTGACATCATGCTAGATCTTGGCCCGAAAAATAATGGAAGCCACATCATGCAGAAAAGAGGTTTGAACAGATGGTAAAGACAATCTTCTTCTGACAAAAATGATTTAATGCATTTTTTTATCATAGATTCCAAATAGTTATCAACAGGGTCATAAATGTCGTAAAGAAATATCTCTTTGAGTTGTTGATCCAACTAACTGTATTGCAGTTGTTGATTACTTTCACTGGTCTCAATGCTGAATGTAAATTGTTCTTCTTCTGTTGAAAGAAAATGCAAACTCAATTGTTGATCTGAACCTCTCCGCTCTTCTTCACCATCACTAGTCTCAATGTTGAAAACAGATTGCTCAACCTCTGTCAGAGAGTCATATAAGAAAGAGTGTTGATCTTAACTTTTCAGCTCATCTCCTTCCTGCAAATATCTCCTGCAATCTACCTTTATCTGCAAGTCTGGAAAATGTGGGTTGTCCTCAACATATACTGCAGATCTGAGACTGTCACCTGCTAATGTGTCAATTTGATAATCATACTTGAAGTTTTCAAAAGGAACAATCTCGTCTTTATAACAACCTAAGTCAGTAGATGCATTTGATAGAATATCAAAAGCATCAATGCTATGGTTATTCTCCCGGAGATCACCAATATCTTGGTTATAATGATAGATGTCCCTTATTTCAACATACTCTTCAAAGCTATCATTAACCACATCATATATGCATTTATGATCATCTTTGTGCTGAACAGTAGAACTAAATGAAATTCCAGAAATAACCAAATCTTCATAAACCTCAACAACTTCCTCTCCATCATTATATTTATCAAATATAGGAAGATCAGGAAACATTTCTAATGACAGAGATGAAAATGGTGGCATAGAGTTATCAGCAATAGGATTCAGAGATAGATTTTGAGAAAAATCACTTTGTTCCTCATCATAACTGCAACT
Organism: Picea sitchensis; assembly: GCA_010110895.2. Taxonomy (NCBI): domain Eukaryota; kingdom Viridiplantae; phylum Streptophyta; class Pinopsida; order Pinales; family Pinaceae; genus Picea; species Picea sitchensis. The sequence continues at coordinate 112,439 of SNQJ01S0005583.1, forward strand.
TCCCTTGATACACAAATGTGAAAACTGTGAACTACCTTTAATGATTTCAATGGATGTATGACCAACAGAAAAATGATTTTCATGATTCTTAACTAAAGAAATTAATTCTTCAGATGGATAAAAATCAGAGATAATGTTAATGGGAGAATCTCCAGCTCCTTTATTATCCATTTCTAGTTCGTTTTGATGGAAAAGCACATTATCATGAAGATCATTTGGGAGTTGTTGCAGGATATGAGGGATAAATTCTTTTCTATTTGCATTTTCAACTTTATTATCCAATCCATATTCTTCACAGCAATTACCAAATAAAAACTGCTCCGAAAATAACTTTTTGCAATGCTCATTGAATATTCTGTGAAAATTTTCTAAAGATGAAATGCTTGAAGGAGGTAAAGAAAAATACCATCTATGTGCATCACCTTCCAATGAATACATGAACATTTTCATATGAACATCTTTGTGCTGCAGATCTAGTAGATCCATGCACTCATGAAACTTTTTGAGGTGTTCTGCAGGATTATCTTCTTTCTCCTCTTTGAAGACAGGTAGAAAATCTCCCCATTCTGACATATGAAGATGAATGCTTGAAGGAGGTAGAAAAATACCATCACCTTCCAATGTGAATACATGAACATTTTCATATGAACATCTTTGTGTTAGACCAGCAGACCCACATGCCCATGAAACTTTTTGAGGTGTTCTGGAAGATTATCTTCTTTCTCCTCTTTGAAGACGGGTAGAAAATCTCCCCATTCTGAAATATCAGGTACTGGATGTGGGAAAACAAGAATTGAAGAGAAGTCCGTGAGGGTGCAAACTCCTCCGCACAAGAAGCGAGCCAAAAGAGCAGCAAATGCTCTTGACATTTGAATGTCATGGAGTCGCCATTGAATTCATCCTTCATGGAGTCACTAGATAGATTATTACAACCATAATAGTGTCCAGGCTTTATCTATCATCAAAGTTGGATCTTGTGTTGTCTCCCAAGGAAGTTGAGCTTCAATCTCCTCTCCCCGGCAGTGGCGCCAATTTTTTATCACTCTAAGAAACTCCTTATGGTTGTAGACTAAGGATGCTTGGTAACTTAAGAAATTATGAATAATCAAAGTGTTTGGAACAATGGGATAACTGAGAAGGCTTTATAAAAGGACAACTTATTATGCATCTAAATAAACCAGTGCTTTTAGAGACCAAATATCAGTTACAGTAATAAAATAAGGTGTGAAGAATACTATTCAAGATAACCAGGTACACAAACATGTAGGGTCGTACAAGATAGCAGAGAATCATTTAATTCACATTCATGAGCTACACAAGAAGATGACAGATCTCAATAGCTAAGCTGAACTGAATCAAATTACAGAGTGGTGAACATATGAACAATACTGACATTGGTAAAAAAAGAGGACTGTGATTCATATAAAATAAAAGAGTCAAAGTACATAGCCAAAAAGTATCCCGGATTGAATCCCCTCGTCTATCTTAATTCTGTAGCTTTATAACTTTACATCACAGTTATCAGACCCTAAAACAATGGATCTGATTTTCTAAAAACAGAAAGCAAACTATATTTACGAGAAACTAGGAGTAGATCCTCAAAATGAGGTCAATCCCTATCTGATAATCTTCAAAATGTGGTTGAAAATTTGATGATGTGTAGCCTAGCCTTCCAAGGCTCTTTGGTTTGATCTCCTAAAGATGAAATTCGAGTTGGATGATGTGTCTTCAAACCCCTGATATTCTGCCTTTGAAAAAGATGCCAAATGTAGTTGAAAAACCTCTTTTTGACCTTATCCCTCAAAACTAGCCTTTAGATTTGACTTTGATAATTCATTACTTGCTTATTCAAAGAGGTTTCATTCCATTCCAACTCAAAAATTTCCAATATGAGCAAAATTTCGATGAATCTGGTCATACAAGCTTTCGGTGGTTAACTGTATGAAATTTTAAGCTTCTTATCCACCAAAAGAACTGCATTTCGGAGGTTAATGAGCATGCTCAGGCTTTCCTAAACCACCGAAAAGCAGAAGTTTTTCAAAAATCAAAAATTCAAAATTTCCGATTACCTGTATGGTTGCATATGGTTTCAAGGCTTCTTGGATGAAGTTCCCTTCTCCTTGACAGGGCTTGTGACTTCCTCTTGATGAATACCATCCTGTATTTATTCTTCTATGGAGGTGGCAACTTGGGCTAGGGTTTCCAACTTTGTATGCTCCTGAGTTGGAGGTTGGGATTCTTTTATTTTTAATCTTAGAAGTCTTAGCTGCATGTACAGCTTCATGTTCTCCCTTGTCAATACCTTGTTCCTGTCTTTGATCTTGTCATGTTTTTTCTTGACAGTTTTATTAATTTTATGAAGTTCTTCATTTCTTTCTGTCAGATATGTATTTGTCTTTTTAATAACCCTTATTAAAACTTCCATTTCATAGATTTGTTGCAGAATTTTCCTCACTTTCTGAGTCCTGGACGCTTTGGGTTTTATCAAAGAAGCTCCTACTGATGATTGATTTTGTTCCTCTGGAGGAGTAGGAGTAGGTAGGTTTGGGTATTCATCAGCAGTTGTATCAGTTTGTTTCTCTCCTTGTGCCTCATTATGCTCTGGTTCATGTTCAGAATCTGAATATGGGAGGTTTAAAGGATTATCCTCCATGGCCAAACCTTCAGCCTTCTCTCCTTCCTCAAACTATAATTTTCTCTTTGTTCTCTTCTTCTTGGCCGAGGAAGATTCTGCTTGTTGTTTCAAGGGTGAAATATCCCTTCATTTCCTTTGACTACTCTTGGAAGTAATATCCTTCCTTGTGGCAGTCTTCTTGCCCTTGTCCTCTTGTGGTTTTTCAGTCTAGAATTCATTCCATAAGAGAAAGTAATTCCATGCAACCTGCTTCTTCTTCAGAGACTCCTTAATAATAAGAGTGATGAGTCCTTGATGGGACAACCTGCTTACCACCTTAGTGGGCTTAGCCTTAACCTGTCTTGCCATTTTGGTGAGAGCCTTATGCAGATAAAAAGGAAGATTTATAGGTGCTCGGCCTGTGAAATGGTTTTAAAGCTTGAAGTGATAAAATATCACTATGTTATATCTCCCTTCGCATGTTATGTAAACAAATATTGCTTTCAACAAGGACTGCCACTTTGGTTCCAAGAAAGACATTGGAATATCCTTTTTCTAGATCAAATCTTTGTGTACAGGTAGTAGGTATGACCTAAATTCAATGTTTGAAGGTATGGTAGACTTGAACCAACAGTCTCCTGACCTAGGTAAACCTGTGTATTCGGCAATTGCAGCTTCATCCACCATGAATTCCTCTTTTCCTACTATAGCAGTCCTCCCATCATATGAAATGGCAAATGATTCGCAAACTTGTTGATCGAAGTCCGTCAGTTTTTCACAGTAAGCATAAACACTGACTTGCTTGAAGAATTCGGCCACCTCAGGGTGAGCCTCGAGGTACCAAACCCCATTAAGTTCATCCCTTAGGGCTGGTCCAGATTTTGACATTATGACAAGGCTGACGTGTCCCTCAATTTAAGAGATGTACATGCAAACAGGAACAAGACTTCAATCACTCATGCAATCAAAGGGTATGAGTCGATGGTCAAAGAATCTAATTCGACAGACAAAGGATATGACTCAGCAAACAGAGAGTGTTTTTAGGAAACAGAATTGAATCAGAGATTTAGCATACGATTTAAATCAATATCCAGGTGTATAACTGAGGGTAAAATCAAGACAAAGGATAGAACTCAGAGTTTAAACAGGAACCAAATCTTTAATGCACAGTGACTATAGGTAGAACTCAGCAGATAGATATGCATAATCTAAACAAGATTCGACTCAAACCAACAATGAGCTGAAATTGAGCCGAGAATGTTTCAGATAATAATCACAGAGAATCAAATCATAGACTGAAGCTACCGTTTAAATGGGTTTGATACCTAGATGTTGAATTAGTTATTGAATGGGATCTGGAGCTTTGAGAGCACACCCAAATAAGGAAATCATAGGACTATTTGAAATGATGAACAACACCTAGACTCAATGCACAATTCAATGACAAATAAACAGTGTTTAAGCTCAGCAATGATGTCATAGAATTTCGTGGCTGGCAGTCCTGATAATCCGTATGCAATCTCATTTCTGTTATGATAAACTCCTTCATGAGATTCTGCGCCTCACCAAAAATTCATGACAACTGACAGTTGAACGCTTGGAGGACGTTTCGGCATCTATTCATCTACAGTTCTGCAATAATGACATGAAAACTCGCCATTTGACATGACTTTCGGCGGTTAGGAATCATAATCATGCTCGCTTGACATCTAGCTCATGCGAAAGCATGAGGTTTTTTATTTGGGCGTGAAAACACTTTCGGTGGTTAAGGACCCCTTTTATTTCACCTCTTAACCACTGAAAATCTCAACTTTCGGTGGTTAACGAGTCGTTTCATAGACCCTCTTAACCATCGAAACCTAAGATTTTAGATTTTGAAAGACATGACCAAAAATGATGATTTTTCCAAGTTTATATTTGAAAAATAGACCCTCTAATGCACCTAAAAAATTTAGAAATAAATTTTTTGACATGTTCCTATCACCTAAAAATCGAAAACTTGACAGTGTTATTTTAGGAGATAACACCAGCAACCACAAGTAATTAAGGCCAGAGATGGGGGGTTGGACAATTTGTGAGATGATATAAGTTGAGTCAAGCACACCCTAGTCAAAAATGTATGAAGTCGGTGGGAAGATAATTGAATCAAGTGATAATTTTGCACATCGAACGCAGACCCATAAACCTTCAATTGAAATTCAAAAATTGGACTAGGAAAAGAGGAAAAAGAGGAGATAAGGTTTATGAAATGAAAGGGATCCCAAAATTTCACATAGGAAACCTACTCAAGGATGACATATAATTTGAGAATCCCTTAAGAGTGCCCTGACGACTCCTAGGAGGAGTAAAATCCTAAAAATGAGTATGGAAATCGGTGGTGCCCAACAAGTAGTTGATCAAGTTGATAGTATGGAGATCGACGGTTCGGGACTCGTGATTCAAATTTCTCCCAAAATAATTCCTATCTCGCACATTGCAGATTTCCTCCATCAGAGACTTCATGTGGACACTCAATCCCAAAAGTTTTGGTTCAGAATTGATAATGACGGTCAAATATGAGACACGTTAATTGAAGTGCAAGAAATCATCCAAAATCAACTAGAGGATATACTCCTCCATACAAGAGATCTCATGGACGATGTCCCCCTATCGAATCTACTACTTGAAGATTCCAACTCAACAAATAACAAAAAAGAATCGACACAAACCCAAAGAGGATTATTCATGGAATATATAGACAAAGGTTGTCATACAGATGATCTAAGCCCAAGAAAAGAACAATTGCAATTAAATATTGAGTACAATCTGACTAAACAGCAGCAGAATATTGTACTAGTCAAGTCGAATGTTCAAACTTTGACTCTAGAAATAAAGACCACATCGACATCCCAATCGATTTTGAACCAAAATATTACAAAAGTTCCATCTTCGAAAAACTCCCAGAAAACAACAATGGGCCTCAATCATATCCCTATCTATAAAGGCAATGAAGATCCCAAATGACATTTGTTTGTCTGCGAGAAATTTTGGGATGCAACTAATAAAACCGACGAGGATTAAAAAAATGGTGCAATTTGGTGTTGCACTTCGAGCTAGAACCCTTACATGTTTCATGAATTTCACAAATAGTCATCAACACTCAAAGACAGAAATAAAGAAGAACTTCCTCACATTTTTCAAAACCTAAGATATAATCCATATGGTCATGAAAAAATTAAAATAAATCAAATAGAGTCCAGGTGAAACCATTCGTGAATAGGATAAAATATTAAAAGATCTTCTAAGTCAGATTCCTTATGTAATTGAAGAAAAATTTCTTGTACAATGGTACGTGACAGATATGTTACAAAATTTCAGAGCACCATTATGTATGTATGACATTCATTCATGTGAAGATGCACTGAAAAAATCACAATGCATAGAAATGGATGATGAAGAAACATCAACATCATCAATAATCGAGAAAATATTGGAAGAAAAACTCGCGGAACTGCAACAATTAATCAAAAATATGTCAATCTCATGAAATGAACTTTTGTGCACAATTTTTTCTAGGGAAGGACACACAAAAGACTATTTTAAATTCAATGATGCATTGGATCCAACAGTCCAATGAATTCAAATTGAAATGTTATGCGACATACGTGAAGTCGTAATAAATCACGGGACAAGAGACTTCCCTCATAATCTAAGAAATTATCAACCAAAATGGTGGCACATATGTGAGGAAAATAATCATTCAATGCACGAATGTCGATTGAATGGGAAAAATAGAACCAACATTCATTCGATATACCATACATAGACGATCGACCAAAATTTCAACCAAGGAAATGGGAACGGCTACAGAGGTCAAGGCATTGGGGGTTATCAAGACCAAGGAATAGGAGGAAGAGGACCATTTGGATGAGGATGTGTTCGAGGTCATTACTACTTCTTCAATTGTTGGAAGGACAACCACATAATTTTGGATTACCCAATAAAGGGCAAAATTGATATCAATTTATGTAACATATGTCGAGTAGGAGACCACTCCCTTGAAAATTGTCCAATTGTATTAGATAAAGTGATGAATAAGTGGAACGTGAACCTCTTGCATACAGTTCCCAAGCAAGACATCTTAAATTCAAAAAATATCCATGTAGTGACACTATCAGGAGCAGGTGAAGACATTTACCCAGATCCTCCAAGTCGACAAAGGGGAGGTCGAAATGCATATCCCAACCTAAAACACAAAGAAAGAATAATGAGGGAGGAAATGAAGTTCTTCAAAAATATAAAACAAGACAAAGTAAATGGAAATAAGGGAGGACATGTAAATATTCCAAACACTCTGCTAGATTAATTTCTCCATCTAGTAAAAGAAAAATAGTCAATCGGTTGTTGAATCGACTTGTTGAGAATCGTAAGAGAATACAAAGAATATCAAAGACCAGTCAAAATTCTTTGACAATTGTCTTAGGAAATACATACAAATGAATTTCACCCACAAGTCGACCTGGAAATCAATGGACATATGATCAAACAAGTCATGGTCAACTTTGGATCCATAGTAAATATCATGCCCAAAGAAACGTGGGTTCAACTCAGGAAACCCCTTCTACAGTCAAAAATGAATTTCTTAAAATTAGTAGATCAAAGGTTCATTGAACCGATTGGAACACTTAAAAGTGTCATAACATCCATAATGGGAATTCCAACAAGAGTCAATTTTGAAGTGATTAATCCATTCGAAGGAATCCCTGTTTCCCTGCATTAGTTGAAAGACCATGGGGTTGAAACATGGGGGCCACAATCTCCCTCGAAAGGGATAGAATTAAATTGAAAGGTAGCAGAAAGAAAATCATAATACCATTGGACCCAAAAGAAGGAAAAACTTGGGTCAATACATGGTATGAATCCCATGAAACATGTATCAAGTAATGAATGAAAAAAAAGATAACATCAAACCTAATAATGAAGGAGAAATTTTATTCGGATCATCATTGTCAATAGGAAAAAACTTGGATATCAAATTTTACAATTGGGAAATGGAGAATTATGAATCTCAAGCTAAGGAGTGTTGGTCGATAGAGGAAATACCAATAAAGTGATAAAAATCATGTTTTTCAGTATAATCAGTCCCTATCGTGCTAGAGAAAAAGCTAAAACAAACACCAACACTCATCCTGACTAACACACAGACAAGATCCCCCATGCATTTTAATGAAAGAAACTCCCTAACGAATCACGTTGAGGAAGTATCCAAAGCATTTCGAGAACAAGGGAAAGTGAAAAACTTAGGAGAATCCTTCACACACCAGGCATCCCAATGGTGGGAAGCACATGCACCACAACTACAAACATGAAATACTTCTACCTTATACTTCATGGAAATATTTGGCGGAAATAAATTGTCAAAAAATGTCGGCATCCTGACCTTCAAACCTAGGTTCGACCCAGTCCCTCACATTCACCTATGTGAGAATGAATGGGGAAAAATAGGACATTGAGATGAAATAATGTGACCACACATGTTCCCCAATATAAGTGGTGTAAAATTGAAGAAGCATGTGGCCACACATTCAATTAGAATGAAATCAAAGAGAACTTTATCGAAGACTTTGAATTCATACCTAAGGAATCACTCTTGCAAGAGGAAACAAAAGAAATCAAAACATTTCTTGAAAAAACAAATCCCGACGAGATTAAGGAAAGAGGCAAATCCAAAGTCGACATGGGGTTGACTTTGACTTGCAATCTGGTGTCAGCACAAAGACAATACAATGTAAAAGCTTGACGAATAGACATGGAAAACATAAGTTTTCCAGGGCAAAGTTTTTGATGGAAGAAAATTCATTATGAAGTAAACAACCTTGTAAAAACAGTTTAATCGGTGTCCAAGGAAGAAAAAGAAAACAAGGAAGACATAGAAAACCTAACTTACCCATAATATATAATAAATTTTTAGAGGGAGAGTGTCACCTAGATGAATCAAAAGCACATGAGGGGATGGATGCAGAATTAAAAACTAAGGATTTTGACATATCAACAGATGGTCGACCAAAAATGGCCAAAGTAGGAGACTATTGGTCCGACAAGAAAACCACGGAAATAGTTGACCTACTCAGAGAATATTAGGATGTTTTTGCACATGACTATGAAAACCTTAAATTACCGGTACAAGAGATGGGGGAGATGAAAATCGACCTCATACATGGGGCCAAGACCATCAAAAAATGGCCATACAAGTTGGCACATAAATACAATCCCATATTCCAAAAGGAGATAGAAGCAATGTTATTCGTTGGCAGTACATATCCTATAGATAAGTCATAGTGGCCAAGTTCGATGGTTGTTCAACTTAAAAATCATGACCCGAAGAAACTTTGAATATGTGTTGAATTTAGAGGGTTGAACAATCTTACAATAATTGATTAATTCCCGACACCGTTGGCTGAAGAAATCATCAATGAAGTCGTGGTACATGAATGTTATTCTTTCACTGATGGATTATTAGGCTACAACCAAGTACCTATCGCAAAAGAATATCAGGAGAAAACTACATGTGTTTCTTAATTCAGGTCATTTGAATATAGAGTAATGTCATTCGGGCTAAAGAATTCCCGAGCAGTATTTTCTCGGATAGTGATCAAAACATTCCAAGAATACATTTACAAAACAATGGTCGTATACTTAGACAATTGGACCATCTACAGCTTGTTGAAAGACCACATCCAATGGTTAAGAATGATGTTGGAAAGATGTAGACAAACTCACTTATCTTTGAATATAAAAAATAAAAATAAAAAAACATCTTTGCCACACCAATAATCATTCTCCTAAGCCATATTATATGTAAAAATGGAATCAAAGTTGGCATGGCCAAGATCAAGGTTATTCTCGACTTGAAACCACCAATTAAACAAAAGAAAATCAAAATCGTGTTTGGGAATATCAAATATTACATAAAATTCATCTGACATTACTCTAACATCACTTTCCTCATCAACGAACTATTAAAGAAAGCAGTCAAGTTTTAACGGAGCCAAGAATGTAATTAATCTTTTGATCTCCTAAAAATAAAATTGGTAGAAGAACCTATACTAAGATTTCCATACTAGTCACGCAAATTCCATGTCCATGTGGATTCCTCTAATGTTTTTGTTGGCTCAGTATTAGCCTATCCATATGATGACATGGTCGATCACCCAAATACATACGCCAGTCAAAAATTGAATAAATCTAAAACAAATTATTCAACAGCATAGCAAGAGGCTCTAGCCATGATTTTTGCCCTTCAAAAAATTCAGTGTTATTTAATGGAAAATCCACTTATATTCTTCACGGACCATCAGGCACTTAAATATTTAGTAAATAAATTGGTCCATCAAGGGAAAAAAAAATTCAAGGCTACTATTATTCCAAGAATTTGAATTTGAAGTAGTCGTTCAAGATGGAAATAAAAATGTCAGCCTAGACCATCTACCCCAACTTGGGAGAGGAGAAAATCCGACTAGTATAGAGGATGACTTACCAGATGCAAATTTATTCAGGGTCGAAGCAACCCCCAAGGAAATTGAAGAAATTGAAAGTTTTCTAGAAGAAGAGAAGGCCCCTGAATATCTCCCAGCAAACAAAAGAAATATCTTAGCATTAAAAGTAGCACCATTCACTCTCATGAATGGATATCTCTACAAACTAGGTATTGACATTATTTTATGAAGATGTGCACTAAAACATGAACAAGAGGATATAATCAATGAGGCACATGTAGGCCCAGTGACAAGTCATTTCCAAGCCGACAAGATAGCCATAAATATCCTCCAAGCCAGTCCTTGTTGGTTGACCTTACACAAGGACTATCAAGAATAAGTGAAGAAGTGTGACAAATTCCAGAGGATGGGTTGACCTCTATGAAAAAATGAAAATTCCTTTACATTCAGTAAATCCTAGTTTATCGTTCAAAATTTGGGCTATCAACTTTGTTGGTCCCTTCCCAAAAAGAGAAAAAAGAACTAGGGTGAAATACATCATCACAACAGTCGAATACTTAACTAAATGGGTCACTAGTACATATTGGAAAAAATTTGACGTTCTATTTGCGACGTTATGGACAAAATTGGCCATATTGTCTAAAAATAGAGGAAATTTTAAATTTTTTTCTCCATATTGCCTGATAAAGTTGCTCTTGCGACGTACTACAAAAACATGTCACTCTTGCGACAAAGGTAGGAATGTGTCTCTCTTGCGATGACATTGCATTTTTGTCTCTCTTGCGACGTTGGTAAAATATTCATCGCACTTGTGACATAATGGAAACTAGGTTTTCCCCATCCCAACGATCACCTAGTATTTGACCAAGTCAACTTTGACTTGGTCAACGATCGATGGAATTGCGACGTTATAAAATATATAAATATGTTGCATTTTACAGACGTTCTGACAAGTTTTTTATAATAACGACACTTCAAAAAAGCTATAATTCGGTCTTCTTGGCGAACAAAAAACAGGTATTTTTTTCAGTATATGTCTGTGGGGAAGAATGTTAGAAAACATTAGAGGTGGGAAAAAAATTAAAGAGGGTGAAAAGGGTGACGGTAAATTTCATTTCCCTTGCAAAAATTGTTGGACTAGATGTCCCGAAAGAGTTTCAATAGAAACAGCTAAAAAACATTGTAGAAAATATGGGCACATGGACAGGGGATCAAATGAATATCATCCCATGGTAATTAGCTATATATATATATATTCATTATTTGTTTTAATATTTATTGTATTCTCATACTTTTATATTGTTTTATACATGCACTAATTTTTCATGGTTGTTTGTAATTATAAAGTTAGATTTTCCCCCTAACTTTATGCACAAAACACCAAGTAGTAGCAAAAATGATGTTGTAGTACAAGATGAAGAACTTGAAGCAGATAATGAAGATCAAGTTAATGATCCCATGGAAGTAGATGACAATAATAACATAGTTCAAGATGATGGGACAAATCAAATGATCCAAGACTTATTCGTTCATCCAGATGAGGATCATGGGGACAGTAGTGATGGTATTTATGATGAACCTCTGATTGAAAAGGAAAATAAACAACTTTATAAAGGGTCAAGAGAAAATATTCTCTCCACTACATTGTTGCTGGTGAACTTAAAGGTTACAAATCATTTTTCGAACACTTGTATGACACAGATCCTAAGGTATGTACTACGTTTCATCACATCTACATAAAGGTTGACTTTCCCCCATTTTTTTTATTGTTAATTAATGTGTAAAATAAAAATGCAATACTTACAATTACTATTCTTTACATTAACTATTTATTTTTTATGTTTTAGATTGTTAGGTGAATTTTTGTTACCCTCGTTAAATATTTTACCTCGCACATATCGAGATTTACATGCCATTATGAAAGACATTGGAATGGAGTATCAAAGTATAGATGCATGTCCTAATGATCATATTATATATTATGGAAAACATACGTTGAAAACAGAATGCCTGGTATGTGGTATCAGTAGATATTGAACCAATCAAGTAACAAAAATGGTCGCTCGAAAGGTTCTTTGGCATATTCCCATAATTCCACGTTTGCAGCGAATTTTCAGGTGCCAAAGAATAGCACAGTTTATGTATTACCATGCACGATAGAGAATTGAATATGGCATTCTTCAAATGCCTGCAGATGGTTATGCATTTAAGGAAATTGTTGCAAAATGGAGAGAATTTACAGATGAACCTCGTAATGTTAGGCTTTCATTGGAAATTGACAGTGTTAATCCATTTGGAGAGATTCGGTATGTTTACTCAGTGTGGCCTATTTTTGTTATCAACAATAACATTAATCCTTGGATGTCAATAAAGAGGGATCACATAATGTTGACAATGATTATTCCAAGTATTTGTTTACATTAATTTTTCGAATTTAAATTTTTCATTTTTCTCTTTCTTTGCATAACATATTTTATTTATTTATTTACGTATATATACATACCATGGTAGTAATTTTGTGTAATTTCAAACAATTATGTAAGTACCAAATTAAATATATGAATGTGTACATCGAGCCTCTTATTGACGAGCTACTAAAGTTATGGGAGGGAATCACTATGTATAACATATGTAAACCAATTGGGAAGAAGAGATTTCAATGTCGTGGAATACTTTTATGGAAAATTCATGATGCCCCAAGACTAACACATTTTTGTGGTATGTAACGTTCCATATTGCACGCTTGAATAGTATATAATTAATTGAATATATCATGCATGTTGTTTAAATAATCATTTTGTATATTAATAATTCACATTAATCCATTTGTTGTAGGTCTTCAAATAAAAGGTAAATGTGCATGTCCAGTTTGTGGTCCTAAGATGAAATCTTGTTGGTCAAAAAATTTATAAAAGGAGGTGTTTGATGAGTATAGACACCTCCTCTCTAAGAACCATAAGTATCGTACTATTGAAAAAGATCTTTTTAATGGGAAACAAGAGACTGGACTAAAACCAAAAAGAATGACACCTCGCCTATGGAAGTTGTCATACGATAGAATTAATCCTCGAGGTACGCATTTTGTGTATGTATCGTAAATGGAATCATGTTTTGAAATTTTATTTTAATTATTCATTTTATTTTCCCGCATTTGATAAATAGTGTTCTGATTTTTTTTATGCTTCATCAATGGCGTCGTCGTGAAGGTAGTAATAATGGGATTCCACGAGGAATGAAATGTTATCCCACTCAATTCATGAGGTTGTCTTACTATAAGGACCTAAAAATAGTTCATTTATTTGATACAATGCATATCGGGAAGAATGTGACAGAAACATTATGGTGAATCATAGATGGAAGGAGGGATAAAGAAAATATTGTCAAAATTTGTAATGAAATTCGGGAATCCAATCATGTAATGCAAAGTGTGATCCGATCAAATAACAATGGAGACCAAAATAACCTTCCATGGTTATTAACAGAACAGAAAAGCAATGGTGTAAAAGAGGTCATTCAAAAAATTAAATATCCTACGGGTTTTTTTTCAAACATAAAGAATATCTTAACGAAGAAAGGTGAATTTGGTGGGGTAAAAACACATGATTGGCATACCTTCATTAAGGTAATTAATCATTTTAGTATTCATATTTATATATTGATCGTATACATTTTTTAAGATTTTTTTTTTTTTGTCTAGTTTTGAACAAGTAACGATTTGTTTTTATTGTTACAGTATGTTCTACCTCTATCTCTCCCAAACGACTTTCACAACAACATCAAACAAGTTATATATTATCTTGGAAAATACATGAGGTAAGTAGTTGCAATATATATGCTAAAAAAAAAAAAAAAAATGGTGTACTTAATGACATGTGTTTTGCTTGTAATGTAATATGTATTTATATGTTTTGTTGAAACATGTTATTTTATTACGTCATGATCTATATATGGTTGTCATTGAAAGAAATTCATGAAGATGATATAAAGTATTGGAAGAGAGAAATTCCTTGGCTAATGTGTGAAATGCAGAAGTATCTACCTCCAACATTTTTCAACGCACAAGAACACTACCTCATACACCAAGTTGAGGAGATTTAAATGTGTGGACCTATACACACAAGGTCAATGTGGATGGTGGAGAGGCAGTTGAAATCATCGAAGGATTTGGTTAGACAAAGAGCATGTCCTGAGGGTTCTATGGTGGAGGGATATATCGTATATGAATCCATGGTGTATATTAGTCAGTGTCTTCCTAAATTAGCAGCGCAAGCTATGCATGTAGTGGATTGCATTTGGGATGTGAACTCTATCAAAAAATTTGAAAGGGAGCAGTTGTTGGTGAAAGGTACAATGAAGAAAGTGAGAGGTAATTAAATTGTGGATATTTTTAATAAATATAATTTTTTCCTTTTTTTCTGTATATGATCATACTCATTTAATATTTATTCTTTCATCATTTATTAATATTTACCATGGTTACAACTAATATTTAATATTGGTGAATTGTGATTTTTTGATTGGTCAGTTTTTCAAGATTGGGATGCACTACATCCATACATTGCAAATAATCTTGACTGGATGAAGGTATGGATTGATAGATGTAAATAATATCATGGTGGTAGGTTATCATGGAAAGAACTGTATCAATTGGTTAGAGAAGTTCGTTGTAATGGAGATTCTGAAGTTACGCAGAGGGAAATAGATTTAGCATATTTTTTGAAAGATGGAAAGGAAAGGAAATTCACCCATTTTATTCAGTTATTTTATATTATATTAATGTGACTGTAGGTGTGATTTTTTCATATTATACTTTCTAAGTTATATAAATTTGTTTATTATTAATTGACAATGCATCTTTTACATGTCTGGCATATTGCAGTTGAAACACCACAAGGCTATGTGGTGCAATGGTCGTAAATTTTGCATCAAACAGTTAGATGAAACCGGAAAAAAATTTGATAGTGGGATAACTACATTATTCCAGGTCACTAATGTTTCCTCTAGGAGTGGCAGACGTCCTTGAGAATTTGAAAATATATACTATGGGTTTTTGAATGATATAATTGAGTGTGAGTTTAATTCCTTCAAATTAGTTGTGTTCAATGTCAAATGCTATAGGTTACGAATGCATGAACATGATGAGGAAATAATCGTTATTCAACATGCCAACGGATTTCTGATGATTAAAACAATAGTTTGTGAAAAAACAAATGACTGTTATGTTTTTCCAAGTCAATGTGAACAAGTTTTTTACTCAAAGGTTCCAGGTAAGAGGGATTGGTCATTTGTTGTTAGATATGATACAAAAGGAAGAACAGTAAAGTATATTGTAGATGAAGAAGATGATGTAGAGCTAGAGAAGGAAGAATATGGGTCGACGGATGAAGAATGCAGAGAATATAAACCAGGCATAGGAGACAATGCACCAGTTCTTGATGATGATATCGATGAATAAATGCTCGAAAATGGCATTGATGATATCATCAATCCTTTCAACATTGTTTCTAAACCAAATGTTGATACAGATGTCAAGTTGGATGATCAATAAGAATATATAGAATAAGGATGATACAAATGTTGTGTTGGTCGATGAGGTACGTAACTAGATATTTTAATTTGTATGAATTATTTCTTTAAATAATTTTTTATGTGGGTTAATTACATGTTTTTAAGTTTTATTTCATTTTTTTTTCGGTAGTTTCTATGCATGATTACTATGTTTCTTTTGTTTTTTTTCTATTTTATAGATTGGTTGTTGGGGAATTGAGATCGATGTGATTTTTGTTTTTTTCATTTTATAGATTGGGTGTTGGGGAATTGAGATCGATGTGAGGGGGGGGGGGGGCATATGAGCTTTCACCTTCACATGGTTGGCCTTGTTTAGTAGAGAATAAATTATTTTGGAAACCAAGAGAAGTTCATTCATTCATCTTTATACTCAAAGATCACTCACAGACACACTCTATATACTGTCTCATCTCATCCTCATTTCGTTTTAATTTTATGATCGGTCGAATTTTAAAGGAAACAACTATTAAAAGACATTGTACTAGGGATAGAGTACATCATGGGAAACGGTGACTTGTGAATGGGGCAAACATTGAAATTTTTTCAAAATGTTTATGTATGCACTGAAATTTGACATGGATAGTCTGTCTCATGTCAAATTTCAAGATAGTTCCGACAACAATTCTATAGACGGGAAGTTCCATGTCAAATTTCAAGATAGTTCCAACAAGGATTCTATGGAAGGGAATGATGAATGATGACAATGAGAGGTGCGGCATGATGAATGTTGATGCAAATGTGGATGATCTCAAATATTATGTGGGGACATCATACATCCTTGAGTCTTGAAACCCTCCCATACTGTCAAGGCATGTGTCTAGTCTAACCATGTCAAACTTTTGATGCATACAATCACATATTGAAGAAATTTCATTGTTGGCCCCATTCACAGCTCACTATGTAGGGTCGGTGCATGACATTTCTGGTGGGTGAATTGAAGCTTCTGTGACATCAACTCGACTTGGTAATTCAATAATCAAACCCTCCTTAAGTATTATGCAAGGACATCAAACATCCTTAAGTATCATGATGGGTGTTATGAGATCCTTAAGTATTATGCGGGTTCGGTGGAAGAAATTTGTGATGGGTGTATTGGAATTTCCATGTCAAATTTCAAGATAGTTCCGACAATGATTCTATAGAATGGAATGACGAATTATGACAATGAGAGGTGTAGCATGATGAACGTTGATGAAAATGTGGATGATATCAAAGATTATGTGGGGACATCATGCATCCTTGATTCTTGAAACCCTCCCATACCGTCAAGGCATGTGTCTATTCTAACCATGTCAAATTTCGATGCATACAGGCACATATTGAAGAAATTTCAACGTTGGCCCCATTCACTGCTCAATATGCGGGGTCGGTGCATGATATTTGTGGTGGGTGAATTGAAGTTTCTACGACATCAAATTGACTTGGAAATTTAATAATCAAACCCTCCTTAAGTATTATGATGGAACATCAAACATCCTTAAGTATCGTGATGGGTGTTATGAGATCCTTAAGTATTATGCGGGTTCGTTAGAAGAAATTTGTGATGGGTGTATTGGAAGTTCCATGTCAAATTTCAAGATAGTTCTGACAATGATTCTATAGAAGGGAATGATGAATGATGACAATGAGAGGTGCAACATGATGAACGTTGATTCAAATGTGGATGATATCAAATATTATGTGGGGACACCATACATCCTTGAGTCTTGAAACCCTCCCATACTATCAAGGCATGTGTCTAGTCTAACCATGTCAAATTTCGATGCATATAGGCACATATTGAAGAAATTTCAATGTTGGTCCCATTCACTGCTCACTATGTGGGGTCGGTGCATGACATTTGTGGTGGGTGAATTGAATATTGTTTGGCATCAAATCGACTTGGTAATTCAATAATAAAACCCTCCTTAAGTATTATGTGGGGACATCAAACATCCTTAAGTATCGTGATGGGTGTTATGAGATCCTTAATTATTATGCGGGTTCGGTGGAAGAAATTTGTGATAGGTTCATTGGAAGTTCCATGTAAAATTTCAAGATAGTTCTGACAACGATTCTATAGAAGGGAATGACGAATGATGACAATGAGAGGTGCATCATGATGAACATTGATGCAAATGTGGATGATCTCAAATATTATGTGGGGACATCATACATCCTTGAGTCTTGAAACCCTCCCATACTGTCAAGGCATGTGTCATGTGCGGGTTCGGTGGAATAAATTTGTGATGGGTGTATTGGAAGGTCCATGTCAAATTTCAAGATAGTTCTGACAACGATTCTATAGAAGGGAATGACGAATGATGACAATGAGAGGTGCAACATGATGAACGTTGATGAAAATGTGGACGATCTCAAAGATTATGTGGGGAAATCATACATCCTTGAGTCTTTAAATCCTCCCATACCATCAAGGCATGTGTCTATTCTAACCATGTCATATTTTGATGCATACAGGCACATATTGAAGAAATTTTAACATTGGCCCCATTCATTGCTCACTATGCGGGGTCAGTGCATAACATTTGTGGTGGGTGAATTGAAGTTTCTGCGACAGTGACACAAATTAGTGAACAAATTGGTTGACACAAGTTTTAAGTTTGCATCAGCCTTTCTTCATTTTTATTTCAGGTTCTACATTGTATATTATTATATACATCAACATATGTGTGTCATAGTTGTGATGAAAAAACCCTCTTTTTTCATTCATTGTTTAATCAACACAATAAAAATATGTCCTTGTAGTACTATATGCAGAAATGTGTGTACTGTCAAACTAATTTTAAAAGGAACAACAAAAATACATTGTACCAGGATTACTAGACATGGGTAACAGTGACCTGAGAATGGGGCCAACGTTGAAATTTTTTCAAATTGTTTTTTATGCACTGAAATTTGACATGGATAGAATATTTGCATGCCTTAACGATATGGGAGGGTTTTTGGACTCAAATTCGACTCACAGTACACCCACTTGTTTTTGTTCTATACTTACTAGACTTATGTCTTATCATTAGATATCGAACCGATCAAGTAACAAAAAGGGTGCCTCGAAATGTTCTTCGTCATATTCCCATAATTCCACATTTGCAACAATTGTTCAGGTTTGAAAGCATAGCACAATTTATGGATTACCATGCACGTAATAGAAGTGGAGATGGTTTCCTTCGAATGCATGTCGTTTGTTATGCATTTAGGGAAATTTAGGGAAAATGGGCATATTTCAAAGATGAACCTCATAATGCTAGGCTTTCATTAGCAGCTGACGATGTTAATCCATTGGGAGAGATTAGGTCTATTTACTCAGTGTGGCCTATTTTTGTTATCAACAATAACATTCTTCCTTGGATGTGATCAATAAAGAGGGAGCACATAATATTGACAATGATTGTTCCAGGTATTTGTTTACATTAATTTTTTGAATGTAACATTTTCATTTGTTTCGTTTTTTGCATAATATATTTTGTTTATTTATTTAATTATATATACATATCATGGTTATAGTAATTATGTGTAATTTCAAACAATTAGGAGAGTACCAAGTTAAAGATATGAATTTATATATTGAGCCTCTCATCGACGAGCTACTAAATTTATGGGTTGGCATCACTATGTATGACATCTATAAACCAATCGGGGAGAATAAATTTAAATTCCGAGGAATACTTTTATAGGCAATTCATGATTCCCCAGGACTAACACATTTTTGTGGTATGTATAAGCATTCTATTTCTCTTTAATACTATATAATTTTATAAATATATCATGTTGCATATTTAATTTTTAAATAATCTCATCGTATAATTTACATTAATCCATCTGTTGCAGGTATTCAAACAAAGGGTAAATTTGAATGTCTATTTTGTGGTCCTAAGATGAAGTATCTTCATTCAAAAAGTTTAGGAAAGGTGGTGTTTGATGAGTATAGGCACCTCCTATCTAAGAACCATAGGTATTGTACTACCAAAAAGAATATTTTCAATGGGAAAGAAGAGATTGGTTTAAAACCACGAAGAATGACACCTCACCTATGGAGGTTGTAATATAATAGAAATCGTCGAAGTATGGAATTTCTTTATCGTATATGTAATGTTTTGAATATTTAGTTTAATCATCGAATTTATTTTAGTGTATTTGATCATTATTGTTGTCATTTATTTTATGCTTCATGAAGGTCGCCATCATGAAGGTATTAATAATGGGCTTCCACGAGAAATGAAATGTTATCCCACTCAATTAATGAGGTTTCCCTACTATGAGGAGATAAAAATAGCTCATTTGTTTGATACAATGCATATGCTAAGTGTTTGTATACCCAAGAATCAATTGTTGGACCTTTTTTTTCTTTTTTCTATTTTTATTTTTTTTACTATGCGAATCAGAAACTCGCAATTCTCGTACTCGCATGACACGGGGTTGATACCCATCCACTAACACTATAACCCCAAGTGCACCACACAGAATGCAAGCATGGAGCACAAGTAAATCAAGGTGAGAATCAAACTTGATACCTCCTTCACATATTTCCTTCCATTTACATGGCATTTGTCAATCGGTCTACACCCCTGCGGGCCAATTGTTGGGCCTATTATTAAAACTAGGCGTTCTAATTAGGCAGTGGGTGAAATAGTGAAGAGTTTGCTAAAGACAAATACACAATAAAATATTTCACATTATGATTTTTATAGGGAAGACCTTTTAGATATTTCCTTACCTCCAACTTTAGGATTTGCGTACAACACATCATTTAACCACACTCTCTTTTGTGCATGGGTCAATGTTAAACCATTTCTTACAATTGGATAACTTTTCCCCTTTTTTGGTAACAACTATGTAATTTCCCCCTCTAAAATATTATGAGAATATCTAGGATTTTTTATACCCATCCATGATTTTTCAAACAAGGTAGTATTGAAGTTCTTTCAATGCCATATAACGTTACTCTCTTATTCACTAGTATTTGAGGGTTGCAACATGTAGATATAACATATAAACATCCTTAAAGGATCCTCCTCTCATGGGAAGGTCACCCCCTTTAAGAATCTACTTTGCATAGGTAAACCCTCAACTTGGTCATCCTTTTACATTAAGAAGGTTTCCTCCACGTGGCTTATGGATAAAGAAAAAATACCTCCAATCTTGGATCTCCAAATATTATGGATCTTTGCTAAAGGATATAATGTATGATTGACCCATGTTATAATTTTCTTCATTGTAGAATTTCTCATTGTGGAGATGATAGTATGATAGTTCATACCAAAGGACCCTAGTTCATTGACGATGTGGGACTCTTTATAAGGCTGTGTACTCACATATGCGCACCTTGTGACCTTTGTTCCCAATAAACACATCCTCCTCATTGACATTTTTCTTACCTTTCTTAGTGGATGGAATACTAGAGACGTGTTAACTTTTTAAGAAAAAGGAGTTCAACATTTACTAGGAAAATCAATAATGGTTCGACATCTAGTTAACTTTTTAAGCAAAAAGATGTTTATAAAAAAATGATATAATTGATATGATATGTGCATTCAAAACAATTTTTATTATGCAAGAGCTAGTCATCCAAAGTAGAAATGTATACATGAATGTTAATAATATACAGTTATTACATGTTGAAGTTCTTATATGACAATGCAATCCAATTGAACCATTCCAAAGTCTCGTGTAAGACTAGATTGGGATGTCCATGTTCAAATTCCCCATCTCATAGATCTCTCCATCTAAAGTTCATTTTTAATAAAAAATTAAGAATGTATCTACCCATAAGTGAAATGTTAGAATGTCGTACTTTCCATGTCAAAATAGAGTCGCAAGAAAATTTTAATCCTCTATAGATAAAATCATCCTAATACTAAGTTGTAAGAGTTGAAACCACCTTCTCCCTTTCTTCCCAAACTATTCGAATTAGTGCAAAAGAACCTCCAATCCTGAAATCACTTGAAGCAACATTCACATCATTGAGGGTGAAAAGCCTATTTATTTTGGATCTAAATTTTCCTTTAACAATTATGTATTAGGTCAATCATTTTGAAGGCTCGTCACCAATCATTGAACTCACTATATTCTTTCATGGCATGCTTCCTCCATGCACAATTATATTAGTTTATATGAGGCATTTTCCTTTTTTAGGCAAGGAAAATATGCTCCATGGAACCAATATTAACAATGCATGGTCCACCACATTTTTAGAGCATAAAAAACCTCTAAGCACTCAAGTTTATATATGACTAATTTTGGAAGAAAAAAGAAACCAATAACCGTACATAATAAATGTGTATTTCTTGAATATTTTTTTCTATAGCCATGATTTTACTAACAAAATTCATGTCTCTAAATAAGGAACTGTTAATTTTTTGTTAAAAATTTAATATCCTAGCAACATGGGAAGGAACAGAATGGGCTAGATGCTCATGACTCAATACTTTATTTTTTTTAATTGACTTTGAAAAGGCCCATGATATGGTCAAGTTTTCCTTCATCCTGGTCACACTTAAGGCTCTTGACTTTGTCCCCTTGTTCCCTAGAGCCATGGAAAATCTTCTTAGAAACAATGATGTATCGCTCCATCAACATATATAAATAAGAAGAAGTAGGGATAATCCATTATATTTGACAAGGATATTTGTTGGCACTTGAAATTTATATGATGGTAATAGAAGCCTTGGTCTACTTGATATTTCAAATTATAGGCTAATGTTTGATTAAAGACATCCCTCTCCCTAAACAAGGAATCAAGTAGTTTGTCACTGGGAATTTTGCTAATGATTCATTTCTCACCATTAGAGATGAATATAAATTAATGATCAATGCAATGGACTATATTTGTATATTTTATTTATCCTACGAGTCCAAAATTCAATGGGCCAAAACTCCATGTCACAAACTAGGCCCTCGAGACCTTCCTAGTTGGATCACATATTGGGGTTGGATTTATTAGGCTTCCTTTTGTGTTTTAGGCATCCTCCAAATAGATGTGGTAGATTGTCATCCAAAGAGATAAAAA
>SNQJ01S0005584.1:8289-37223 GCA_010110895.2 Picea sitchensis
AGAAAGTGAGGGTCGTTGATCGGGAATATAATGATGTCGTTGGGGTAGATTTGCACGTAAATTATATGCTACAAGACAAAATGTCTTGTCAACTTTACAACTTTGGATAAAAATACATGCGCGATAAAGAAAAATGTTTGCTTTTTTTGAAATCTTTGCATTCTTATTTATTTTTCCTATGCTAAACTGACTTATTTTCATCAACTTAGGGTGCATTTTAATGTGCATACCCTGTTCAATTTTTCTAAAGGGAAAATAATCTAACCTATCTTCTATCCTATACATCTAACTCATTAATCCAGCTTAAACAATTGGATTAATTTATTCCTCTACCTAACTGTTTTAGCCAATATTAAACAGTTTAGCTAAAAAATATTCTCTAACCTAACAACATAAATTTAAAAATGTTTGATCATGATTAGATTGTATGATTCAAACTTATTTGTCTTTTCATGGGGTTTCTTTCCTTGTTTTTCTCTTTTTATTTTATTTTATTTTATTTTTTCCTTTTTTTCTTTTCTTTTCTTTTATACCCTCTTTTCATTTTCGTTATTTTTTTTTATCTTTTATCTTTTTCTTTTGGAAATCATTTGCAGAATGTTATTTTTTTTACAATATAAAATCACCGAAGGAAGAAAATTCAATCACCATTTGATACTATGAAATGTAGGACTCTAACAGAGCGCAAGGTATGAAAGATGTTGGTGTACTCTGGCACCGTCTGATCTCTTTTCTGACACATAGTTTTCCATCTTATGTATTGGTCATCATAGTTTCCGACAGGGTAGAACTCCTCCTTTAGGGCACTTACAAAGGCTGACCAAGTGGGTTCTCTCCAAATAGTGTAGATTCATTTATGGTTTATCTCTCCCAGTAACCTTCTCACCAAGCTCTGACACGGGGAAGGGATTTAAAGAGCGCAAAGGTGATCTTTTCACTGTCGGAATTTTTTTGGACAGAGTAATAACCTTCTAGAAGATTCAACCATTTTTCTAGAGCATTTGCATCTATCTGGCCTTCAAATAAGGGGATATCAAAATTGACTTGTAAGGGTGTCACACTTGCGAAATGGATTCTTGTTGAAGATGCCTCAGCTGGCACCATTGATAGTCCTCGAAGGATCTGAGCAAAGTTTTCCATCATCTCGTTCCTCTGTTGCACAAGTGCTTCCTCATGAAATGTCTTGAAAAGATCTCTTGCTTTGTCATCTCTCTTTTCTTCCACCATGGGAGGTTGCTTGGGTTGGCGAGAGCAGTTGTCCTCAAGCGAAAGTAGCTGGAGACCCAACTCTCTATACCTTGACCTCGTCGGGGACTTGATCTGAGAAATGACAAGGAGTAGCCTGCTCTGATACCACTGATCCAAATTATTTTGAGAATGACATGAAGGCCGAAATATAACCGAGATATAACAATGAAATACACAAAAATATAGAAGATAACACAAAAATACAGTGAAACCCAACTTCTATTACTAAATAAGATATAAAACCATTGTAAAACACAAACTGGAAAAATGGGGTAGCTTATCTCTAAAAAGAAAGAGATGTTGGCTACACTTCATTCACAAGAAGCTTTACATCACACTCCATTGCATGCTTAAAGGCCTCCTTCACCTCAATTATATATGAGTGAGTGAGAGGAGAACAATTCCCATGATGCATGTGGGATAAATTGGACTTAGTTTATAAAATGCCATAGGCATGTAAAATACTAGGACTTCCTGGGCGGTCACGTATCCCAGTACTACTCTAGCCCGAGCGTGCTTAACTGCGGAGTTTTAATGGGATCCGATGCATTAACACTCCGTTGTAGGAATATACATAAGACCATTACATGATGTTTGTAATTAAAAAATGAAGACGAAATTGCATTCCATTCTCCACCATAAGGGTGAATGCCATGGTTGATCAAAACCACAAGCTGAAAATGGTGATTCAGTGGAAAAGGTGGATGGCCACCGAGATCCATCTGGATCATTCACCTTGAGATTCAAAATCTGGCCTCGCACATCTTTTTCACTCACTCTCTTCCTTGGTGCGAATATATATGCACTCTCTTCATGCCTAGAATCTGAGGGCGATCGATCAGAGCAGGCACACATTAATCACAAAGTGATCAACCTCCTTCCATCCTGCATCCCTATTGCACCTGTCCCTACCACATTAACATGGCCCAGTGTCCCCCTCCTTCCACAGGCGAAGACATAGAACATAAATCGCTCGAAGCTCCACCCCTGATTTCCGCCTCTATTTTGCTTCCTCCCAATCCAGATGTTGGTTCCAGTTTTTCCCCCATCCCTCCACCTCATCCTGGCTTCATCAATGTTCAGAGAGAAATAATCCAGTCTTTGCGTAAGGACAATGCATAAATGAAATTCTGCGAGGAGATGATCGAGAAGCACTTGGAATGGCTTCTCGATTCTGGATCTCAAGACCCTTCTCAACTCCGCATGAGAGAGGATTTTCTTCAGGCAACGATGGAGCCAAAATGGCTGGACGCGTCAGAGCATGCCTTCCCACACAACTACACAAGTAAGTAATTCTCATGGTCTGCTATTTTTTGTTTCTCATAGCCTCTTGTTGGGTATGTGTTATATTCTTTGCGTGACTTGGTCCAGTGTCTGCTACGTTGCGTCGAGGGCTTAGGGGTTCAAGGGCAGTGCCCCCGAGAATTTTTTTACCTCGGGAAACGTGTTGCATTTTTACCTCATTTTTCGTGTCCATTGTTAGGTGGTTTTTCAACACATGGTTTTTTCCGATGGTTTTCTATTTCCTGTTAAGGAATTAGGGTTGTTGACTAATCCATGTCATTGGGTTAGGGTTTTATATGCCGTTGGATCCTATATGTATATTGTATTGTAAACAATGTATCACTATGAATGAATATAAAATATGCTAGTTTTCTGATTTTGGGTTTCCAAAAATCTCTGTGTAATGTGTGTATTTTCCATTGTATCTTTTCTTTTCTTTTATTGAAAATATATCTACAATAAAATATTGTACAAGGTTAAAATATACATTTGGTATCATAGCTTTGTTGGCTTCAGGGGGATGCCTTTGTGGTCAAGGGTTTGGCTTGGGACTGTGATAAGCCTTGTTACAGTGGGAGATCTGTGGTATTGATTTTTCAGGTGAAAATAAATGGCAAGCAGTTCGAAAATGGATATCAAGAAGTTTAATAGGAAAAGTTTTGAGTTGTGGAAGCTCAAGATAGAAGATCTTTTGGTGGACAAAGATCAGTGGATCACGATGGATCCAGGTACTACACCTAAAAGAACTTCAACAGATGACTGGAAAAATTTGGATAGGAAGGGGAAGAGAAAAATCCTACTATGTCTTTCAGATTCAGTATTACTGAATGTATTAGAGGAAGATACAACCAAAGATTTATGGGATAAGTTGGGGAAGTTGTATCAGTCTAAGTCCTTAGTAAATAAAATTTTCCTGAGAAAGAATCTATATAACCCGAGGATGAGAGATGGAGACTCGGTGGATGAGCATTTGAATACCTTCAATAATATGGTAAGTCAGTTAGTATTTGTTGAGATTAAAATTTCAGATGAAAATAAGTGTATCAGTTTGTTGTGCTCTTTACCAGACTCGTGGGATAGTCTGGATGTGGCCATAGGTAGTAATACAACTACCTTGAAGTTTGATGAAGTGGTCTCATCCTTGTTGTCGAAGGGGATGAGATGGAAGAACATGGAAGGACAGAGCACAAATGCATTATTTGCAAGAGGATGCTCCTGGGAAAGAAATAGGTCTGAGTCCTCAAGTGGGAGATCTAAGTCTAAGCGCCGATCTAAATCTCCTGGAAAGTTTGTAAAGGTATGTTGGAGATGTGGAAAACAATGGCACTACAAGAAGTAGTGTAGATCCAAAATTGAGAAAAAGAAGGGATCTGAAGAAGTTCCTTCTACAGAAGAAAAGACATCCAAGGAAGAAGGAGGGGATGTGTACTTGGCTTCTTCAAGGACACATGCAGATCATGAGGCATGGTTGGTTGACTCAGGTGCATCCTTTCATATGACTCCACACATGGAGTGGTTATGTAAATACAAAATGTATGATGGAGGTAATGTTTTCCTAGGTGATGACTCGACAACCAGAATCATAGGACAAGGAAAATTCAAGTTAAGGCTCATAGATGGAAGTATTAGAACACAACCCAGTGTTCTTCACATCCCAGGTTTGGACACAAATTTGATCTTTGTAAGAAAAATGGACGATGCAGGGGTAAAAACAATATTTGAAAAGGAAACTTGTAGGATGGTTCGAGGAGCAATGGTGTTGCTGAAGGGAGTTGGGTTTGGAACTCTGTATAAGCTGCAAGGAAGCACTATTAGTGATGGGTGTGATAATTCCATTGTTCCTAATATTGGAGTTGAAGAAGAAAGAAATCCTACAGTCTTTGGAGAAAAGGTTATGCTATGGAATCAAATACTAGGACATATCAGAGAGAAGGGTCTTCGACTTCGACTACTACTGATCCAGAATTGGATCTAGGAGCTTGATGGGGCTCAGAAAGGCCTAAAAATCAAAGTTCTCAGAAGGGATTCAAAATGGACGTGTGAGTAGGTATCGTCGATATGAACCCAACACAACTTGAATGAGCTCAAACAGAGGTCATATGCTCCGGATACCACGATCTGTTCATTTGGCCAAACAAGCAAAAAAATGTTGACTGTAAAGTCCATACAATGCCACGTGGCAACTGACTGTACATGTCGTACGACCATACAGATGACGTGGTAGGGTATGCGGAGCTAACGTGGACAGAGGATGACTGGGAAGTTGATGTGATAGGTGGACCTATTAGGGAGTGACATGTGTCACCACTACAAGGGTGACACGTGGCACATCCGTACTGATGACGTGGAAGGTACAACACATGGCACATTCGTACGGTGCTTACGTGGTAGGAAAATGGTTGAATAATGTGCTGACATGTGGCAGTTAGTTGATGTATGGAATGGTGCCATGTGGCCGAGACATGGGCTGCCACGTGACACCCATGTATTGGCTGTATGTTTTGGAAAAATGTTGGAGTTTATGGGGTTCGAACCATGGACCTCATGGGCGCCAAATATTTGCGTAGGTCGGGCTACCAGCCCACCTACAGGTGTCACTTAATAGCTATGGTGCCGAACTTGTAATTAAATTGGTGTGTTGTTTGAAATGGTGGGGAAAAAGGGCTAGGGGCCTAGCCCCCAACCCTTGACGCGAAAATTTCTACATATCTCGTGACCATGCCATAGAACCACAACCCACACTTCTACTATTTGTCGTTGGAGTTAGACCAACCCCCGATCCTGTGGGATCTCATATGACCAGATCCTTTGGTTGGTTAGCATGAAGATTAAGGGTTAAGTCCTGGTCGGTCGGGCTAGCCTGCCAACCAGGGGGCTTAACCGTGGGATTTTTCATCAGGGGCTATAACTATTGTTTGGCATGTGGAGTTGTAGACTTCGGCCACATGGCCACACACGTAACTAGGAGCCAAATAGTCGGGGGCTAGCGCACCAACAACCTAGCACCAGGGCCACATGGTGAGCGCTAATACGAACAGGGGCCAGCGGAATAAGGGGCTGTGCCCTATTTATTTTCTATATAGTGGGTTTTTACTATATAAAATGGATTTTTATTGATTTATGGGCTGATATTTGGAGATTTTGGTCATTTTTGGGGGATATTGGGCCCTTTTTGAGGCCAGATCTTGGGGAGAAGTTGGGAGGTTGTTACCAACTTCAGATTTATATAAACCAGAGGTTCTTGAAGCCATAGGGGAGGTTCAGAGAAGGTTTATGCTGAATATTTTCCAAGCTAAATCCATTTTTATGCAGGGAAGCCATTGAGGAGAGCACCTTTGCGGGCCATTTTTGGGAGCTTCGGTCATCCGATTTCAGTGTTGTCAGTTTTGTTGGGTTCCATAGATCTGGTAGAAAAAGACCAGATCCGTTTGTAACATTTTTTCCACTATTATGATGCACTTTTTAATCTTTGAACAAAAATAAGAAAGCCTCACCCACTGAGACAAAGGCCCAGAGATGTAGGCGAGATTGCCGAACTCCGTTATTGATGGCGTGGCAGGTACGACATGTGGCACATTCGTATGATGCTTACATGGCAAGTACAGTGGTAGGAATATGGTCGAATAATGTGTTGACACATGGTAGTTAGCTGGCATATGGATCGGTGCCATGTGGCACCCATGTATTGGTTGTATGTTTTGGAAAAATATTGGAGTTTATGGGGTTCAAACCGTGGACCTCATGGGTGCCAAATATTTGTGTAGGCTGGGCTACCAGCCTGCCTACAGGTGTCACTTAATATCTATGGCACCGAACTTGTAATTGAATTGGTCTGTTGTTTGAAATGGTGGGGAAAAAGGGATGGGGGTCTAGCCCCCGACGCAAACATTTCTACATATCCAGTGACCATGCTATAGAACCACAACCCACATTTCTATTTTTCAGTGTTGGAGTTAGACCAGCCCCCAATCCTATGGGATCTCATATGACCAGGTCCTTTAGTTGGTTAGCACAAAGATTAAGGGTTAAGCCCCGGTCGGTCGGGCTAGCCTACTGACCAGGGGGCTTATCCATGGGATTTTTCATCCGGGGCTCTAACTCTTGTTTGGCATGTGGATTTGTAGATTTCGGCCACATGGCAACACACGTAACCATGAGCCAAACAGTCGGGGGCTAGCGCACTAGCAACCTAGCACCAGGGCCACATGGTGAGCACCAATACGACCAAGGGCCAGTGGAAAAAGGGGTTTCACCCTATTTATTTGCTATACAATGGGTTTTTACTGTATAATATGGATTTTTGTTTATTTATGGGCTGATATTTGTAGATTTTGGTCATTTTTGGGGGATATTAGGCCCTTTTTGAGGCTAGATCTTGGGGAGAAGTTGGGAGGTTGTTACCAACTTCATATCTATATAAACTAGGGGTTGTTGAAGCCATAGGGGAGGTTCAGAGAAGGTTTATGCTGAAGATTTTGCAATCCAAAGACATTTTTATGCAGGGAAGCCATTGAGGAGAGCACCTTTGTAGGCCATTTCTGGGAGCTCCGGTCATCCGATTTCAGTGCCGTCAGTTTTGTTGGGTTCCATAGATCTGGTAGAAAAATAATAGATCAGTTTGTAACCTTTTTTATAGTGTTATGATTTCCTTTTTAAGCTTTGAACAGAAATAAGAAAGCCTCACCAACTGAGACAAAGGCCCAGAGACGTAGGCGAGATTGCCGAATTTCATTATCACATTGGTGTTTATGGTTTGCTGATCCTCATGATTTATTTCAGATCTGTATATGTTTATATGGCTGTTATGTTTCTTCTATAATTCTTTATCTTTCATTCAACTTCCTTAAATGGTTAATTAACACATGCATAAAACTCAACCATTGCTGAAAAGATCTTTTAAACAACAATGGTTGAGTTATTATGCATGTGTTTATTAACCATTTAGGAAGCTGAATGAAAGAGGAAGAATTATAGAAGAAACATAGCAGCCATATAAACATATACAGATCTGAAATAAAACATGAGGATCAACAAATCATAAACACCAATGTGATAACGGAGTTCGACAATCTCGCCTACGTCTCCGGGCCTTTGTCTCAGTGGGTGAGGCTTTCTTATTTCCGTTCAAAGCTTAAAAATGACATCATAATAGTGGAAAAAAGGTTACAAACTGATATGGTCTATTCTACTAGATCTGTGGAACCCAACAAAACTGACGACACTGAAATCGGATGACCGGAGCTCCCAGAAATGGATCGCAAAGGTGCTCTCCTCAATGGATTCCCTGCATAAAAATGAATTTGGCTTGGAAAATATTCAGCATAACCCTGCTCTGAACCTCCCTTATGGATTCAAGAACCCCTGGTTTATATAGATCTGAAGTTGGTAACAACGTCCCAACTTCTCCCCAAGATCTGGCCTAAAAAAGGGCCCAATATCCCCCCAAAATGACCAAAATCTCCAAATATCAGCCCATAAATCAATAAAAATCCATATTATATAGTAAAAACTGACTATATAGAAAATAAATAGGGCGCAACCCCTTTTTCCGCTGGCCCTTGGTAGTATTGGTGCTCACCATGTGCCCCTGGTGCTAGGCTGCTGGTGCGCTAGCCTCCGACTGTTTGGATCCTGGTTACGTGTGTGGCCATGTGGCTGAAGTCTACAACTCCACGCGCCAAACAAGAGTTAGAGCCCTTGATGGAAAATCCCACGATTAAGCCCCTTGGTCAACGGGATAGCCCAAACGACCGAGGCTTAACCCTTAATCTCCGTGCTAACCAACTAAAGGATCCGATCATATGAGATCCCATAGGATCAGGGGCTCGTCTAACTCCAATACAGAACAATAAAAGTGTGGGTTGTGGTTCTATGGCATGGTCACGAGATATGTAGAAATGTTCGCGCTGGGAGCTAGGCCCCCAGCCCTTTTTCCCCGCCATTTCAAACATCACACCAATTTAATTACAAGTTTGGCGCCATAGCTATTAAATGAAACCTGTAGGCAGGCTGGTAGCCCGGCCTACGCAAATATTTTCCGCCCATGAGGTCCACAGTTCGAACCCCATAAACTCCAACATTTTGCCAAAGCATATAGCCAATACATGGGTGCCACGTGGAATCCCATACTTGGGCCACGTGGCACCATTCCATACGCCAGCTAACCGCCATGTGTCAACACACTATTCGACCATCAACCTACCACTGTACCTTCCGTGTAAGCATCGTACGAATGTGCCACGTGTCATACCTGCCACATCATCAATACGGATGTGCCACATGTCACCCTTGCAGTTGTGACACATGTCACTCCCTGATAGGTCCACCTGTCACATCAACTTCCCAGTTAGTGCCATGTACCCTGCCACGTCAGCTATACGGTAGGATGGCTTATATAGTCAGCTACCACTGGCACTATACATACTGTACAATCATCATTTTTTTGCTTATTTGGCCAAATGAAAATATCACGATATATGGAGCATACTGCATCCGTTTGAGCCTATTCAAGTTGTGCTGGGTTTGTATCGATTAGGCCTACACACACGTCTTTTTTGAATCCATTTTGAGAACTTTGTTTTTTAGGCCTTTCTAAGCCCCATCAAGCTCCTGGATCCAATTTTGGATCAACTACACAGTAAAGGTATGGTTGAAAGTATGTCTAATTGCTCTCTGGATTTTGATTTATGTCAACATTGTGTATATGGGAAGAAAAATTGGGTAAGATTCTCCTCTGGTGCAACAAGGGCAGAAGGAATTTTATAGCTATTTCACAATGATGTGTTTGGACCTGTGTCGGTTCCATTATTAGGAAAATCTGTGTACTATGTCTCATTTATAGATGACTTCTCGAGGAATACTTGGATATATTTCCTCAAGAATAAATCTGAAGTCTTTAACAGGTTAAAAGAGTTTAGGGATCTTGTTGAGAATCAAACAGAGAAAATAATTAAGGCGTTGAGGACAGATAACGACAGAGAGTTATATGGGAATGAATTTGAAGAATTATGTAAGAAGTGTGGTATATCAAGGCAAAAGACTACTCCATATACACCTCAACAAAATGGAGTTTCAAAAAGGATGAACATGACGCTGATGGAAAAAGTAAGGTGCATGCTCAATGGTGCTTGGTTAGGGAAAGAATTCTGGGCAGAGGCAGTGGGTACTGCATGTTACTTGGTCAACAGATCACCCTCATCAGCACTAGATGACAAGGCTCCACAAGAGGTATGGACTGGTAATAAACCTTCTCTCACACATCTCAAGGTATTTTGTTGCGAGGCCTATGTTCATGTTCCAAAGGAAAACAAGAGTAAGATAGATAAGAAGGCTGAAAAGTGTATCTTTATTGGGTATAAAGATGGTCTCAAAGGTTATAGGCTTTGGAACCCAGAGACTAAGAAGGTTGTGTATAGATGAGATGTGGTATTTAGAGAAATGAGGGATGTTGTTAAACATGAAGTCCTACCAAGTAAGGAAGAACCAGAGAAAATAGAGTTTGATTTAAAGGATGAAGAATTAGACTCTATAGAAGAACAAGAATAAGAAGAAGAAGATCCTCATACTCTAGTATTGAGGATATCGGTTCGAGAAAGAAGGCTACTGGAAAGGTAAACTCCATCTGATTTCTGTTCAAATTTTGCTTTGTCTATTACTAATGATGATCTTAGAACTGTGAGGGAGATAGTGGATTTAGAGGATGGAAAGCTCTGGAAAAAGGCCATGGATGAAGAAATGATAGCCTTGGATAAGAATGAGGCTTAGGATCTAGTGGAGTTTTCGACTAGAAGAAATCCCATTGGAAGCAAATGAGTATTTAAAAAGAACTTGAATGAAAAAGGGAAAGTGGAGAAGTACAAAGCTCGTTTAGTAGCAAAGGGTTACTATGAGGTTGAGGGAATTGATTTTGGTGAGATTTTTTCTTCTGTTGCCAAGTTAACTTCTATAATATTTCTTTTATATGTTACTGTTGCATTTGATTTTGAAGTAGAACAAATGGATGTGAAGACAACATTCCTACATGGGGATCTAGAAGAAGAAATCTATATGAAGCAGCCATAAGGCTTTGTTGGGAAGGGAAATAAGGAGCTGGTATGCAAGTTGAAAAAGTCCCTATATGGTTTAAGACAATCACCAAGGATGTGGTATACAAAATTTGATACTTATATGTTGGGACTTGGCTTCACAAGAAGCAAAGAGGATCAATGTGTGTATTTTAAATAATATTGGTGATCATTTGATTTATTTGGTCTTGTATGTGGATGACATGTTGCTGATAGGAAACAACAAGGAGATTATCCAGGATGTGAAAACTTAGTTGTCCTATAAATTTGACATTAAGGATCTTCGTGCTTCAAATTTCATTGTGAGCATGGAAATTAAAAGAGATCGGAAAAGGAGGAAACTCTGGTTAAATTAGAGAAAATATGTTGAGACAATATTGTAGAGATTTAATATGTAGAAATGTAAACCGATCAAGGTCCCTATTCCTATTGGTGTAAATTTATCTGCAGATCAGTGTCCCAAGACATAGGAAGAGGAGGAGGACATGTCTCATGTTCCATATGCGAGTGTAGTTGGCAGTTTGATGTATGCATTGGTTTGTCCTATACTGGACATTGCACATGCAGTGGGAGTTTTGAGCAGGTATATGTCAAAACCAAGGAAGGAGCATTGGACAACAATAAAAAGTGTTTTCAGGTATTTACGCAACACTGCTAGCTATGGATTGTGCTATGGAGGAAGATCAGGATTAGATAAAGTATTGGACATACATGGCTTTGTGGATGTAGAATGGGCTAGAGATTTGGATTGTAGGAGATCTATAAGCGGGTATGTGTTTAACCTATTTGGAGGAGCAATCAATTGGATGAGCAAAAGACAGGCTGTAGTTGTACTTTCAACTACATAAGATGAATACATGGCAGCCACTCATGCAAGCAAGGAAACAATATGGTTACAAAGATTGTGTTCATGTATTCGGTTGGTACAAGCTGTAAGGATAGATTGTGACAGTCAGAGTGCAATTTTTCTAGCGAAGAACCCGACTTATCATTCAAAGACAAAGCATATTGATATTCAATATCATTTTGTGAGAGACATGGTTGAAGAAAAGAAAGTGTTGCTGATTAAGGTGAACACTTTGAAGAATGTTGCAAATTCATTAACAAAATTTCTGAGCATTAATAAGTTCTTTTGGTGTAGAGGATCCATGGGCATTGCTACCCTGGATTTTTGACTATGTAACCCTGTAACCCCCTGTATGCAAAGAAAACAACAAGTGGGAGAATGTTGGGTATGTGTTATATTCTTTGCACGAATTTCTCTAGTGTTTGCTACGTTGCGTCGGGTGCACAGGGGGGTTTGAGGGGGGCGATATCCCCCCTGCGCGAGGGTTCGGGGCAACACCCCTGAGAATTTTTTTGCCTTGGGAAACATGTCATATTGTTGCCTCCTTTTTCGTGTCGCCTCTATTTTCGTGTCCATTGTTGGGTGATTTTTCGGCACATGGTTTTTACCGATGGTTTTCTATTTTCGGTTAAGGAATAAGGGTTGTTGACTAATCCAGGTCATTGGGTTAGGGTTTTGGATTCCGCTGACTACTATATGTATATTATATTGTAAACAATGTATCACTCATGAATGAATATAGAATATGTTGGTTTTCCCGGTTTGGGTTTCCAGGGGAAAAATCTCTGTGTAATGTGTGTATTTTCCATTGTATCTTTTCTGTTCTTTTATTGAAAATCTGTCTACAGTAAAATATTGTACAAGGTTAAAATCTACACCTCTATCTGGCCTATCAAGTCACAGAGCTATCTTTCTTGTTTCAGAAATAAGCTTAGCTTAGATATTTTGAATGTGCATCATGCTAGACTGTTAAACAACAACAAAATTAGCAGAATATTTTGGAACTTTTATCTCTGGTGGTGGGGCTGGTTTCCTTTCATGGTAGCCTCAACACTAGTCTCTCAGACCTTATATGTAAATTTTGATTATGAAAGGTAATACAACTACTTTCTTACAAAAAAAAAAACTTCCCTTGTCTTATAATTAATGGAACAACATGAAACCTTTATATTAATTATATCGACTATGCTTTGTCATGGTGTATTAAACATGCAAGAAACAAAGTATGAAGTGAAACCAACATAAGAGATTTTAAGAGATGGCATGCAACATGGCTTCAAAAGAATGTGTATTGTTTATGAAGCACTCCCTGCTATGGTACTTTTTATTATTATTTACCAATCTTGTATATTCTACTATATATACATGTAGATATACTTATTACACTTTATTTCTATGTTTGTAGATTAAACATGAAGATGCAGAACACAAAAAACAAGTTGATCAAGAAAACATTAGGGTAAATAACCAAAATACAATATCACCTACAAGTGATGAAGAAATGAGACATGTACACAACTCGAGTGATGACAACAGTTCAAGTGATGAATGGCAATCAATATAATTAAATATTACTACACGTTGTATGTTTTGGAATATTTGTATGCGAAAATCATGGATTTTCATTAATGCACTCGACATATTCTCCCAATTGCATGAGTACATGTTACCAATAAGTGTAACAATTACATATTGGTTGCATTTTGATTATTGTGTACCTTTATGTTGTCCCATCTTGTATGACAATAGGTCTGTTATTCATATATAATAAGATTAATTTCCTATTTTATTGCATTGTTGAATGTTGTAAAATGTTGTGTTGTTGATTAATTAATATATGAATGATTTACATTATTACAAATAACAGAGGTGTAATTTATTGGATAACACATTAATGCAATCATTATATCAAAACACAATAACAAAAATATAAATATTAATATTATTATAAAAAATATTTGATTTTGAGATTGTGAAACTCATAAAGAGTTCTTTGAAATCCATGGTGATTGATCCCAATGTACGTAGCCATTCTTCCTCCAATACTAATGATGATGATGATGGTTGATGTCGACTAAGACCAAAATTGGTCTATCGGGCCTTAATAAAAACAAGAGATTACTATATCACACCCACCCATATTGATGTCAAATAGATGGGTTTTGAGATGATAGTCTCCCATATGGAGTCTAACTTTTTCACATATTCTCCCACATTTCATCATACCTCCATTAGCGATCATGATTTCAAAGTTGTGCACCAGGTGTACAAAGCAATGGTTTTCCTCTGCCACTCTTTTGTGAATGAAATTATGAGTACTACCACTGTCAACTAGGACTATGAATTTCCAATGCTTGATGTAACCCATGAGTTTCAAGGTTTGTGGAGTTGAAATGCTTGATAATGCATGCAAAGATATAATTGGTTCTTCATGAGAGAATGGAATTTCAATATCCACCCGAGTTTGAGTGTTGATGTCTTCAACTTGTAACTATAGTATCTCTTCAATACTTATGTCTTCAATCAGTGCGTGAGTGATCATATCAATTTGGAACAATTTGTGTTCATTACATTGATGCCCTGGAGCACATTTTTCATCACAATTATAGCAGAGTCCTTGTCTTTGGCAATCTACCATTTCTATTGGAGACAACCTTTGTACTTTTAAGGGATGAGTAGGAGTTGTGCTTGGGGAAGTACCTGGGGAGGATGAGTGCGGGGAATGAAGGTTGGTTTTTTTGTTTGTGCATTGATAATCATCTTTGATTATAGGTCCCTCTACGTGGCTTCCAACCATGTAGTAGGACATTGCATTCTAAATTATGCTCAAATCTCCTCCTTAAGGCCACCAATGAAACACCATTTATAAAAATAATCTGTTAAGTTCTCTATACGAATGACTAATTTCTCAAAGGTTGCCATAAATTTTGTGACTGAGCCTGTTTAGCGTAACTTGGTAAGCTCCCCTAAATAGCGAGTATCTTTATCAAAACATGCATAGAATGCTTTAACAAACTAACTCCAAGCAATATAGTTCACATATGATTTTTAATGCCACTCCCACCATTGCCATCATTTTGAATCTAGATACAAGACCTCCACTCCGAGTTTCGTCATGTCATCAATGATCCCTTGGAGGGAGAAGTAAAGTTCCATCTGGGTGACCCATCCTGACAGATCATAACCATCAAACTTGTTTAGTTCCACCTTAGGAGAACGATGCCATGTGTTATTATCCATTGATCTATTGTTGTGTGGACCCAAAAAGGGTTATGAGTGGCTAAATAGTCCAGACTTAGAAGTTTCTTCCTATTGTGGCTCAATTTGTTGTCCAGTCCAATGGTTTTCTTCTAGTATACACCAAGCTGGCATACCCATCAACTACTAAGCTAATTCATTTCTGAAGTTGTTGAACTTCTCATCTAACTTCTTATCCAACTTCGCATTCAACTTCTATTCCAAATTCTCATTAAACCCAACTATATGGTCATGGATTTTCTTAAGTTGATATTCCACTCCATCCAACTTTCTTGGAGTAGAGAAGGTGTTCATGTTGTTCGGAGAAGTATGGAGTGGTTTATAGGTACCTTTCATGGGCGAACTCACTAAAAAAGGTTACTAGGTCCTAGGAACAAAGGAGTGGTAGGTGCTTTAGCTCTCTAATATATGTGTGGGGAAAAACAATAGTACTTGGACCAATATATCAAGGCACTAACTAAGGAGGCTCAACCCTGCCCTTAGGCATACTACTAAACTACCCAGGTACTAGAGAGTGATCTCCCCGGGTGTTGTTCTCGATGTACTATAGCAACAAGACAACCAATTGGTTTATCTAAGGCTAGTTTTAGGTGTACCTAGGGGAATTTCTATATACCCAAGGGTACATGTAAGTGTGATTCCATATACATGTAGTGTCCGATGTAGTACTACTTGAAGGAGTACAAAAAGGGTTACAAGGGTTTCCAACAATGTGATTCCACTTGTATTTCCTACGTGTATTCTTCCCCTACCACAATTTTACCCATTGAATGATAGATCACTATGTTATTTAAAGATGTTGGAACACATCTCTAAAAAAAATAAAAAATTATGAGCTTGTTAATCCCATAAAAGTTCTTAAAATCACTATAAAATAACTTGCGCAAAGTAGGCTTTGTTATCGCACAGTTTGTAGGAAAGGTTTAGATAGCTTGGATTCAGGGCTGAAACTGGCGTAACAGGAGCTTCCCCACCCACTGTCACCTCGATGGGGAGCTCTTTCTATTTAGGGTGGCTAATCCCAAGGGAGACGTCCCTAGTAATCTGGGGTTCTGAAGGAGAAGGATTAAGGGTTTAAGGCTTCAAAGGTTAAGGTAAGATTTCCCTTCACATATTACTGCCAAAAGAGATAGTTGAGGAGAAGATCTTCCACTGAATGGCACCTGTTTGCGAGACAAGGCAAATAAAGCTAAAAGAATGTTGCAGTGGTTAGTACTTCAAATATTAATGACTATCTTTAGTACATATGAGCAATAATGGATGTAATTATTGACGAAGTCAATGATTGAAATTAAAACTTATATTTTATATCACTTCTTCAATAAAGACATAAGAGATATTGGCATTCAATGTGTAAAATCAAATCTTTGTATTATCACAATGCAATATCATAAATCTGCTCATATAAATATTGTTGCTGCGTCACTATTGCAGAATTAGGGTGACGTCAGCCCTAGTATTAGGTCAATTTTAGAAGACAATGAGAGGAACGTTTTGTCAAATAAGCTTATGAAAATAATCAACAACTCAAAGTCTATTAAACAGGGTGACAATATCACAACGTTTTAAGCCAAACAAAGATCAAAATAAGTGTGACATCACCTATATTGTTGTTGGTTAGGGTTAGGTGAGCTAGTCAAAGAGGTGGACGTTTTGCTAGATTAACCAATGAAATTGCTTAATTCCTCTATGGATACAAAGGGATGAGTCAGCCGCAATTTTTAGTCCAAACACAAATTCAAATAAGGAAAGACGTCATCATTAATTAGGGTTAGTCTAGACGCTAGGGTTAGTTAGGGTTTCAAATTTAAAGAGTTTGAAAGAGTTGTTTTAGCACAAATAACCTCAACGTTTTGTTCTTAGACTAGTGCCTTGGGTTAAATGGAGTCAAGGAGAGAGACTAATGGCTTGGGAGAATCTAAATCTAAGGACGTGAGAGTTAGGCTTTGTAGTGCTACAAAAGGAGGGCCACAAAGTCAAAACCCTAAGGGGAGGAGGCTCATTCCGGTGTAGCTAAAGCTAGGCCTCATGCTCCTCCCTCTTTCCTTAGAACTCTTTGGCGAAATGGCTAGCTTCAGGCCACAGTCAAAACCCTAAGGGGAGGAGGCTCATTCCCAGTAAGCTGTGCCAGGCCTCATGCTCCTCCCTCTTTCCTTAGAACTCTTTGGCAAAACGGGTAGATTCAAACCAGGTCTAGGGATGAAAAGTGTTGCTTTGGGGACAAGGATTTTCAAACCCTAAGGTCAAAACCCTAGGTGTAAACTAGATTAGGCCTAGGACGCCTTCCTCCTTCAACTTATAATTCAAATTTAACTGTAAAAAAGAGTTACAGAAGTATATTAGGCTAAACCTCTTTTAATCACTACAAACAAGTTCTTATCACTCTGTGGGACACAGCCACCTACCTACTTGTGTGTGTTGGGTTCTTAGGGTTTCAAGGATTAAGCATTATAATAACAATGTAACTATACATGTAAGATATTTAATCAACAACCATTCAATCACAGTTTTGATTAGAAAACACTTACAAATTCATGAAAAGCTTATCAAACCCTAGTTGTAACACCTCCAAATGATAAGAACACCACATGCATGCCAAAGATGATCCTTCCAAGTGTAGCTACCACCCAAGAGCAAATAATATCCAAGACAAAAGATAAAAGAGATCACTCTCACAAGAGATAAGTTGTGTTATATCCAAATGAGGCTAAACGTCTCAATTTATATCATCTCTATGACCTTTAATTAACAAATAGGTCATTAAAACAACCACAAGGCTGAATTTACAATATTTCATTATTTGTCACTTAAAATGCTAAAATGTCAAAATAGAGCTAAAATGGGAGACGCCAAAGTTCTCCACAGGAGATGCTGTTGGTCTTGGGCATGATCAACATCCAATAGGCAAGACGTTGGCCCCTTGGGTCTCCTCGTAAGCTGCCACACGCGCTGGCCAAGGTCCAAACACATCACATCTCCAGAAACGCCCATCATTTCCTGTGGCGCCCCTGCCCATCAAAGCCATCATACCACCAGAAAATGATCCCCCATAGGGCTACCATCTCTCACAAAGCGCCCGAAGAGGGCATACTTCTTTCTCCATGCAAGGGCTTGTCACAATCCTATCCTGCCTCTTCCATCCCAGCAACTATCCGATGGGCTCTTCAGCCCATGGAGGTCCAACAGCAACATTCCCATGTGCACCGATCCTCCTGCACCAAGTCTAATCTGGGTATGGTCCTGCATATCAAAAAACTACGCCCATGGGCTCATGAGTCCTAGATATCATAACAATGTAAATCATATCTCATTGTTATCAAACATATGCATGAAATCCTTAACATATCATCTAAGAGCTTCAAAGACATTACACATATCTACTATACAAAGCTAAGGAAACCAACAGAAAACCTATTGGGCTAATACCCACAAGAGATGGAAAGTTTCCTCAAAATATTATTCGAGCCATGTTTAATGAGGTGATAATGGTTTGTGGATGTCCGGCCATAAGACCAAGGGCTGGTGTTGTCTGTAAGTGCCTTTGTAGGAGGCGAAATGCACTTCGCCATGGATGACATTTTTTCCAAGCCCTTTTATCGCTTTATATTTCTTTTATTTTCCTCTTTCTTTTTACTACAAGGTCTCAATTGCAGGAAACCGCCTTGGCTTGGTGGCCGTGAGTCGACAACGCACTCCACTAGTATCTGCAAGTAAATGCTGAGAAGGTCGGCTCGATGAGACCCTTTCCTTTGCCATGTAACCAAAGGGTCACCGCTCGGGGTTTGGGATCCCCGAGAAGGCAATGTCATACCGCTAAATACCTATGAACATAATGGGTCACTGCGGATGAGACCTCCCATCCTGGTTAGGGTCTTTGCATTTATTTATTTTTATCATTTTTCTTTTAGGTCCTTAGTTTCTTATCTAGAGGCTTTTATTGCCTTCTTCTCGATCCTGCAGAAGTATCTCTAGGTTTTATTTCTATGCTTTTATCTTTTATCAACTTCTTTTACCCCCGGCCTTAGCCCCTTCTTCCCACAAGACAAAGTGTACCGAAGGTCATCCTAATGGCCGACTAGGGAATGGGATGGATGAGCTGTATAAGATGAAAAGTGATAAGATGGTGGGAGCGACATGGCTCTACAAACCCCCTTGGTGGCTAATCCAAAACCCATGAATACCGGCTTGCTAAGTTACCCCATCAATCGGCCCCAACAATGGTCAAGGGATTAGTGTAAGATCCAAGTAGCCATCCCAAATGAAAGGAACCTAATGAATATATAAGCAGGTTAAGTTATAACAATCAAATAATATGACACATACCATGATACCTCTGACCACTACCTCATGGAGCAAGAGTCCCTCCGATGCCTGTGCCTATGGTATGGAAGATGCCATCACGACATGACAAGTTCAATGACAAGTCTAGCTGAGAAGAAGAAAGATGGGCCCTCCAGGGCCATGCTCAAGTCACTCCTGCTCTCGGTACTCCATGTCTAGGACCATGTGGGCCTCGAGACATGATCTCCTAGTTATCCCTAGATATCGGGGATAACAGGCTTGAGACCAAAAATGTAAAATGATCACAACTTTAGTTATACTTATCTGATTGGATATTATAACCCCAATTATAAAATTCCATGTTTTTTTTGGATATAAAGACACCGGTTTAAATAAAATATGTGCAATATTTCAAAAGATATCCAATCTATGAAATTT
Organism: Picea sitchensis; assembly: GCA_010110895.2. Lineage (NCBI taxonomy): Eukaryota > Viridiplantae > Streptophyta > Pinopsida > Pinales > Pinaceae > Picea > Picea sitchensis. The sequence goes on from SNQJ01S0005584.1 coordinate 27,709, forward strand.
GAGGCCATCAGTAGGAAAACCCCTAAAAATTGCAAATTTTGAAGCGACAATATCTCCACTTTCCGGAATCCATTTTGAAGGATTTGTTTTTGAAATTGGGTATATTTTCAAGATAAATTCAGATATATGGATATTTTATTCAAATTATTCATACAAAGTTTCATAAATTGACCTAAATATTGTCATCCTCTTTTTTCTTTCAAAAATATGCAAAAAGAAAAAAAAAAACTCCCACTTTGTGCCCAAAAAATCTTCCACTTCATGCCAAAAAAAGAGCTCTGATTCCACTTTTAGTGTACTTAACCCCAAAAATTTAGATCAATCACATAAAATGTAGTGCAAAACTCAAGAACATAAGAGAGAGAGAGAGATACAAATAGAGAGTTATGTTCACTTGCCCCTTCAAGGGGGGGACCTCTAAGAGAAATGCTCCAAATACAATAACAATTGTTGACAAAACAATACATAACCTTATAATCTATATATATCTATCCATAGAGAATCTTAACTACCTATGGGCCCCTTATAATGAGGGTCGAGCAACTAATTTGGGCCTTATTACTAAAAATGACCCCTTTTTACAATGAATGACTATTAACTAACTATTAAATGGGCCTTATTCAAGGAAGCTGGTCTCATACATTAATAAAGTATCTAAGTAAGGGGGTTAGGGTAGCACCCTAACAATCTTCCCATATCTAAACTTGGAAAATTTCATAAATTCATAAGCTAGTGTAAATTTTGATGAAGATGCCTAATGTGAACTACTTACGTGGATTTTACATTAAAATGTGACTCACTTTTTATGTTATGATGACTCATGTGTCCATGATGATTGGTCTCACTTGATTACTTGACCCTTTGCTTGATGATAATGCACACTTAGGCATGGTCCTTTGGAGGACATTGATGAAGCTTCATGGAGGATGTTAGACACCATATGGAGAAGGTTGGAGCCTTGATTTTGAGAATTGGACCATATGATGACTTGGCATGCCTCTTGACACCTTCCATTACACCTTGGACCTTGGATGTTTCACTTTGGAGCTAGGAAATTGCACCTATGAGCTTGATGTGTCACTTGGAGATGACATGGATCCCCTTGATGTCGTTGCACCCCCTTGAGGATGTTGACTTGGTTTGATGACATGGCATTTGATGATGATAGTACACCTCTCTGGAGAGGTCATGGATCCCTTTCCCTTGATGATGTCATGATTTTGAGCTAGGATGTTGCACATGCGACATGACATTGCATTTGAGGATGATGTGATGCTTGAGACGAACTAGCACATTTGATGATGAGTTGGCACCTTCTTGATGAGGAGACATGACTTTTGATGATACTTTGCACCTTTTTGGGAGAGACGTGACTTTTGGAGAATTTACACCTCATTTGGAGATGATGTCACCCTTCATGAGCCTTCTTCACTCACATGTATGGCATATTTAGAGGACATTTTCATGTTTTTTCATTGTATATTTGTTTTAGAGGCATATTTGGGGGTCAACCTAGACCTATCGACCTTGTATCATGGATTTATTATGTTTTTAGGGGATTTTAATGGGTATTATCTTATTGAGGTGAAACGCTTGGTTTCCTCATATAAATAGAGGAAGTGCTCCCTCATTTGTATCATCATTGCTACTTTAGGAGGATTACTACTACTCATCTCTTCTATATTTCTCTTTTTCCCATGGATGAATAACTCATGTGACTTCTTAGAGAGATGATCTATGGATGTTTTTTTTAAGTTTGATGGATGGTTTGATGGATGATCATTGATTTACCTAGTAAGTATTATTTATAAGTCTTTGTGGATTTATTTATGAATGTATGAAGTGTGAATGTTCTTATCAAAGTGGTGATAGTGCATTTCTCCTTGTATTTTTCTTGAATATATCTTATCTTGTAAACCCTACTAAGTTTTGTGGTGGACTACCTGTTACACATTATTTTCATCATCCCTATGACCGTTAATGATGTAAACCTATTTGTTGGCTTCAGAGGGGTCAATGGCCTGAGTTCCTGAAGAAAGAAGGGAGAAGAACTTTCTCTGAGAAAAAAAGTTGCATTCTCCTTTGTAAAACCCCTATTAAAGAGGATGTTCGCAGGTTGCTATATAGGTAGGGTGTGAGAATGCCTAATTCTCGTAGGCTGCACCATAGATGGGTTGCAAGAGGTTCGCAGGTTGCTCTATAAGCAGGGTGCGAGAATACTCATACGTGGGAAAAATGAGCATCTTCTCGATGCTTCTAGAAGGAGAAACTTCCATGGTGAGGTGGCATCGGAATGGTTTGGATCTTACTCGCTTTCATGATTTGGTGGGATCATCCTAATCTCCTCACCTTATCCTCTTCAACTTATAAAAGGAGAGGAGATCTCATAGAGAAAGTTGGCTTGGATGAGATTAGATTTAGCTTTTGGGGATTAGCTTGGATTGGATTGAGCTTTGGAGATTGTTAGCTTGGCTAGATGAGCCATTTTGTCAAGATAGATTGTGAATATTATCAGATGTATGCTCTCAGAATTCTTGGAGTGGAAGTGTGTGGGGAATGAAGGACAGTTGGAAGGGACCTTACGACATCAAGGCCATGGTTGTAATCTCTCTTTCGCATTTAATATGATACAGTAATATGGCTCTTTCCTATAAATCTTGTTGTGTTTTATTGTATGATTCATTGATCAAATACATAGGTTTATATTGAGTTTATGCTATTACTATCACTTTGGTTGGTTGTGTTCTTTTGCAGGATCATCATTGTATGAGTGTTGGAACGGAGCTAGGATGGCGATGGAGAGAGGAAGCAACGTTTAAATGGTATGTCACCCATCCCTCTTTAGTTAGTAAATTCAATATTTAAAACTTAAGGAAAGCGTCATGTTCTGGTGTGTTTTGTTCTAGATCTAGGTGGATCTAGGGAGATCAGTTAGTGTCTACACCTATCGATTTATCCAATAACAAAATTGGCGACCATACTGGGGAACAGATTGTTTCCTAGTTAGTCTAGTTTCCCTTGCTTTGATTGCTTGTTTTTTGATATCTGAGTCTGTGGGAGATCCATCCAAACTCTCTGGATCTGAAAGTTCACTTAGACTCTTTTTCCTTTTTCCAAATTCCTTTTGATTACAGACATTCCCACACTTCACCTGTATACAACCTACAAAACCCCTTGATTTTCGCACCCTACTGTTCAGTCCAGTGCGATCTTCTCGCACCCTACCTGTGTCTAGATTGCGAAAATGCCTAATTTTCGCATTGTACCTCACTACTAGGCTGCAAACTTGTTTCTAAATTTTTTTGGATTGGGTCTTGTTATTTTTTGATGCCCAGTTTTGCTTTGATCAGCTGGATTGAACTTTTGGAGCCTATATTGATCTGTTTACAATCTTCTTGACATTCTTTGATATGCTTTTAGCCATCTTTGCTTTGTTTGGTTTTGAAGGATTAGTCTCTTTCTTTGAGTGTCTTTCAATTACAAAGCGTGTGTTTTCTTTAGAATTGTTTAGGGAAAGATAAGATTTCTTCTGAATAGTTTGTTTTAAAAGAAAATTTTTAGTTTGGGTTTCTTTGTTTTAAGAAAGTTCATTATTGCTTTTAGTGAAAGTTTTTTAAAGAAAAAGATTTAATTTCTTGCTTTATATTAGATTGGGGGCATCCTTGCATTTGAAGTAGCGAAATTGTATGATTCTTGATATTGATGAGTTTTTAAAAAAATGTTGGGACATTGTGCATCCGGGAATGATAAATGTTTTCTCCTTCTCGTAGCATAGTTCTCATCGAAATGAAAAGATTGCATCTTCGTATCTTTGCATAACATTCGAGTCGATCAAAACACCATATTGTCCATGCCATTTTCCTCTTGAGTAACAACAACCATTAAATAAAGCGCTTATAAAAATTGATTAGACATTTTTATATTTTCTAGTAGCAAACCTACATTAGATTAGTTTTAGGGATTTGGAATAGGTGTCAAAGATAACTTTCCAAAGCTGCAAACAAGCATAGAATCTTGCGTTAGGGAGCGGTGAAATCCACTTATTACATTTTGTCTTGGGAAGCCCTTCTAACACAAGGGTCAATCACGAGGTCGCATTGAGACTGGCAGAGTTACTCACCTTGATTTGTCGGTCTTGGTGTAGAGATTGCGCGTATTATGGGGGTCGCTTGAAGGTATACCCACAATGATGAGTGGAAGCCTTTCAAGTTGATTTCGGGCTAGATACCCTGCCCTTGCACGTGGATCAGACTATCGACTGTTTCCCTAGGCATCACTGTAGTGATTGGTAACCTTAGTGGCTTATCTCTTTAGGGTCTTTACACAAGGTGATTGTGGAGGGGCAAGTCTTCATGGTACCTGGAATCGACGTTGGCCAAACTCGCTCGGGCTCCTTAGAGGGTATACCTACGATTTTGTGTGGGAGCTTGCACCAGGGTGTAAGTCCGTTAAGTAGATCATCAATGTAACTTTTCCACCCGCTCTATCTTAGACCCTTCTTACATTGTTCCCGCGATGTTGGATTTCACCACCAACTAGTGTGCTCATTGTGAGAAGGTTTTGTTTTCTTGTTTGTTTACTAGATTTTTTAACGTGTGCTATTTGTTTTCCCTAGTGGAATCTAGATTGGATCTTTATTTTTATGGCGTCAGTTCCCAGAATGACCAATGAAGGAACTCCTTTTCCAGGGGAACCTTTTGTTTTTCCTTCTTACAGAAACATTGGTCCTCCTCATATTGCTACTTTTAGCCTTCCAGGTCTCACAATTGGATTACCGGTATGGTTGTTTTCCACTCAGGTAATCCCGAATGCAGTTAGTGCTTCAGTCACAAGCACTTCCCCCCAAGAACATCAACCTCATGTTGATCCTTCGCCTTCTTCACCAGTAAGACGTTATTCACCTTCTTCACTTGCAAGGTCTTCTTCCATTTCATCTTCTTCGTCGAGTGAAAACTCTCAATCTAGTAACTCGGTGAATAAGAAGAAGAAGAAAAGGAAGAATAAGAAGAAGAAAAATAAGCAAGGATCCACACTTCCAACCACTGCCATATGTGTTGGAAAGAAACCAATTACTATTGATCGTGCTGGAAGTGTTGGTGATGTCAAGATCACCCAAACAACTCATAAGCCCAAGTACCCTTGAAGACTTTGTAAGGGTAGCCATCTTATTAAGGATTGCCCTGGTCTATCCATGATTATAGAAGGATGGTCTACACACCCTCGCCAACCCATGTCGTTAGCCTCTGAACAACATGTTGATGACCTCCCATCAACTAGTCACAGTATAGTTGGGAAGAAGAAAAGTTGAGCCAAGTTCCCATGTATGTTATGCAAAGGGAGTCATCTAACTCACCTTTTCCCTCATATGGAAGAAGCCTCGAAATTCCTGGAAGACATGCCTGTTTCACAGCCTCAACTTCCAGCCGCTTATCGCAAGCTTACTCTTGACCCCCCTATAGTTGATGGAATGATCACTCCGGTCCCTTCACCGATCAATTCGGTTGATCATGTCGTCAATATGGTCACGTCCTTGGTTGAACCAGTAGACCAAGTGGTCGATCCGATCCCATCCTTGGTTGATCCCACTCTCCTGTTAGAGAGTGAAACCCAAGCGGTCGATCCTTTTCCAAGCGTCGATCCCATTCTCCCCTTGGAGAATGCAACCCAAGTGGTCGATCCGATCTCATCATCGGTCGATCCTACTCTCCCACTCGAGAGTAAACCCGATACTTCCCACATTTTTCTCATTGATACAAACTCTGCTGTGTCGGGGGGTATTCCTCCTTCTCCCATGAAACCCCCTCCAAGTAATGAGGCCATCCTTTTTAATTGGGGTGTGCTAACTGGACCTCGTCTTCCCTCTCACATTCCTTTCTAGATTACAGTGCAAGTTTGTGTTCGGGACATTCCTCAAACGTTGATAGATGAAGGTGCGTCCATTAGCATTTTGTCCTCTTTTACTTGGCAAGCTTTGGGTTGTCCTCAGCTTGGCCTGGTTACGTAGAATTTGTTAGCTTTTAACAGAAGAACCAGTCAACCTTTAGGGACCCTTCCTCAGTTTCTTGTAGCTTTGGGAGGGAAAACTATCTTTATTGATGTCATGGTCGTCCAAGACCCCTTGGATTTTGATTTACTCCTTGGGTGAGATTATGTCTATGCCATGAAAGCTATTGTGTCCACTCTTTTTCGTGTGATATCTTTCCCACACGATGGAAGAATGGTGACTATTGATCAACTTTCGTTCATTGATCCTGGCTGGATTACCTCCCTAAATGGTTCTTATATGAAGACAGTATCACCTCTACCACATGTCAATTATGTGGCATTGTCACCCATGACTTCAACTTCTGATGACTTGGATCCAGTAGTTGACATGGTGATCTCTTTGATAGGGTCTTTAGAGCCTGATCTCCTTACTCCTGTCGCAACCCTCGACATGTGTTCCTTCCAGAGTGTGTTCCTTCTGTCTAGTGAAGATCTCTTGAAATCCATGACTGAGTTTTGTCCCTTGACATGGTATCCTTTCGGAGAATTGTCCTCTTGGAATCCATGATCAAGAAGAGAGACCCCGAGGATAGTTTTTGCGTCTTTGAGGCAACCTCGTTAAAAAATGAAACAGATGTCTTTGAGCATAGTTTTCTGATTTCAAGCTTGTTAAAAAATGAAACCACTTACGAGGATATTTTTTTTGTCTCTGTGACAACCTCGTTAAAAAATGAAACAAAGGTTACGAACATAGTTCTTGTTTCTATGTCAAGCTTGTTAAAAAATGCAATAGTTTTCCCCCCTCTCTATTTGAGTCAAGTCCTTCGTCTAGTATTTGAAGTTTCATTTAATTCTCCTTTGTAGTTGGATGAAATGAAGCTTGGGGGGCATTTGCCTCAGCCTATGGACTTCATGTTGAAGTTATGTTGCTAGATTTGTAAGGTGGGGGCTAAGTACCAACCATCCCTGTGTAACGCATTGGGAAGTCGCAAGCATAGTTTTCTATGGTCCAAGCTTGTGTAAAAATGAAACCAAGTGCAAGCATAGTTTTCTATGGTTCAAGCTTGTGTAAAAATGAAACCAGCTACCTCAAGCATAGTTTCCTCTATTTCGAGCTTGTGTAAAAATGAAACCAGGACCAAGCATAGTTTTGTTTTGTTTTAAAGCTTGCGTAAAAAGGAAAACAATCCCAAGCTTAGTATTTGTTCTTTCTCATGCTCGTAAATACATGAGAATAAATTACCGAGATTAGTCTTTGTTCTTTCTCGTGCTCATAAATAAGTGAGAATGTAACCGAGTATACTTTTATCACTTTTTCAGACTTGTAAAGGTTATACGAAAAAGGAACCCCCTGGAGTTCCCTTTAAGCCCTTTTCAGATTCTCTAAACATGAAAATATTGTCAAGCGATCTTGTTCTTTTCACACTCATAAAAGTATTTGAAGAAAACGTTTGGTGGGCAATAGTTTATCACTTTTTCAGTCCTATCAGACTACATTACGAAAAAGGAACTGAGAGAGTTCTCTTTAAGTGTTTTTCAGACTCTCTAAACATGAAAACCCCTTGAGTTTTCTTTCTTTGGACTCGTTAAACAAACATCGAAAAGCCCATGCGGGACCAAACCACTCCTTCTTAGGGTTCGTTAAACATACTCCGAGGGACTCGTCCAAAGGATGAGATTAAATTGACAAGCATATGTTATCCTCCTCAAGCTTGCGTAAAAATAAAGAGGTACTCACCGGAAATGGTGGGGGAAAAATTGGGAAAGAAATGTGTCTAAACCTGTATTCCATGGAAGAGTCACCTTTGAACATGACACCCTTTCAATATCTTTGTGTCTAGGTTGGAAAACCCGCTCGTCTCTTGGTCATACTCCTTTATAAGATTACAAATTGGTCTGTGATCCATGTTGTTGAGTCAGTATTTTCCAAGACAGTTGTCGTGTCGTCAATATGTTCAAAAATAAGTTCAAACCGAAAAGCCTTCTATTGCGTCGACCATGTCTGCAGTCTTTAAGCCTTTTGTTGCGTCAACCATCCCTGAGTCAGTCCTGAATCACTTGTTACTCTGATCTACATCAAATCTTGTTACTTGTTTCGTGTCATTGATGTGGGATACATTAAGGCCCTCCTGTGACAAGTCTTTTCCTGTCGACTTCAACTTGTTATCCAGGAATTAGACTTAGAAACTAATTGGTACCTTAGAACTTGCATGCCTCAATGGCAGGTTTCCTCGCTTTCGACAATGGGTTTTCATTATCAACCCCTGATCGAGAGATTCCGTCGAGTGTTCGACCTCAACTCATTGATTCATATTCGTTGGATTGTACCAAATTACCTTGGGCATCATTGCCATTAATGGTGATTTCCCTCACACTTGTTAACGATATACACTAATGCCCATTAATCAAGTGGTTTCTACCATGTTTGACTTCAGCACATGTATTCACATGGTTAGATTCGTACTATAGAATGGTGGAGATGAAGAACCTGGATATTTTCTGACAGATCCAGGTTGCGTTGGAGTATATTCAGTTTGTACTGTTGCATAGATCCACATTGTATGTCTCGTGGCTATGTTCAAATTTGAGTCTTTAACACATAGATCCATAGTGTATTTTTGGTGGCTATGTTCAGATTCGATTCATAATGGCATGGATCCACAATGTATGTTTGGTGTTCATGACCTGTCTTACTTGACATGGATCTTCGCATGTTGACATTTATACTCTGAGTCATTTGTATTCTGATTATGGGAATGCCTACCTTAGTGATGATATATTATTGTACTGTATTTCCTTGTTTGTTGACAGGTTTTTGACCAACTATTCCTTGTTCCCTACACACACTCGACAAAGTATTTCAGCTATCACTATGTTCTAACTTCATACTTTGGGGGGTTCTCTGTTACACATTATTTTCATCATCCCTATGATCGTTAATGATGTAAACCTATCTATTGCCTTCAGAGGGGTCAGTGGCCTAAGTTCCTGAAGAAAGAAGGGAGAAGAACTTTTCCTGAGAAAATAAGTTGCATTCTCCTTTGTAAAACCCCTATTAAAGAGGATGTTCGCAGGTTGCTATATAGGTAGGGTGCGAGAATGCTTGATTCTCACAGGCTGCACCATATCTTGGTTGCGAGAGGTTCATAGGTTTCTCTATAAGCAGGGTGCGAGAATGCTCATATGTGGGAAAAATGAACATCTTCTCAATGCTTCTAGAAGGAGAAACTTCCATGGTGAGGTGGCATCTGAATGGTTTGGATCTTACTCACTTTCATGATTTGGTGGGATCATCCTAACCTCCTCACCTTATCCTCTTCAACGTATAAAAGGAGAGGAGCTCTCACGGAGAAAGTTGGCTTGGATGAGATTAGCTTTAGCTTTTGGGGATTAGCTTGGATTGGATTGAGCTTTGGAGATTGTTAGCTTGGCTAAATGAGCCATTTTGTCAAGATAGATTGTGAATATTATCAGATCTATGCTCTCAGAATTCTTGGAGTGGAAGTGTGTGGGGAACGAAGGACAGTTGG
>SNQJ01S0005584.1:37273-52662 GCA_010110895.2 Picea sitchensis
ATTGTGAATATTATCAGATCTATGCTCTCAGAATTCTTGGAGTGGAAGTGTGTGGGGAACGAAGGACAGTTGGAAGGGACCTTACGACATCAAGGCCATGGTTGTAATCTCTCTTTCACATTTAATATGATACAGTAATATGACTCTTTCCTATAAAGCTTTTTGTGTTTTATTGTATGATTCCTTGATCACATACATAGGTTTATATTGAGTTTATGCTATTGCTATCACTTTGGTTGGTTGCGTTCTTTTGCAGGATCATCATTATATGAGTGTTGGAATGAAGCTAGGATGGCGATGGCGAGAGGAAGCGACGTTTAAATGGTATGTCACATATCCCTCTTTAGTTAGTAAATTCAATATTTAAAACTTAAGGAAATCATCATGTTCTGGTGTGTTTTGTTCTAGATCTAGGTGGATCTAGGGAGATCAGTTAGTGTCCTCACCTATCGATTTATCCAATAACACTATCTTCCCTTGATATTGTCTTAAAAGATTGTTAAAGGACATATAATGATTTTCTAGGGTTTGTATTAGACTACCCTAGTTGTCTTTCTATAGGATAACCTTCGAAGGTTTGTAGTGGACTACCTTAGTATTTTATCCAAAGTCCATTTTTCACCCTCGTCTTCAAGAAAGTTCATAGCTTGACTCCATAATCCCAAGAAGAATAAAGAACACTAGTATTAAATCACTTTAGAAAGTCTTAAAACCTAAATTCACATTTTCTTTTATTGTTCTAGGGTTAGATTAGGGTTTGAATCAAATACTCTCTAATTTCCAACCATAGCTAGGTTTGACGTCTAGGGTTTGATTATCATATTTTACCTCAAAGTGTATCTTGTCATCATTTATTGCATTGTTGGTTTAATTTTTAACCCTCTATTTCTTTACATATTGCATGGTTAGGGTTTTTATGCTCTCTTATCATTTCAAGAAACAATTGTTTACAAAACCCTAGTTTAATTTGCATTTTCAACCCTAGTTTTCATTGATCTCTTACTTGTTTAGAGGGGTGGTTTAATGTTGTCGTTATAACTTGATACATCGATGAATATCATCATATTTTACACAAGTTTTTCAACAACCATAAACTTTTATTTTATTTTTAGTGTTTGGGGTACCTTCTTGACCTATTTTAACCTGCTAAACATCATCACTTGTCTTGGATACTTCACAGATACACATATGGAAATTGATTCATTAAACCACCTTATACTTGCCTTGAAACCATTGATCTAGTGGTGGTGTTTTTGAGTAACTAACATAGGAGTCTGTAGAATTGATCTCATCTTGCTATAAGACTCCTTAAGGTTACTAGGGAAGCCTCCCTTGTGTTGGATTTTATCCTTCACTAGAAAGAGGGAAGTGATTACTAAGGTGACAATGGTAACACTTACATGTTACACTTGTCTTATCCCTCATGAAAGGATTTTCACAAAGGTGATAGATCTTGTGATAATAGGTGCCATCCTGTGGAAAATGTAATTCTTAAAGTATCCTTCTTAGCCTGATGATTCTCGCATAACAAGAGTGTGGCCTTTATATTTAGCTTATGAGGAGGATAATGACATTGTAGTCTATTTTTTCTTCTCATGAAATGGAACCGGATCCAAGTTGACACATATAGCTAGTTGTTGTATATTTCTTATAATCGTAGTGACCATACCAATCAAAGCAAGTAAAAGAAACAAACTTGAAACCATAATTTATTTTATATTAAAGAAGAAGATTTGGTGTTCCTTTAACACATCTTATAATGTGTATTTGCATTCCAATGTTAACATTAGGGTTAGACATAAATCTTGATGTAAATACCACAATAATGCAATATTATATCTAGTGATTGTAAGGTACAGAGGAATGCAACTCACTCTCTATATAGATTGTTATCAACTTTTTCAATGGTGGTGTTTGTGCTCAATTTCAATCTCATTTCTAAATTGGAAATAATTTTAATACAATGATCCATCTGAATTTTATTGACAAGAATAATGGCATATTAGGATTTGGATAGAAAGATTTAATCATTTTTTTTCCATAATTTCATACCCCAAAAGAAATGTAAAAATTGCCAATCAATTATAGTAAAGGTGTTTTTCATCTATTTTTTTTTTATCTCATCAATAATGTTATTATCGCTGATAATAATGATGAAATCATCCATAAAGAACAATAATCATGATATATTTTCCACAACTTTTGACATATAAGTCACAATAAAAAAGACATTGCATAAATCCTTACGACATAAAATAATTATTGATTTTTAAATATCAAGTCATGGGATCTTGTTTTAGACCATATAAGGATTTATTGTGTTTGCATTCAAGATTTTCTTTGTCATTCTCTCAATCCTAGAGGTTTTAATATGTGAAATATTCAAATATATCACCATTGAGACATGCACTTTTAACATCCACATGAAAAATTTACCATCCATAGTTAGGAAACAATAGCTAATATAGTACTAATAGTTGTCAATTTTGAAATAGGGGTAAATGTTTTAGAATAGATAATACCTTCCTTCTATGAGAAAACTTTAGCTACCAACCTGGCATTGAACTTTTCAAAATTTCCATCTAAGTTAAATTTACACGCATTTTCATCCAAACACATTGTTTTTGAAGGATAAGGAACTAACTCCCCAGTCTCATTTTTAAGCAAGGCACAATTTTTTCCATTCTTAGAATTTACCCATACTAGTGTCTTTTTATTTTTCAAAGGTTTTAGGATCTAAACATAGGACTCCATGGGTGGACATATCACAAGAACGATGCTAATGACAAATAACTGAAATTAGAGAGTAGTTGATTCAAACCCTAATCTGCATGTGCTAAGATGAAATCCCATTATAAAAGGCAAATGAGGTTTCCATCATAATTGAGAGTGTTAAAGATGAAAATATCAAGGCAAATATGTCATGCAAAATATGTTGATGATCTAGAATAATTCTTTAGGAAACCCAAGAATACTATAGAAGATAAAAATGATTCAATAAAGCTTTAGCACAAAAGATCAAACAAAGTGCTTCAAGTAATCAAAGGGATTTGACCCACCTCTTAGGGGAAAAGGTTAAAAAACTCATCATGTGCCTCGAGTAACACATGATCCAAAATGCATGCATACTAGGAAGGAAAATAAATTTACCATCATAACAATCTAGAGTTGAAATACTGAAGAGGATCCATGGGAGATGTACAAAAAAGGAAAACGTTGAGAATAAGCAACATATGTCCTCCAAAAAGAGAGTGGTGCCAAAGTACAAGCCTAGAAGTAAAACACGATTGTCATTTTGGATGAAGTGAAAGCACAAATGTAGATGAATGAAAAGGAATTTTTTTTGTCAATGATCAACTAACACTGAAAATATCACCTGCAGATGAAAATATAACAATGGTCAACTTAAGTTAGAAATATCACATGCAAATGTAAAACTATTACAAATATCGACATCGATGCTCTAGGAAGAGATGTGCTAGTGTAAAAAAGCTAGTAAAGGTACTTAATGAAGATAAAAATACATTGGAGTTGTCAAGATGGTTGATGTGTTAAATTTGAATAGGATCATATATAGATGCACAAAAAGCAAAAAACTGCCATTGTTCAACATAAGTGCTCCAAGAAAAGAATTGTGTGAGTATAAAAAAGCAGGAAAACATTGAGGCTACCAACATCGCTAATGTGTCAACGCTAAAGAGCTTCGAATGTAAATGCATGAAAAGGTAAGAAACTATCATTGATCATCAAGGGTTCTCTAAGTGGAAGAGTTCTAGTGTACAAAGGTTAAACATGGTGCTTCATGAAAAGGAAGCAAACATCAAAACACTGCCATCAAGAAGTGTTATCTACATGAGACAAACTTCTTAATATGGATATTGAAAATAATGAGTCTAATTAAGTACCCATTTACAATATGAGAAATCATTACCCAACACCCCCCCTGTAACATTGAATTGGGGTGTAAAAATTATGATCAAATATGACAACATCAACTTCACCATAACAAGGTGCAAAATCAATGTTTGTAGAATCCTTCAAAATAATATTATCCAAGAGACCAAAAAAAGCTTCCCGTAAATTGATGAAGTTGAAAAATGCTTCCATTAGTGAGAATAGGCACATGCAATCAAGAATGGGAGTGAAAATCCATAAAATAGTTGTCAATAAATGATCTTGAAAATATGACATAGAAGCTGGCAAAGAGCATGTTGAAGCAAAGGAAGATCCAACTCTAATGCACAAAATGAATTTTTTTCCAAATATCAACATAATTGCTCCAATCGTGCCAACCAAAGAGTCCTAGTGAACATGGGAGTGATTTGATTGATCTTATGCTTCAAAGATAAAAAATAATTCTTTGATCAAGGAATAACTTCCACCATAAGTATCCAAATAAATAGATTGCATAATTATCAATCCACAAGAACAAATAGTGACCAACCCCACCCCATGTCCAATGACGTATCAATATTTTGGAGATGAAATAGCTCTTTAGAAAGAGACATGGCATTGAGTCCATGAGTCTTGTTATCTCACTTGGCTTTCTTCGAGACATCCAAACGTGCATTTTTTGTTCCCAAAGTGATGTGAACGATTCCTTTCTTCTCAATAGATCGTCCCTGTAGGACTTCCATGAATAATAATGAGCCCCCGTTAAGTGGATTACATTCACATTATCCATAACTATAAACAAAACTAAAATAACTATAAATAGGGAAACTACATGCACAAATACAAACTGCACCAAAAATAACACCCAAAAAATGACACTAAAAGGGTATCGAGATGACCAAGATATGCCCTTCAAAAGTTCTAAAATTAAGGATTAGAGGGGGGTTGAGAAAGTTAAGAAATAAAAAACACCTAATAGTGAAATTTATAAAAATCAACCACTCCAGTATGTAAAGCACAAAAAATACACATTCTAAAGAGGGGGGGGCATTGAATTAGTACAAGAAAGTTATGATGGTTTTGAAATAACCTTCAAAAACAAAAAAATGCAATGGAGGGGGGTCCTCCAAATAGATGATATGGTAGCATATGGAGGTGACACATGGTTATTTTATATGATAAGGTGGTCCATGTGACCAGATGATGTGTTTTTGTTTTCCTAAGGTGGCTTCTCATGTGGAGATCTCAATGTCAATGATCAAGGTGAAGTGGTGGGTCAAAAGTAATCAATGTGTGCCATGCATCACAATGCGTAAAGGACATGTTGTTGGCCATCCTAATGAGCTAACAAATGATCTCAACAAAATATTTAGTAAAGAGAGAGAGGCAATAGGTTTTGAACTGACAACCTCTTGAAAATTATTCCTTAACTCAATCTCATAACATAAAGAGTCATTGCTTTTTGCTTTTACCAAAGTTGTTAAAAACGATTTCATGACTTACAAAGTGGATGATCATGGTTGATTGGAGAGAAATATTCAAATCTAGGGCAAAGAAGGCCTTTTTAAATTAAACAAAAGTCTTATCTTATTGTCACAGACATTTTGGACACAATGGAACCGTCATATTTCTTCCATGATGGAAGAATGTTTTTTAAAACATAATAGTAAGATTGGATCTTGAAGAGTTGATAACAAAAGGTCCATAGGTATGATTTCAAAACCAAAAGAAATGATGCAAATTTATTTAAAAGATCAACGCAACTACCAAATCTAATCTTAGGAAAAATGAACACGTCTCCAACATGCACTTGAAATGCATCCATAGTTGTCATAAGATACTCAATCTTTGAACAAAATACGAGTTAACCTAAATATTAACTTTATACCATGTAGGATTTCACAGGTGTCCACATCAAAAAAACAAACAATGAAGAGAAATAGCTCGCAATGATCAAATATCAAGGCATCAATATTTACACAATAAAACCCTCAAAGAGGAAAACATCCACGGAGAAACAAAAAAGTTACATCACTGCTCAAGAAAGTTTACATCCAATACACTACTCTTTGTTATGACTCACTATGAACAAGTAAGCCTCCATGAGATTTAAATAGATCATGGACCAATGAGATGAAAGTACATATGCACACCAAAGTACAAAAACATACTAAAAGTGAAACATATTAGAGGCACACATGTCTAGTACATAAGACCAAGTTGGACTTAAACAATTACCTAAAGTTTGATATCCACCAATGAGCACAAATGTATTCATTCATGGTGTTTTCCTATTCCAATTTGCATTTTGTCTTTTCAAAAGTTTGAGGATCTAAATGGTCCATAATTTTAGTCATACGAGAAAAAAATGAATTTTCTTCCTAGTTCATTTGGAACTAGAAAAATTAATATTTACATTAGCATCAAATATTGTTTGTTATGTCCACTAGGTATTTTATGCCCAATTTCAACAAATTTGGCGTACACTCATTTTTTTCACATTCAATTGATTTTTCAATGTTAATAAATGGCTTTCTTCTTTTCTCATCAATAAGATGCGAATATGTTTAACAACAAAAAATGTTAAACTACTTTACATTGTGTTTAACCCCACTCCAACCTTCTTTTGGTTTCATATTCTTGGTTTCATATTCATGACAAATTTGGTTAAATTTTTATCTATAATATATATACTACATTTTTTATTACTTCATCTCAAATAAACAAGGGAAGGTATTTACTATGCAACATGCACCTAGCCATTTCCCTAAGTATTTCGTTGCACCTAACCATTTTTCTAAGTATTTTGTTATTCTTTATGATACACCATTTTTGTATGGAGTATAAGGCATAGTGTAATTTATCTTAATATAATTAGACCAACAAAATGTGTTAAATATATTGTTATCAAATTCATTTTCATTATCATTCTTTAGTGATACCATTTGTTTTTTTTCAATTATATTGATTTTCTACCATAATCATAAAATCTATGAATTTGTTAAATGTCTCACTTTTGAACTTCAAGAAATACACCTAACATCATCAATGAATGTAAGATATAATTGGATCATAGTAAAAAATACTTTTTATATTTGACCCATCAAATCAATGTGAATATGTTGTAGTGGGTGTTTAGCTTTCCAAGCATTCTCTTTTTCAAATTTATCACAATGTTGCTTTCCACATATGCAAACTTCACATACATAGTTGTTTAAGGAGATTAGAGGTAATTTATGTACCATGTTGGAGAATTTCATGAGATTGATGCTTTTATAGATTGTCAATTTTTCATGCCAAAGTTTACTCTTTTCATAATTGTTTGAAAACAAACATAGATATTCATTATTTGTGGTAACAAGTTGCCATGGTATAGAAATCTCATTTGACCCTGGTGCAACTTATCTCATGTTATGTTATCCTACATCCTTGATAATCTACTTATTATCCATGATTTTATTGTATACCTTTACTCAATGATATTAATCATTGATTAAATAGTTTTCTTCAAATCAATTATATATAAAACATTTACACCTTCATTCTCACTCTTGATTTGACTAACACATTTCACTTTTAAGGGACTAACACTATCACAAAATAAGTTAGATCAATAAATGAGGAAGGCATTGATGGATTTGAGTCACACATCTAAACTCAAAGGAAGATAATCACAATAACACCATATGATATTATTAATGGATAACTGGTGCATCTATTACAAAGGATTTTACCTCCTTATATATCAATGTTCACTAAGCAAACCCTTTCCACTTATGAATGCGGGATAAATTGCTTTACATAAAAAGTGAACATTAACATATTCTAAAGTCACTTCGTTTCCATTTATGAATGTGGGGTAAATTGCTTTACACAAAAAGTGAACATCCAAATATTATAAAGTCATAAAGTGAATTATTACATATGTAAGTCTTATATCCTAACACCCCCTCTTAAGGCTTACAATATTGAAAGTAAAACATACTAACTGAATATAAAACACAATGACTAAAAACTAAAACATCATATCCAAACATCCCTCAAAATATTCTTCTTTGAAAATAGTTCTTGGGCCAGGTATAATTGCATCAAGATAGCTTGTAACCGTAGTAAAGGTGTAGCTCCCGAGCTAAAATCCCAAGTTATTGGATTCCACCTCCTTGAACTCTCAAATTATGAATCTCCCGAATTATTGGACAATCATCCATGTTGAGCTACATCCATAGTGCTCCATCAAGTCATCTCACAACCCTCGTAAGGGTATAATTCCCAAGATTCACAAACTCCCAAACTATCTGGGAAACCATTCATGCCAAGTTGTATTTATGCTAGATCCCTTCCTGTATTCAAAGTGAGAGCTTCTTAAAATGCATAGAATGCCATTTATTCAATAATACCATCACCATTGTCAACATCTAATGGATCTTCAACAATGGCTACATTTGCTACTTGTGATTTGTCTTTGGATTTTCCCTTGAGAATGTCATTGGCTCGAAATATATGGTTTCAAGCTACGTGACCCATTTTCTTGCAACATGAACGTTCCATTTCCCCCTTTTCTTTAATTGATTTGCTACAATTGATTCTTGAGTATAATGTCATCTTATATTAAGCAACCAATTTTTCCAAATCTACACATCTAGGCATCAATACATGCAAGAACAGATTGAATCTGCTCCAAAATCCTCTAAATTGATCTTGGCTTCGAATGACCCAAAACCCTTTTGTCTCTTTGATATGTCACACTGGAAATCCCCCAACTGTCTCTACCAACAACAATCCCTAGGTATTCACGCTTGCACAAACTCCGTGGCAATCAAACTACATAAATTGCAAGAGTGGAAACCTAGTCTTTCAAAGGCCCGAGACTCTGAATATGGATCTCTGTGGTCCTTCGACTATTGAAGTCGAAAGAGTGGAAACCTTGTCTTTCAAAGGATTGATATTTTTGTTACAATTTCAACTCCTAGACTCTTCCCTGCTTTGATACCATATTACAAAATGAGCTAAATCACTAAATGATGAAAACCTAGATAGAGTTGAGTCACATATCTAAACTCAAAGGAAGATACTCATAATAACACCATATGATATTATCAATGAATAATTGGTGCATCAATTATAAAGGAGTTTACCTCCTTATATATTATTGTTCACTACGTAAATCATTTCTACTTATAAATGTAGAATAAATTGCTTTACACAAAAAGTGAACATTAACATATTCTAAAGTCATAAAGTGACTTTATTACAAATGTAAGCCTTGTATACTAACAAACACTAGTTCTAATTTTTTTTTTGATGTGACCTATTTTTAATTGTCAAATTGATCCTTAAATAAGACAAGACATGTGTCTTGTTGCACCAATGTCAAAAATCAATTCATCTTGATTTTATTTGAACTAGGATGGTAACACATGCTCCATTTCTATACATATTTCTACCTGTATTTTTCTCATTGTTCTTTTTCTTTTAAAAAATTATTTCTTTATGCCCAAATATCCCACATTACTTGTAGTTTCCATTAAACATTTCCTAAGATTGCTTGAATTTTCTCTAGTCTATATATCAAACTTTGGCCTATAACCATTCTAGTTGTTGTTTTTGTCTTCTAGACCAAATTTCTTTTCATGTTTGGTATATTGACATCTCCAAAAGATATTTCTTATGCATATTTTAAATAAGGATTGAGAGGAAGAGAAGGATCCAATTTCACCAAACTTTTTAAGCTTTTGCTCATCTTGAATCAAGGTACCGATTAACTTGTCAAAGGATGTGTTTATGCAAGGAATAATGATGCTCTTCACACAATTTTTTTTGAATCTCATTGGGCTAAGAGAGATAGGTAGGAATGTTACCCCGATTTATAGCCCTTCAAACTACAACCAAACTTCAAGAAACAACATTCTTGTATTTGTAATTTTCTTTTAGATATATATTTTATGTTTTAACTTGAAATATAATAATTAACAATTAAAGAAGAATATACATAATAATATACATAATAAACTGAACAAAAGTAATTGCAAAATATGCTAAAATGTATAACATGTACAACAATAAAAAAAAGTATTATAGTAAGCCTTAAAATAAGAAAGTAATTAACAAAAAATCTTTATTGAAGATTGTTATCACTTAGCCTAGGGATAACTAAGGAGATCACGTCTCGATGTCCACAGGTCCTAGACATGGAGTACCGAGAACCAGACGACTTGAGCATGGCCCCATAGGGCCCCTCTTTTCTTCAGTTCAATCCACATATCACCACCAACAATATCCATCACACCAGCCTGGTCTTGAAGTAGCAACGAGTCTTGCTCCATGAGGTAATGAGTCTAAGTATCATGGTATGCATCACTCTGATTTTTGAAGCACTTGAATATGTTCTAATGAATCCTTCTTCAATTTCATGACATTTGCATGGAAATTATTCTCTTTGCCTCGTTCATACCTAGAAGGGTGACATGGTGCCCTAGTAAGTTGATTTCCCTTTAAGATGGATTTCTACTGGGTGGATTTGTGAAAAGTCATCATTCGTCCCCTCCATACTTACCATTTTCCATCTTTATTCCTTTCATATCCCCTATCCTTGTTTGGGAATTGGGATTAGCTACACTAGGAAGGGTTGTACCTTTCCTTGTGGGAAGAAGGGGATAAAGGCCCAGAGGGTAAAAGTAGCTAGCAAGAGTTAAAAGCCAATGTTGAAACCTTTGATATTCTTCACCCAACGATCCCCGAGAAAGAAGTGAAAAGATTCTCAATAAGAAAAGGGGACCCATAAGATACATAAAAATTCAAGGTATTAGTTGATGGATAGGAGGCCTCATCATGAGCCAACCTATTATGACCATGGGCATGTAGCGGTATGACACTACCACCTATCTGGTCACCAAACCAAGGTAGTGGATCTTGGTGGCATAGCCAAGAGAAAGGGGCTCTCATCACGACCCAACCTTCTCATTTCTATGAAATCTTTGTGGATAACACTGTCACCTCCAATCATCAATCCAGGACAGTGGCCCTCAATTATTCCCTTGAAGCACAAAGGTAAAAGATCAAAAGAAATAAAGCTAAGAATAAAAAGGCAATGAATGGGCTAGGAAAAAATTACATTTATGACAAGGTGAAACTCGCCCTCTACAAAGGCACCCACAGGTAAGACTTTACATTTCCCGGATATTACATGCACCCCATGCCCAAATATTTACCCCATGCCACCTCATACACTTACATGACTTGGACTATATCCCACCCAGGAAACACCCTAATTTTAAGAGGGGTTATCCCAATAGGACACCTTGATACATTCTCCAAACCTAACTTGTCAAATTGCATAATGTATTTGAGAATTTTTCTAGGTTAAGGGGGGTTTGATACACATGTTTTGGTAATTTGATTATTGGATGTGATTTACATGCTATGATCCATGTGACTTATGAACCCCCTATAGGGCGTACTTGTTGTTGCTGCAGGACCTTTCCTGATGGATAGGTACACATGAGGGAATGATTAACTTGGACCTTCATGGGGGCTTAAAGCCCACAAATGGATGCTGCAACCCCAACCAAGGGTAAGAAGAGATTGAAGATGTGCACCGAGAGAAAGAAGGACGTTGTCTTTGGAGGTACCCTGGAAGACCTAGACCAAGGGGACCTTTCTCTTCCCACATGGACATTATCCCTTGAGGGCCCTATACATCACCATGGTATCCCTAGACGTCATCCAGATCTAGGGTTTCATCTTTTGAGGCATTTGTAAGCCTGGTGGCATGTGTTGGGCACCATTTTAGGCCTTTGAAGGCTAAGCATTCCACTTTTCCTTCTTAGTGTTCCACATGTGGGGCTCAAAATCACCCTAGAGGGGCATGACATCACCCCTAGAGTGATTCTTAGATGCAAATTAATTTTATTTTGTCCAGATTTAATTTGTGTAAAAAACTGGAGAGGTCCGCCCAATAATTATGAACTAAAATTAATTTTAGGTTAAATTTTGTATAAATAAGTAGAAAGTGACATTCATTTTCATCATAACTTGTCCTTGGAGAAAATAGGTCTAAAATTTGCGCCTTATTAGGGTTATTGGATGAAATTGTGAGGCACCACTCTTGTTTAAGGCTTGTATTTGCAACTTGGATAATTTTTTGGATTTTTATGGTGATCTTGCATGGTATACTCATGATTATTCTTGGTGCAAGTAAGTAGAATTTGCATTTTTTCATCTATTGAATGGTTCAGGGTATGGTTTAATTTGCTCATACAAGATTCTGGAATTGCATGGTGTATTTAATGCTTGAAGTAAGAAACTTAAGTTGCTACTTTCTTACTTTTTATTTGCCAAGATTTCACTAAACTGATCTAGTAACTAGTGAAACCCTAGAGTCCTAAATTGCTAGCACTCTAGAGGTTTGCATTTGGTTATTGTTGCATAAGTTCTACTCCATAGAAAGGATAAGGAGAGAAAGGCGCTAGGGCCTAGAAGTGCCTACACCCTACCACTTTGTCTCTTAAGGTCAAAATCTAGGAGGACTTAAGTTGCTACTCCTCTTAAACTTTTTCCCTCTTAGACTTTTGTGTATCATCATTAATTTGCAGCCTTATAAGGAGCCACCCACATTGACTCCATTTACCTCTAAAAGGCACTAGTCTTCAACCCTTGTTTCTTGAAAAGAATCATCAAACTTCAAAGTCAATATATCTACCTGATACCCTACTAACCTAAACTAACTTACTAACCTAGTCTAGGAATACTAACCACTAAGTTGTTGTTGTTATAATCAATGCTACAACCATCATTTTGCAGCCTATCCAAACTTGTTTAACCACTTAAATCAATACAAAAATTGTATAAGGAAAGGTACAATCAACCAAGACTAAAGTGTGAATCAAATTTCCTTTCGAAATAATTTTCTGAAGATTTTACTACTGCTTTCATAACTTTATTTTGTTGTTACTACAATTATCATTGGCAATCTGTTAGAGTTTATTTATTAATTGACATATATCTAGAAATTGTATGAGACAAGTGTTATCATTTCAGGACTTCACAATATCTTGTTATATTGTCTATTCAAGTTCATTTTCTGGATGTTATTATAGATTTCATTAATCAATTACTGCTGCTATATGTTCATCACTTGCTTCATACATTGTTTGGTAGCAATCATCTCTATAAACTTGAAGTCTTGTTTGAAGCATTCATCTCTATAACTTTTGTTGTCGTATTGGTAAGGGAAGGTACATTTTATTCTCCTTTGCTTCATTCAACAAGACTTAAGTATGTTTTGAGTGACCTAGAGAGAGGGGGGGTTAGCCTTACCTTTTCCCTTTCCTCAAACCCCTTAGGTATTGGGACATATCCCTTGGAGTGGATTTATCCTTCTCCTAAAGAGAAAGAGGTACCCTATTGGGGTGATAGTGATAAGACTACCTCTATGTTATGTCAATCTATGCTACTTCCCTTCAGGATTTGGGTAGGTATAGATTGTGGGATAATATTTTTGGCCCCTTTGCCGGGGAACATCGAGTCAATTTTCCTCAAACGACATTTTTCGGTAAGATTTTATCCAAAGCCTTCATTTTACAAAGATTATCTGGAGACTCCACTAATGACAAAGCCATCCATGGCTTCTCAATTGGAGCCAGGTAATTTCAAACCCTTAGATATGAGTGAAGTTTCGGGTTACCCTCAACAAATGCCTCCGAGGTATGAAAATTGGCTCCCTGGATTAACTGGTAATGATGGGGTTTATAGCCAAAGATCACATGGATAATTTTTGGGCATTCTTTCAACTCCACCCTATCAGTGACGATGCTGAAGATTTAGTGATCCAGGGGATCAAATTTTGCCCAAAATTCAAAGTGCTCATAATCGCTTCAAATCGAACGAGTGCGTAGGCCTCGTCGTCACGAACCCAACACAACTTGAACGGGTTCAAATGGACATCAGATGAGTGAGATATCACATTCTATTCAAGTTGCCAAACATGCAAAAATTTGCTGACTGTACAATCCGGACAGTCCATACAGTTGCTGACGTGGTAGGGCCATACGCTAACATGGCAGGTGTTGAGTTGGCAAGGCCATACGCTAACATGGTAGATGTTGATTTGGTAGACAGTTGGCAGTTGTGAGGTCCAATCATTTATCGACACGTGGCATATTTTTTGACAAGTGGGATGGTGCCACGTGGCCCAAACATGGGCTGCCACATGGCACCGTATTAAATTTGGTTGTTAAAATTATATGGAGTCCGTGGGGATCAAACCTCGGACCTCCCGCCATGGTGGAGCACCTTCACATGGTGTGGGTTACCAATAACCCACACGTTGTTTCTTATTATGTATATGGGTTCAATTATATTTAAGTTTGAGTTATTGTATGGTTTGGGTGCGGTCCAGGCTGGGGCTTAGCCCCAACCCCCATTCATATGTGTATAACCATATGACCACACCGCGTGCACATTTCAAATGGTTTCAAAGCCCCGCGCGCCTGGACACTTATCACTTGCCCATACATTTGGAACTCAACCCTTTTGTGTGCGGGGGATGCAGTCACATGGCCATGCGCCCGACGAATTTGCGGTTAGGGGGCTAGGTTCCCTAACCATTCTACAGTTTCACGTGTTTTTCGGTTATGTGCCTGGTGCTAGGTTTAAGCACGAAAAAACGCGTAGAGGCTAGGTTGGACACACAGAGGTGCATTTTGGCGATCTAGAGACAACAAGTTTGAAGGGGAACTTCCAAGAAGCCTATCTTCTTCAATATTTGGCCAAATCAAGTGTCGAAAAAGCCCAACTAGGGGTTTTTGGATGTTCTGAATCCATTGGAGCCATCTATTTGGAATTTTGAGCATTGTAAAGCACATATTTTATCACTTTGAGAAAATAATATAAAATATCCATTGGAAGCTGGACCAGGAGATGTAGCCCAAGTGAGGGGTGAACTCCTTTATCATTTGCTGTGTTATGTGTTTACTGTTCACTGTTATTTGCTGGTTATTATCTGCATCTTGAATGTGTAATTTTCTCTAAAATTTGTGTTTGCAAATTGATCCTTTTGCATATGCACACTTAATTAAAACTTTGCAAATATTTCAAGAATACAAGCCTTTATCATTTTCAGATCAAGTTGGTATTAGCGCATAGGTTTTTGAAGGCTTGATTATTTGCAAGTGTTTGTTTTCTGATGCTCACAAGGTTGAAACTCACAAGAGGAGAAGGCCAACTTGTAGAGCCAAGTTCTCATCCTTCAAGAAGAAAGATTATACTATCACTTCAAGCTTCAAGGAGGCATTCACCAAGTATGGCTCATGAAGAGAGTCATGAAAATTTTCCTACATAAGATGAAGATCTCAAAAAGGATTTCATGGATATGAGAGAAATGATGAAAGTCTTGATGGAAGAGAGGAATGCAAGGTTGCAAGGTGAAGGCTCCAACCCTTCAAAGAACAAGGGAGACAGTGGTGATAAAACTCCAAAAGGAAATGGAGGGAATGGTG
>SNQJ01S0005584.1:56839-95534 GCA_010110895.2 Picea sitchensis
ATTGAGGTTGGGAAGGTGAGGGAACTATACCCTCATCTTCAGATAGACTGAAAGTAGACTTTTGGAGGTCCAAAAGCTTTCCAATGGGGAGGTGTGATCCAGGGGATCAAATTTTGCTCAAAATTCAAAGTGCTCAGAATCACTTCAAATCAAATGGGTGCGTAGGCCTCATCATCACGAACTCAACGCAACTCAAATGGGTTCAAACAGATATCGGATGAGTGAGATATCACGTTCTGTTCAATTTGCCAAACAGACAAAAAATTGTTGACTGTACAATCCGTATAGTCCGTACAGCTGCTGACGTGGCATGGTCGTACGCTGACGTGGCAGGTGCTGAGTTGGAAAGGCCATACGTTGATGTGGAAGATGCTGAGTTGGCAGACAGTTGGTAGTTGTGAGGTCCAATCATTTATCGACACGTGGCATATTTTTTGACAAGTGGGATGGTACCACATGGCCCAGACATGGGTTGCCAGGTGGCACCGTATTAAATTTGGTTGTTAAAATTATATGGAGTCAGTGGGGATCGAACCCCAAACCTCCCGCCATGGTGGAGCGCTTTCACATGGTGTGGGTTACCAATAACCTACGCGTTGTTTCTTATTATGTATATGGGTTCAATTATATTTAAGTTTGAGTTATTGTATGGTTTGGGCGCGGTCCGAGCTGGGGCTTAGCCCCAACCCCCATATATATGTGTATAACCATACGACCACACCACGCACACGTTTCAAATGGTTTCGAAGCCACGTGCACTTGGACACTTGTCACTTGCCCATACATTTGGAACTCAACCCTTCTGTGTGCGGGGGACGCGGTCACATGGCCATGCACCCAACGAATTTGTGGTTAGGGGGCTAGGTTCTCTAACTGTTCTACAGTTGCATGCATTTTGTGGTTATGTGCCTGGTGCTAGGTTTAAGCACGAAAAAATTCGTAGAGGCTAGGTTGGACACACAAAGGTGCATTTTGGCGATCCAGAGACAACGAGTTTGAAGGGGAAATTCCAGGAAGCCTATCTTCTTCAATTTTTGGCCAAATCAGGTGTCGAAAAAGCCCAGCTAGGGTTTTTTTGACGTTCTGAAGCCATGGGAGCCATCTATTTGGCATTTTGAGCATTGTAAAGCACATATTTTAGCACTTTGAGCAAATAATATAAAAGATCCATTGAAAGTTGGACCAGGAGATGTAGCCCAAGCAAGGGGTGAACGCCTTTATCATTTGTTGTGTTATGTGTTTACTGTTCACTGTTATTTGCTGGTTATTATCTGCATCTTGAATGTGTAATTTTCTCTAAAATTTGTTTTTGCAAATTGATCCTTTTGCATATGCACACTTAATTAAAACTTTGCAAATATTTCAAGAATACAAGCCTTTATCATTTTCAGATCATTTAGCGATGAAACTTTTCTCTGCTACTCTTCATGGCAATGATAGGAAATGGTATGATAGTATTCGTGATGCCAACATTACATCTATGGACCAATTAGAAGAAACATTTCTCGAGAAATTGAATATTAAAATAAAAGATATCCACATGCTCATAAAAAGACTCGAATACATGAAACAAACTAAGAATGAGACCGTCAAGGAATTACATACCAGGTTTGAGAATTTTCTACAACAAATTCCTAGAAGCCATCATCCTGAAGACAAGTACCTCATTTACCTCTATACCAATGCACTCTTAGTGCAATTAGGATTTCTCCTTAGTGAAAAAGGGCCAAGAACAACCAGGGAATCTTATCACATGGCTATATAAATGAGGCAAATATATCCTTGTTCAAGGGAGAACACCTCTTTACTCCAAAAATCAAAGTTGATGACCCAAAATATACCCCAGTTACGCTTAGTCTGGAGAGATTAGTTTCCCTTGATATCTTTGTTAGTAAATTTCAGGAAAGAAGGGAACAAGTCATCGACCAACAAGAAGTTGAGGAGAGGGATCCTAATGAAGGTTTCCAATCCCATGAAGAAGAATAAGAATTTACTCATTCTTCTACCGAGGATAATGAGGACCTGGTTGAAGAGTGAGAGCCCGAAGATATCAAACATGATGATGAAGCATTAACGTGTGCTCTTCCCTCTAATGAAGCCATCCGAGATCCTATTCCTCCTTCATAAGAAGAAGATAATGAGGTTAGTCATCTTCCTTTTTAGGTTTTTGATGATACCCTTTTCTATGATTCAGAAGGTGAAGAAGTAAGGAAATCCTTGGGCGAACTAGACCCTCCATATTGTGATAAAGGTAAAAAATGTGATTGAAGAGGTGAGTAATGAGGATGAGGTACTAATGCTTTCTCTTCCATTTGAAGAAGTCATCCAAGGCTTTAATGCTCTTTCACATGAGAAAGTGAATATGGTAAGTTGTTTCCCTTTCCAATATTTTGATGATGCTTTATTTTGTGATTTGGAAAGTGAAAAGGTGTTAGAGGATCCCTTGGATGTACTAATCTTGTCATGTTAAGATAAAGGTAATGACATGGTTGATAATATTGATGAGTTCATACATGTCGGGAAACGTAAATGGGATGTGATTGGGTATGATGGGGATCCCATTTACGACATTGAGGGTCATTTCCAAATGTTGCCTTTACAACTATCATATGTGGTTACTACTAATTTTGACATTTGGAAACAAGGAGATGATGTAGTTACATATGTTTTCCAAGCACCCAAGGGCGACCTAGTTCTATATTCTCCTAATGAGTTTCAGTTATACCTTGAGGTTTTTGATGAGTATTCCTTTGGGCATTTAGATTTATTCTATGAAGAAAATTATCAACCACCGTTGTGCTCAGATCTTGATAAGGGTGAGGACGTTGCTTGCTTGAAGCAAGGTACTTGGATCTAGAAAGGAAAAAATTTCAAAGTTCTCAGAATCAGATGAAACCAACGACATTGCGTAGGGATTGTCGTGTCGATTTTGATAGTGTATTTTTTTTTCGAAAATGGACACTGTATGCGAAAGTTATCGCGTTCCGAATTTTTTCCCAAACATGCAAAAAGTCAAAGGTTAAAGTCAACTGATCAAAGTCCGTACAATTGACGTGGCATATGACGCCATTAGTACATCATGATGATGTCATCATGACACATGGCAACACCAGGACTTTCCATGTGTTATTCAGTTTTGGCATTTTTAGAGGTGATTTGGACCACTAAAAAATTGACACATGGCACTGTACAAAAGTGACATGTGGCACTGTATAGAGGTGACACGTGGAAGTGTACGGAGGTGACTTGTGGTGGTACAGATGGGACATGGGCCAGTGACAACAAGACACATGGTAGTACGAAAGGCTGACGTGACAGTACGAATGCTGACGTGGCAACTGATTGGGTAGGATGACGTGGAAGTACATATGTTGACATAGAAGCTGATTGGGCAGGATGATGTGGCAGTACAGATGATGACGTGGAAGATGACTGGTAAGGCTGATGTGGCTTGGGCCAATCAAGGAGTGACACATGGCCCAATCAGAGGATGCCACGTGGCAAACTGAATTTTCCCAATGTGGGCTAGGTTGAAATTTTAGGGACCTGGTCACATGGGGGTGCCATTTGACCAGGAGCCCAAGATTTGGGGGCTATGCCAATTGTGATAAATTTGTCCGATTTGGCCAAATTTGGAGGATTTTACCAAATCTGGGCCTGATTTTAGTGGATTATTTCCTAGAAAATGGGATCTGAGCCGAAAAAGATCCCAGAAAGAGGGGTGAAGTTGGGATTTTGACCCCCAACTCAAATTCTACATAAACAAAGCATGTTTGAGTCTTATAGGAGGTTCAAAACAACAGAATGATGAATAATTTGTGAATATCAAGCCATTTTTATGCAAGGAAGCCATTGAGGAAGCGAACTTTGGAGGGCATTTCCGGGAGCTACGCTCATCCTTTTTCAGTGCTGTCAGTTGTGTTGGATTCTTGATGTTGAGAAAAACAAAGCTAGACTAGTTTGTAATCCATTTGATGTACTTCTAATGTATTTTTGAAGCATTGAATATTAACAAGAAAGCCTCCCCCTCCGAGACAAAGGCCCGAAGACGTAGGCAACCTTGTTGAACTCTGTTATAAATATTTGACGTTAAGGTTTGTTGTTCCTTATGTGTATTTTCTGATCTGAATTCTTTATGATAGGTGTAATATTCTTTCATTAAATCTTCTTCTTTGATTTAATCACTAAATGTTAAATCAAATCATGCATAAACTTAACCATAGTCTTTAAAAGATTATTTTTGGATCAATACTAGATTCAAGAATTTGATACAACAAATTCTTAGAAGCCAAATCCTGAAGATAGGTACCTCGCTTACCTCTACACCAATGCACTCTTAGTGCATTTAGGGTTTCTCCTCAGTAAAAAATGGCCAAGAAAAATGTAAGAAGATTATCACATGGTTAAACAAATCGATCTAAATATATCCTTATTCAAGGGAGAACACCTCTTTACTCTAGGAATCGAAGCTGATGGCCCTAAAGGTACCCCAAATACTCTTAGTATGGAGAGATTAGTTTCCCTTGAGAACTTTGTTATTAAATTCCAGGAAAGAAGGGAACAAGACATCGATCAACAAGAGATTGAAGAGAAGGATCTTGATGAAGGTTACCAATCCCATGGATAAGAACAAGAATTTACTCATGCTTCTAGCAAATATAATGAGGACTTGGTTGAAGAGCGAGAGCCCAAAGATATTAAACATGATGATGAAGTATTAATGTGTGCTATGTTGAGATTTGGGTACCTTGGAAAGTGGTCCCCTTGTGTTTGTGAGTCTCTAAACACCAAGGGGGAGACTATTACCCTCATTACTTTACTTTATGATTCTAAGTTCACTTTGACTTAGGAGATTTAAGTCAAAAGTGAAATATGTCACTTAAGTCATTAAAGTGACATTTAATTCACTTTGTGGGTGAGTTAAAGGACACAAACCAAACTAAGGAAAGTAGGTTTCCTAAGTGATATTTTTGGATTAGATCTCACCCATAGATTAGACTTGGCTAGATTGGATCTAGGCCATTGATCTTTTAGGGTTTGGCCAAAGAGAGGCTAAAGGAGGGAATAGGGAAAATATGAGATTCATTCTTCACTTGAGAGGGGAGGAGAAGGAGAGGTCTTGGGTGTATATATTGAGGAGGAGAGGGCGCATGAGGTCAAGGGTTTGGGAGGATCCCTAGCTTGTTGGTAGCTTGCATTGAGAGGACTTCATGGAGGAGTGGGCTACATCTTGAGGAGGGGCACATTTGCTAGAGGGGAGAGGCACATCTTGGGAAGAATGGTGCATCTAGCTCATGGGAGGTTCCCATATCTTGGAGGGGCACACCTTGTGGAGGATTCTCTTTCACCATGCTTAGGCACACTCTAGAGGAGTATAGGGCGCAAGGGTGAAGGAGGGAGCACTACGTTTTATGGAGTTTTTCTAAGAGGAGGGGCACACTTGAGAAAGGGGCGCACCTAGACTTGGAGGGAGGCACTCTTGAGAGGAGGGTGCATGACCAAAGGCAAAACAAAGGCAAGACAAGGTTCAAAGGAACAAGCTAAGGGCAAAGGAAAATCAAGAGGTAAAGGCATTAGCTAAGCAAGAGGGGTTTACCAAGGCAAAGGGTGCGTTGCTTCAAGAGGCTAGTAGGGACATATTCAAGGGACTCCAAGGCTTCCGAGAAGGGTTGCTATTGTACCAGGTTCACTTGTAAATGTTTTCCGTGTTGTACATTTTTCTTTGAGACCTTCTATATACATCTACTCCAAACTGGTTTTCCCCATGGGGGGTTTTTCCAGGGTCATGTTGACCAAAAACATATGTGTCAATTTCATGCATGCTTAGAATTGTTAAAACAACATTTAGAGTTGTAAAGATTAGGAGGAGTGTTATGTGTTTTGAGTTATATTATATGTGTTAATAATTGATATGAAAAAAATTTGAAAGGGCACCTCAAAAGGACACTTAACCACAAAAATCATCAGCAGAAAGTAACCAAATAGTTTTCTGTCCTAAAAGACAACAAAGGACAGATTTGGAAAGTCAAACTTAGAGCTAAAATCTGGTCAAAGATAGACCAGATTTAGCAGCCTGATAGTGCCTCGTTTCTCTTCATGGTATCAGAGCCCTTGTTGGCTAGACTTGCTGATTTCTACTGCATTCAATGGACAATTTTTTGACAACTTAGTGGGAAGATTTTTGGATAGCTTGTTGACTGAGTTTGTGGACAAATTGTGGGAAAATTTGTTGGCAGTTGCAGAACTGATTTTTTGACACATTGGACAACCTCTTATCACACCCATGTGGATAGGAGTGAGGTTGATTTAGACAACCTCTTATCACACCTGTTTTGTTAGTAGTGAGGATGTAGTTCTACTGCCTCTTTTCACACTTGTTTTGACAGGAGTGAGGCAGTTTTCTTGTGTTGATTTAGAATCAGTGTGAGCTTTAGTGGACAACCATGTCGGTGTCCCAGATGCAGGCAAAAGATAGGCTAGACAGAGCTAGAAAATGTTCCCCTTAGAAGACCAGGATCACTTTTGCCTTAGAGGACCTTGAAATATGGGATATAGTTCATAGTCCCATTGTTATTCCTCCTATTACTTCTCCCATTTTGGTGGTAGAGTTTAGGAAGAGGAACAACAAAGCGAAAAGGACTATTTGTGACAGGGTGAGATACCACGTCACTCCAAATTTGACTGGTAAAGACTATGCATTTGAGATGTGGGATTGTTTATGCAAGATTTACCAGCGTCCAAACTAGAACCAAAATATGGTTATGTAGGACAGGTTCAAGAGAATTCAAATGCTCGATTCCGAGTCGGTTACATCATTCCTTGGCATATTCACTCAGATCAAATATGATCTTGCAATCGTCAGATAGATAGTGGACCGAGACTTTATGGTGAGGAAAACCTTAAACAACTTTACCAAACCATGGGGTCCATTTTTTTGAGGCATTGTTTCCTGGGACGATATGCATGCTTGGGAGAGACTTTGGGATGATTTCATTTAGGAGGAGATGAGACTCACCTCAGATTCCTCAGGACAACAACAGATTACCCAGGGTGATGAGGACCTTGCTCTATGTACTAGGGGCAAGAAGAAGACCAACATAGGTGCTAGACAAGGTCCCAAGGGAGGGGCCAACCCACAATACAGTGGCGGTGGGAAAGACAGAGACATGAGAACAATGAGATGCTTTTCTTGTGGAGTGTTGGGTCACTATGCAGGACAATGTTCCAAGAAGAATAAGAAGAAGCAACATGATGATTCTGCAACGACAACAAAGGAACTTGAGTTCAATACATAGTTTGTGAGAGAGTGTGAATTCACCAGTTCTTTGTTAGATGTTACGCCATCCAGCATCAGGTGGGGAGACAGAGTTGAGGAGGACCTATTGACTCATAGTAGTGATTCAGAGGGAGCTCATACTCATTTTTTGAGGACACCATCTACAAGGGTGACTAGTTTACCCAAGACAACTTCAGTTTCAAAGTTTTCGAGACAGAGGGTTGGTGTAGGGGCTTCATAGCATCAAATATTGATGAGGAGGAGAATTAGGGCACCATAGAGGCTTGAACCTTACTTGGCTACAGAGACGAGCAGATTAGGTTTTGGATCAACTTCAGGTGGAGGTCACTTGGTGAGAGGACAAGTTGAGGATCTTGGTGAGATGTCGAGATCCAGATACTCTTGGTGAGATACCAAGAGGGAGAGAATCTTGGTGATATTCCAAGATAGATACTCTTGGTGATATGTCAAGAGTAGTGACTCTTGGTG
Source organism: Picea sitchensis (assembly GCA_010110895.2). Classification (NCBI taxonomy): domain Eukaryota; kingdom Viridiplantae; phylum Streptophyta; class Pinopsida; order Pinales; family Pinaceae; genus Picea; species Picea sitchensis. The sequence goes on from SNQJ01S0005584.1 coordinate 64,605, forward strand.
AGATGCCAGGAGGTAGAAATCCTTGGTGGGAAACCAAGGTTGAGATATTTGGTATGATACCAATATCTAGGTGATCTTGGATAGGTGGAGATGCACTTCCATATATAGATCACACAGTGTGAGTATATCTATGTCAAAGAGTACTTTTGATGATCAGGGTACAACCATACTCACCAAGTATTTTCAAGTAGGAAACCATGTCCACTAGACGGATGAGATTGGTGGTGAAGGACACTTTCTTCGGTAAGAGGGAGTGTTGAGATTTGGGTACCTTGGAAAGTGGTCCCCTTGTGTTTGTGAGCCTCTAAACACAAAGGGGGAGACTACTACCCTCATTAATTTACTTTATGATTCTAATTTCACTTTGACTTGGGGGATTTAAGTCAAAAGTGAAACATGTCACTTAAGTCATTAAAGTGACATTTAATTCACTTTGTGGGTGAGTTAAAGGACATAAAGCAAACTAAGGAAAGTGGGTTTCATAAGTGATATTTTTGGATTATATCTCACCCATTGATTAGACTTGGCTACATTGGATCTAGGCCATTGATATTTTAGGGTTTGGCCAAAGAGAGGCTAAAGGAGGGAATAGGGAAAATATGAGATTCATTCTTCACTTGAAAGGAGAGGAGAAGGAGGAGAGCTCTTGGGCACATATCTTGAGGATGAGAGGGTGCATGAGGTCAAGGGTTTGGGAGGAGCCCTAGCTTGTTGGTATCTTTCATTGCGAGGCTTCCATGGAGGAGTGGGATACATCTTGAGGAGGGGTGCATTTTCTAGAGAGGAGAGGCCTATCTTGGGAAGAAGGGCACATCTAGCTCATGGGAGGTTCCCATATCTTGGAGGGGCACACCTTATGGAGAATTCTCTTTTACCATGCTTAGGTGCACTTTAGAGGAGTAGAGGGTGCAAGGGTGAAGGAGGGCGAACTACATTTGTGGAGTTTTTCTAAGAGGAGGGGTGCACTTGAGAAAGGGGCGCACCTAGAATTGGCGGGAGGCACTCTTGAGAGGAGGGTGCATGACCAAAGGAAAAAAAAAGGTAAGGAAAGGTGCAAAGGCACAAGCTGAAGGAAAAGGAGAATAAATAGGTAAAGACATTAGCTAAGAAAGAGGGGCGCACCAAGGCAAAGGGCACCTTGCTTCAAGAGTCTAGTAGGGGCATCTTCAAGGGACTCCAAGGATTTCGAGAAGGGTTTCTATTGTACCATGTTCACTTGTAAATGTTTTCCATGTTGTACATTTTTCTTTGAGACCTTCTATACACATCTACTCAAAACTGGTTTTCCCCATTGGGGGTTTTTCCAGTGTCATGTTGACCAAAAACATATGTGTCAATTTCACGCATGCTTAGAATTGTCAAATCAACATTTAGGGTTGTAAAGATTAGGAGGCGTGTTATGTGTTTTGAGTTATATTGTATGTGCTAATAATTGGTATGAAAAACACTTGCAGGGCCACCTCAAAAGGAAAATTAACCACACAAATTATCAACAGAAAGTAACCAAACAATTTGCTGTCATAAAAGACAACAAAGGACAGATTTGGAAAGTCAAACTTAGAGCTAAAATATGGTCATAGACAGACCAAATTTAGTAGCCTGATATTACCTCGTTTCTCTTCATGTTGCTCCCTCTGATGAAGCCATCCCAAATCCCTTTCCTCCTGTACAAGAAGAAGAGGATGAGGTTAGTCACTTTCCTTTTCAGGTTTTTGATAATACCTTATTCTATGATTTAGAAGGTGAAGAAGAAAGGGAACCCTTGGACAAGCTAGACCCTCCATATTATGGAGTTGGACATGTAAGGGAAATTCATGAGGATGAGGCACTAATGTTTTCTCCTCCATTTGATGAAGTTATCCAAATCTTCAAAGCTCTTGCACAAGAAGAAGTGAATACAATGAGTTTTTTCCATTTCCAATATTTTGATGATGCCTTATTTTGTGATTTGGAAAGAAAAGAAGTGTTAGAGGATCCTTTGGATGCTTTAATCCCTTCATGTTATGATGAAGGAAATGGCATGGTTAATAATATTGAGGTGTTCATACATGTTGGGAAACGTAAATGGGATGTAATTGGTTATGATGGGGATCCTATTTATGACATTGAGGATCATTTCCAAATGTTGACAAGGAAATGATATAGTTACATACATCTCCAAGGGTGACCTAGTTCTATGCTCTCCTGATGATTTTTGGTCATACCTTGAGGATTTTGATGAGTATTCCTTTGAGCACTTGGATTTATTATATGAAGAATATTATCAAGCACCGTTGTGCTCATATCTTGATAAAGGCAAGGATATTGCTCGCCCAAAGCAAGGTACTTGTGACAAGGTTTTACAAATCCCTTCGACTACTTTACCTCGCTATGTCACTAAAGGTGTAGTTGGGAAACATGTCCCTTATCTTGATTTTTCTCCAGGGAAAAGCCTTATTTTAGAATTCAAGGGTAGGTTGAATACCTTAAAAATAAGTTTATTATCTTAGTCTTTCAACTTTCCCTTAGAAAATTGCTAATCATCCACTAGGTCCTTACAAGTCTTTTCCTAGACCTCAGGATGTGATGACATCCAAGGTAGCCAAACTTCAAACTCTTTGAGTCAGTTTTTTTAGCCTTTGATTTTTCACAATCCCTTTCTGAAATGGATTGATCACTTTCATAGAAGTGCGACTTGGCATACTTTTGTCCCTCCCTCCCACCTCCATGAGATAGACTTTACGATTTCTGATGATGTGATACATCTTCTAACTCATGTTATTTTTGTGCTTGACTTGTCATTGTTTTGGTTTATGATGAAGCACAGAGGCAGGTATTATGAGATATTGCTAGGATGGCTTCACTGGTTATTTGACTACACCTACTATTCAACCAACATGTAAGTAGAGGTAGGTAGGCATTTTCATCCATTGTATATACCATTTTCATTTAATGTTAATATAGTTGTAGTTTCATTTTCATATTGTTATCTTTCATTATGTATATATGCATTCTCATGATTATATGTTATATTAGAGATCCTCTTTATTTTATTATATCATACATGAAAAAGGGGTGATATCACCACCCTAAGGATTACTTATGCATTTTGTTGAGATTTAGCAGGCACATGTCATACCAGAGATGCTGAGGTTCTCATGTGCTCTGCGGTGAGCACATGTCCTCGAGTTGGAGCCAGATGTTATCCCCTACCCTAGGGATAACTAAGGAGATCATGTCTCAAGGCCCCCTAGGTCCTAGACATGGAGTGCCTAGAGCTAGATGACTTGAGCATGACCCCAAAGGGCCCCTTTTTTCTTCAATGCAACCCATCTATCAGCAACAACAATATCCATCCCACTAGCCTGGTCTTGAAGGAGTAGTAAGTCTTTCTCCATGAGGTAATGAGTTCGGGTATCATGGTATGTGTCACTTTGATTATTGAAGCACTTGAATATGTTGCATTGAATTCTCCTTCATTTCATAACGTTTTCTTGGAAATTATTCTCTTTGACTTTTTCATACTTGGAGGGGTGACATGATGCCCTAGTAAGTTGATCACCCTTTAGGATGGGTTTCCACTGGGTGGGTCTATGAAAGGTCATCGCCCATTCCCTCTATACTTACCACTTTCCATATTTATTCCTCTCATCTCCCCCTACCTTTTTTTAGGCATTGGGATTTTCCACACTAGGAAGGGTTGTACCTTTCCTTTTGGGAAGAAGGGGATAAAGGCCCAAAGGGTAAAAGTAGTTGGAAAGAGTTAAAAACCTTTGAAAACCTTTGAGATGCTTCACCCAGGAATTTTTGAGAAAGCAGTAAAAATATTCTCAGTAATCAAAGGGAACCCATAAGATAAATAAAAACTCAAGGTACTAGTTGGTGGATAGGAGGTCTCATCACAAGCCGACCTATTATGACCATGGGCATATAGTGGTATGAAACTACCATCTATTTGGTCACCAAACCAGGGTAGTGGCTCTTGGTGACATAACCAAGAGAAAGGGGGTCTCATCACAAGCCAACCTTCTCATCTCCATGAAATGTTTGTGTATAATGCTGTCACCTTTGGTCACCAAGCCAAGACAATGTCCCTCAACTCTTCCCTTGAAGCATAAAAGAAAAATATCAAAAGAAATGAAAATAAGAATAAAAGGCAATGAATGGGCTAGGAAACAATGGCATCTATGACAAGGTGCAACTCTCCCTCTATAAAGGCACCCACATGTAAAATTTCCATTTCCCTGTTATCACTGAACCCCATGACCAAACACTTACCCTACACCACCTCATACACTTACATGACTTGGATTGGATCCCACCCAGGAAACACCCCAAACTTAAGGAGGATTAGCCCAATAGGACACCCTGAGACCTTCTCCAAACCTGACTTGTCAAATTGCATAACGTCTTTGAGCATTTGTCTAGGTAAAGGGGGGTTTGATGCACATGTTTGGTTAATTTAATTATTGGATTTGATTTGCATGTTATGATCCCTGTGACTTATGAACCCCTAGAGGGAGTACTTGTTTTTACTGTAGGACATTGCCCGATGGATAGGTACACATGGGGGATGGATTAGCTCGGACCTCCATGGGGATGAAATCCCACATATGGATGTTGTAACCCCAACCAGGGGAAAGAATACATTAGAGATTTGAACCATGAAGAAAGAAGGACATTGCCCTTGTAGACACCCTGATAGACCTAGACCCAGGGGGATCTTTCTCTTCCACCTAGATGTTGACCTTTGAGAGGCCACGACATCACCATTATGACCCTGGACGTCATCCAAAGCTAGGGTTTTCATTTTGAGGGTAGTTGTGTGCTGATTGGGACATATGGACATCATCCAGAGCCTTTAGAGACCAAATGTTCTGCATATGAAGCCCAACATTCCACCTTAGGGGCTCAACATCACCCTAGAAGGGCACGACGTCACCCTTGGATATGATTTTAGGGTTTATTTTATTTTATTTATGTAAAAATTGAATTTTGATGTAAATTAGCCAGGTCGACCTTTATTTAACCTAAAATTAATTAAGGGTCATTAGTTTTGTATAAATAGAGAGAAAGTACTCTCATTTTTTCATCATAACTCATCACACAACAAGTGTGGTCTAAAATTTGTGCCCTATTTGGGATTTATTGGTTGAAATAGGGAGGCACAATTGTCTTGGAGTCTAAAATTTGCAACTTGGATCATTTCTTGGTGAAGTTTCTCGACAATCTAGGGTTTTATTGCTTGATTATTCTTGGTGAAGTAAGTAAATCTACAGTTTTCATTTCATTTTGAATGGCTTTTTGTACATTTTCTTATTTATGTTAAATATTGTGAAATTGCTTGCTTGACAAACCCTAGGATTAAAGGACTTAAGATACTACTTCTTTGTTCTTAATGTGCTAGACTTTACTAAAGTGATTTGACCTAGATAAACTTCTAAAGCCCTAAAATACTATCACTTTAGAATCCATTGTATAGTTATTGTTGCTCTTAATATCTTATAATAATCTAAGGAGGAGGAAGGTGCTAGGCCCTAGGAGTTCCTACGTCTAGTAGCTCATTCCCTTAAAGTTTGGATCCCGAAAGACTTAAAGTGCTAACTTTTCTAAGTTCCATTCTTCACTTAGACAAGTATAATAATTGTTGTTACTACTTCCAAGAGAAATCCATCACCTATTGACTCCATTACCCCATAAAGGCACTAGTCCACTTGGTTTAGTGAATGATTGATCAAACAAACACTCAAACTCTCTTCCTTGAAGCTTTTACTAACTTCTACTAACCCTAAACTAGGCTAATTCACTAGTTAACTTGTTGTTGTTGCAAATCACTGCTACATCCATACTAATCTACACTAATTTGTTGCATACACCTACATAACTTGCATCTAACTCACTCAGAAGTTGCTTGTGATAATTTCCCAACAATCTACTTGATGAATGCTAAGTTTACATGATGTTTCCTTGCAATTTTGAGCACTAATACTTGTTGTTGTTACAAAAGATTGCTACAACCATCTGACTACAGAAAATTCTCCACAGAATTGACATTTAATGCTAGCTAGACATTGCCAAAATTGCTTGTGACAATTGATAACTATTCTGCCTTGTTAAAGCTACCTTTTCTTGTCTTTTCAAGAAATTCCAAGGCATATTTTTTTTAGTTGTTATAAAATACTTATTGTTGTTGTAAACTGTCGTATTGCTGCAATTTTATATCAACTAGCTTATTTTTCAAAGGTTCATGGTCTTATGAAGCACTAACATCAATTTGTACTTGAAAGCTGTCATATTTTTCTTTGTTGTCTTGTTCTGGGAAGGTACACTTCATATTTACTATTGCTTCATCCCTTAAAAGACCTAAAGAACCTTTTGACTTGAGTGACCGGTGAGAGGGGAGGGGGTATTCTTGCATCCTTTTCTTAGTCTTATCATCCCTTTAGGTCACTAGGGACGTCTCCCTTGGGATAATATTGATATACTCCTAAACATAAATGGGTTTCATATTAAGGTGACAGTGATAGGTCACCCCCTTGTTACGCCAATCTTTCTTCACTTGCCTTGGGATTTGGGCATGTACATATTGTGCGATAACAATATCATCAATATCACTCCCCCTTTCAAGAGAGGTCCTTTCAGACAACACGAAGCCTGTCTTGGAAGTACTCAAAAATTACATGAGATAGAGGATTGGTCAACACATTTGCAACTTGCTCATTTGTTCCAACATATTGGAGCTTTACTACTCCCCTCTGCACCATATCACGAATATAGTGATACCGGATCTCTATGTGCTTTGACTTATCATGGAACACTGGGTTATCCATCATATTTATGCAACTCTGGTTATCACATAGAATCACAATGGCTTCCATATCGAGATCGAATAGACCTGTCAACAACTTCTGAAGCCATATGGCTTCACAACTGGCAGAACATGCTGCAATGTATTCTACTTCTGTCGTGCTGAGAGCAATACTAGATTACTTCCTGCTTTGCCATGAAGTCATAGCTGGCCCCATACATAAACAACATCCTAGAGAGATCTTTCTATCAGAAGCACTTCCATCCAAATTTGAATCAGTGTAACCATACAGTCTAAAGTCATGATCTCCAATATAATGGAGACCATAATCCAACATACCCTTAAGGTATCTCATCACATGCTTTGCAACTACACGATGAACATGTCTGGGCTCTACCATATAATGACTCAAGGTGTTCACAACAAATCATATATTTGGCCTAGTATTCGTCAGATACATCAACAAACCAATAATGTGTCTATATAGAGTAGCATCAACCAACTCTATCAAAGTATCAACTGGGAGCTTCAACATTGTTTCCATGGGTTTGTTCATGGATTTACACTCCAACATGTCAAATATTTTCAGTATTTCAATTGCATACTTCCCTTGGTTAAAGAAGATCTTCTTTGGGATCTTCCAAACTTGAAGACCTAAGAAATAGTGCATCAGGTCTAGGTCTTTCATCTCAAACTCTACAACGAGCTTCTTCTTACACTTTGTGATGAGATTTTCTTCTCCTGTTAAGAATAAGTCATCCACATACAATAGAAATATAACTGGCTCATCATTCATAACCTTGAAGTAAAGGTTAGAATCAACTTTACTCTTGGTAAAGCCCAAGCTCGTCACAAAACTATCAATTATGCCATACCAAGCTCTAGGAGCTTGCTTCAACCCATACAAAGATTTCTTCAACCTGCAGACATGAGTCTTTCTATCTTCAACTTCAAACCCTTGTGGTTGTTCTATATACACTTCTTCTTCAATAACCCCATTTAAGAAGGTTGTTTTCACAATCATCTGGTGAAACTTCCACTTCATTTTGGCTGCAAGAGATATAATGGTTATAATAGAAGCGTATCTATCTACATGAGCAAATGTCTCTTCATAATCAACACCTTCCTTTTGAGAAAAATCACGAGCCACAAATCTTGCTTTATGTTTTTCAATACTTCTGTCTGCTGCATGTTTTATCTTGAATATCCACTTCGAAGATACCACATCTTTTCTCTTTGGTATGGGAACTACTTCCCATACATCATTCTTTATAATGGACTGATATTATTATTTCATGGCATCCACCCATTCTTTCTTTTGAATGGCTTCTTCAAAGCAAGTAGGTTCCTTTTCTATGAGATCAAACATCAAGTCCATATAACTGGAGAATGGCTTAGGTTTCTTACTTTGTCTCATGGTTCCTTCTGGGGCACCATACTTCTATCCATCTTGAGTAAGTTACCTCACCCAAGATGGATTTCTCTTGTGAGAGATAGTCATACGAGGACGTTCTTTATATTCTATCATATCATGAGATTCTAGAATCTCAACATCAAGGGTAACTGTAACTTCCTTCACTAGTTTTGCAACTCTAGGAGCTACAGGTTCTTGTTCATATACTTCTTCAAGCTGGCATTTCCTTGATCTTTTGAGTGTTTCATCTTCATCAAAGGTTACATCTCTTCTGATCTCAATATGATGGTAACCTGGTATGTAAATTCTAAAGGCCTTAGAGACCTCAAAATATCCAACAAATATTACCTTCTTTCCTGAAGGATCCAACTTAGTTCTCCTTTCTTTTAGAATGTGTACAAACACTAGACAACCAAATATTTTTAGATGGCTTACTTATGGATTCTTTCTGGTGAACATTTCTTCGGGGGTTTTGAATCCAAATGCACTATGGGATAATCTATTTTGGACATAAACTACCGTTCTTGTTGCTTCATCCCATAAGTGCATTGGAAGATCTTGATCGTGAATCATAGTCTTCATTGCTTCCATAATTGTTCTATTTTATTTATTTATTTTTATTTTTTTCTGCTACACCATTTTGTTGAAGATTATATGGAGTGGTGAGCTCCCTCTTAATCCCGGCATCTCTGAAAAATATTCCAAATTCATTTGAGGTGTACTCTCCTCCATTATATGACCTGAGTATCTTGATTTTTCTTTTGGAGAGGTTTTCTACTAAGGCTTTGAATTCCTTGAACTTTCTGGGTACTTCATCTTTTGATTTCAAGAAATAAACCCAAGTCTTATGAGATTAATCATCAATAAATGACACATAGTATACATACCTTCTTAGATAGGTTGATGGAATTGGACCACATACATCTGAGTGTATGAGCTCCAATATTCCTTCTTCTTTACTGTCGCTCTTTGGGAAAGAATTCTTTATGTTCTTTCCTTGTGCACATCCCTTGCATACACCTTCACGATCAACCTTAAATTCTGGTAAACCTGTAACTACCTTGCTTACATATGGTAAGGATTTGTAGTTGATGTGAGCTAGTCTTCTATGCCAAAGTTCAAAAGGACTCTCAATGGAGTGAGTCAAGGCTACATCTGAGTGACCTTTTAACTTGTACAAACCACCTTCTTATGTTCTAATAACAATTGCATCTTCTATGGTTTTTCCTTTAGTCCACATAAGAACTTCACCATATATGAATGCAACCATGAAACCTTTCTTATCTAGAGATGAGATAGAAAGTAAGTTCTTTGTCAAAAATGGTACATAAAGTACATCCTTCATTCTCATTGGTGTCCCTGAATCCATTTTGTAGGTGGATTCTCCCATTCCTTTGATAGCATACTGATAATCATCTCCAAGTGAAACTTTATGGGGGAATTCCTTTTTTGTAAGACTAGAGAGAATGTCTTTATAACCTTTCATGTGCTTAGAGGCACCACTATCTATGAGCCAAGTATCTTCTCCAGGTGTCACGGATATCGAGAGGGAAAAAAATAAAACATAATCTTCAATCTCTTCTTTAGTCACCTTCTTGGGTGGCTCATCATCTTCAAATGCATGGGCATGATGTCTTTTGTTATTTATCTTCTTGTATTCTTCCCTTCTGGCAGGACAATTCTTAGCAATGTGTCCCATCTTATCACCATGATAACATTGATAAGAGGATAAATGTTTTTCTTTTCTTTGACCCTTATGATATTTCTGGAATCTCCTTGGAGGGTGAGATTCTTTATGGAAATGGGTGAATCTCTTTGGGGAGTGGGATTATTTATGAAGGTGGGTATCCTTTTGTAAATGAGACCTTTTATTTCCTCCTTTATCTTGATAAACTAGGGATTGATCTTCATCCCTTAATAGTATGACTTCTCGGTTGGATACTATTGCTTCTTCTTGAACACATTCTTCCCATAGATTGTCAAATTGAAGTTTCTCTTTTCTTGCACAAATGGTTTGGATGAAGGCATCCCAAGGTCTTGTGAGACCATTAAGAGTTGTCATGATGAGTTAATATTCATCCAAGTTGTCTCCAATTGCTTCTAACTATTCTTTGAAATGAGTAACCCTAGAGAAATAGTCTTGAACTATTTCTCCTTTTTGCATCTTTGTATTCTTGAGTTGGATTCTCAAGTTCATCTTCTGGTTGATGTTCTTTCTTTCATACATTCTGGTTAGGGCATCAAACATCTCTTTTGGAGTATTCTTAGAAGACCCTTGAGGGATCAAGTGATCTTTAATGGAATCTGCAATTATCCTTTTGGCCCTAATCATATCCTTCTTATACTTCGCTTTGGCTGCATCTTCTTTGGGTTCCGATACATTTTCTTTTATGAATTTTGCAAGGTCATTCTCTTCAAGGATGAGTCCAATTCTGTATTTCCAGGAACATAAATTTTCCACACCTTCTAACTTGTCGCTTGTAGACATCTTGACCTGGAGCTAGGAAAATGACCAGAAAATGAAAGTGCTCAAAAAATGAATCTGAACTTACCAAGAGATGCGCTGGACTAAGGCGAGTTGGCTGGAGCTGACTGTTTTAAAAAATTCCAAGTTTTACCCCTTGAAGCTTGACCTGCGCATTTATGGACTAGTACTTCTGGTACTGGTTCTGATTTTCTAGTACCAGTCAAAACTAGGGTTTGAATTTCCAGATATTTTGGCCACTAAAAAGGTGCTCTCAAGCTGCCAAAAGATGCGCTAGGGTAGGACACACTTTTCCAGATGGTTTTAAGTCAGAAATTACTCTTCAATAAAAAGCCCTAATTTCCTTGTATAACAATAATGACGTTTTTAGATACCCAGTGAAAGGTGCTCTATTCAGTCAAGCTCTGAAACCATGTTAAGTTTAATGATGTTATTAGGTTATTTTCAATTTACTAGAGAATTCAATGCATTTCCAAAATAACAACATAAGGAGGATCATTGAAAGAAACACAATCACAAGGTACACAACATTTTATCTTGGGAAACTCTCATGGGGGAGAAAACCCAACAAAAAATTCCTCAATAATAGATTTCCAATACAATGCCAAGACTAAGACCAAACTGCCAACAATAACCTGGGAGTGAGCATGCGCCTCTCTTCTCCTTCTTGCAACTACAACTTCCTTCAAAAGATGTGCACTAGAAGTGTGAGTGAGTCAGTGAACAAATGAGGTGCCATCCTCAATTATAAATACTAGTGAGGAGGTATTAGGGTTATGTCTCTTCACTTAGTAGGGCCAACTTCTTCCAAGAGTGGTTAGCACCACTTTATAAACCCTAGGGGCCGACTTTACAAATACCACCATATAAATATGGTTTGACCAATCCACAAAAGGGGATTTGGTCTTATAGAAGACCCAACATGATCAATCCACAAAAAGGGGATTTGATCTATAATATAACAACTGAAATATAATTAGAATATTCTTCGAAGTTACAACATTTCAAAAGGATTCACATTCCAAGACGTCTCTTGGACTCTTGAGACTATTACTATAACTTGACTATTCATATTTTGTTAAGTTTGTAACGCTAACTGATTACACTTCCAAAAATTTTGGAGGACAAATGAAAATAGTTAAACTTGATTAATCCAGATACTTAAAACGTACTTCAAAGAAATAAAAACTTAAGTAAAATGAAAGGAAAACCAAAAAATGGAATCTAACAAAAGAAAAATAAAAATAAATGTAAACTGAAATATATATAGAAACACTCATAAATTGACTTTTTAGCTCTTTTATTTGCATGAGCAGAATCCCACAACAAGATTTTTTGACTAGCTCTAAATATAGTTGTCTTTGCCCTTTTATCGAAGTATTTTTTTACAGTTTGCTACCTACGATTTAGATTATTCAAAGAAAAATGTATTTTCTCTTCTAGAGCTAAAAGAGCATGGACTTTTTGAGAAACGTTAGTAGAATTTAATTCTTCAGTTTGCAAAGCCAATCTCAAAAAGGTAAGCTCAAGCTCAATCGACATGACAACCTCTTGTCTATAAACTAATTGAAAGGGGGTTAGACCAGTACTAGTCTTTGTAGTGGTGTGATTTTCCCATAAGGAAAATGTTAACAGAGTATGTCATTGACGAGGTTTATCACTAATGATTTTCTTTAAAATTTTGATCAGATTCTTGTTAGTGGACTCAACTTGTCCATTCCCTTATGGGTAGTAAGTTCAGGAAGAGAAGTATTTCAACCTGTATTTGCTACAAAATTGGGTTAACTTAACTGACACAAAGGCTGGTCCATTATCTAAAGTTAATTCAATGGGAAAACCAAATCTAGAAAATATATTAGATTCTAGGAAGGAAATGACTTGTTCATCCTTAGCATGCTTTATAGGAATTGCTTCTACCCCCTTAGTGAAGTACTCAGTTGCAGTTAAGATGAATACATGACCTGTAGATGAAGGTGGATTACTAGGTCCAATGAAATATAATCCCCACTTTGCAAAAGGAAAGTGAGGTATTACCGGTTGCAAAGGTATGGCATTTTTTTTTCTCTCTACTAGTTGATCTTTGACATTCATCACAAGATTGAACGTATTTGTATGAATCCCTGAAAACTAAAGGCTAGTAATAACCAGTCCTTAGAATCAATGAGAAGTAGTTTTTGCAGCAAAATTCCCACCAATATGAATATTGGAATCTACTGATCCATGAAGATTCTTCAAGATCATTTGGGATGCTATATCATAAACACATCGTAGCAACAATCCATCAACAGTCCTATAGAATAGTGAAGTGTTGAAAATTAGATATTTGGAAGATTCAAGACAAATCCTCCTCTCTTCATGATGTTCAAGATTATCAGGACATCGTTCATGTTGTAAATAGTATATTAAATTTTGATACCAGGGATGTTCTACCAGATTGAGATTTCCATATTCAATTAAGAATAGTGCACATAAGGTATCATCATTATTTTAAGTAACCCCTAGTTCATGATGCCAACCCAAGTGTAGAGCTAAATCATGTCCCTTAATTGTGATAGAAGTAGTAATTGTGAAATCATGTTCTTGTATTTTGTCAAGTCAATGTGCAATTTTTCCAGATAAATGTGTTTGTGACAATAGAAACTTCACTGCAGGGAAAGTGATTTTTACCTTAGTGTGCTTACCAAGAATGAAATGATGAAATTTTTCAATAGCTTTGACAAGAGAAAATGCATGTTTTTCAATCAAAGAATATTTAAATGATTCATTAGATAAGCTTTGGCTCATGTAAGCTATTGAATGTTCATTGTTATGATCATCTTTTTGAAGAAGAATTGCAGAGATGTCTTCTTTAGTGGCATCAATGTATATGAAAAACTCTTTCAAAAATTCGGGCTTTGCCAAGGCATGTGAAAAACTTATTGCATTTTTTATATCTACAAAATATTTTTTAGTAGTATCATTCCAGAAAAACATCTAGTCTTGTTTCAACATATTATGAATTGGTTTAACCATTCTAGCAAAATCAGATATAAACCTCCTTATGAAATTTATCTTACATGTGAATGATTGTATTTCTTTCTTTGAAGTTGGGGTTGGGAGATTATAAATAACAATGACTCTATTTGGATCAATATTGATGCTTGAATTGAACACAATATGCCCAAACAATTTTCTTGCAATGACACCAAAAATATATTTTGTAGGATTTAAAGACATGCCAAATTTTCTGCAACAAAGGAAAGCTAGTCTAAGATGATCAAAACAATCTTCTCGGATTCTAGAATAAACAATTATATCATCAAGATAAATTTGAATGATTTTACCGATAAGATCATCGAAATCTATCTACATAGATCGCTGAAATGTAGCACCTGCATTGACTAGGCAAAAAGGCATTTGTTCGTAAGAAAATGTGCCCCAATGGATGGTAAAAGTGGTTTTATATTTGTCAACTCTCTTGACATGTATATGATTGTATCTTGAGAAATTGTCAAGGAGTGACATCATTTGGGATCCTGCCACTTGCTGTAAAATTAATTCCATGTTGGGAAGTGGAAAATTGTCCTTTACACTTGCCCTATTTAAGGTGCAAAAATCAATGCAAAACCTGATATCCCCATTCTTTTTTCATATTGAAACAAGGTTTGCTACCCATTCTGAATATTTGACAGGAAGTATTCTATGAGTATCTAAGAACTTGTCAACCTCCTTTCTAATGGTTGATTCAAGTGTAGGATTAATTGTTCTTTTTATTTGTCTTACTGGCCTCACATATTCTTTGATAGGTATTGCATGTTGTATAACGTTTGGTTCAAAATCATGAAAATCATTGTAGGACCATGAAAAGACATCGTGAAATTCACAAAACAAATCCATGAACTTTGTTTCTCTTGTTCAGAACATTGAGCTCCAATTTTTAAAATCTTTGGATCCTCTTGAGTCCCAATGTCATAGGAAGAGTCTCTCCTATCTTCCTTTTTGATTCCTCCTCTAAGTATTTCTTATGCTTACTAACAACACTTGATTAGAAAGATATTTCTAAAGGGGCCAGTCCCTTAAGGTGTTTGTTATCTTCCAAAGAAATAACTTCCTTCTTCTTGAGAGGCTCATTCTACAAGAATGCACATATGCTTTCATTGCCAGAGAACATTTGCCAAGATTCAACATTGTCAAGAAAATAATGGCAATATAAAGACATGAAAGTGAAATATGATCTTTTAGGGAGTAGTTTCCTTGTAATATTATCTACAAAAAAACTAACTTATCTGGCATTGAATTCAAATCCTTTTTTATATGAGTAATAATAAAAGACAAAATATTTGAAATTAAGTACCAAACTGCTTGTGTATATCTTTTCAAAAGTTTGTTCGATGGGGTATAGATTCTCTTAACTAGGTGAGTAATAAGTTATGAATCCCCCAAAATAGAAATATGACCACACCCTAAATTAAAGCATTTTCAATTTTGAGCATTAAGGCTTCAAACTTTGTCACATTGTTGGTTTAGACAAACTCTAGCCTATAAGAAAAATTATGAATTTTACCCAAGGGAGAGTAAAGTACTATACCAACTCCATTTCCTTCACTTGAACACACACCATAAAAATGCATATGCCGAATACCATCTTCAGGATTAGGGTTCTATGTGACAAGATTACGATCTTCTTCTAAACATATTGAATACACACCAATATCTTCTTCAACAAAATTTAGATGTGGTTGAGGTACACTTTCGATATATGGTGAGATTCACCCTTCATGAAGTACAATAATGTTTTTTCCAGCTTTAGGAAGTGATATGTGAATTCCGTCTAATGACATATACCCACCAGTTAAGGCTTGCCAATCCCTTCCTAGAATAATACAATAGTTACTCATTGGCATATCTATGACTTTTATACTACAGGTGGTTATGATTTTAGGATGTGCACACAACACCAATGTTACATCATTAATTTCACCAATGGTATCATGTTGTTAACTATTGTATGATAACATGTTTTTTGAATTTTTAGTGGTGCAGTTTAACTACCATTAATTTTAAATTTCATTTTTATAAGAGAATAAAACTTGTTTTAGAATAAAGGTCACAAATATGTTTCAAATATTTTAAACTAAAATTAGGTGGGATCCCACTAGACTCTTCATTAATTTTTTGCATATTCAACCTTGTAATTCCATAATAAATAGTCAACATATATGGAAACAGAGCATCAATCAATAAAGCATCATTATAATAATAAAAAACACTTGTGTTTCCCTTTAATCAAAATATGTGATATTTTGGTTTTAAAATAAATATCATATAATCATAATTGACCTGATTAGTCATGTCTCAAATACCTAGGAATAAACAATGTCATAACATGAAATTAGAATAACTGATGATATATATTTTTTTCTTTAAAAACATTTCTCTTTCCCTCCTGCCTTCATGATCATTTAGTTCAAGGTGCATATCATTAAAATAGATTTATCTTCTGCCAAAATATGTTTTCTTTGACCAAGCAGAAGTAGACTGTGATGTATCATTGCTTTGGAAATTGAAGGGTTTCTTCCCTTTATCACCTAAGAGGTATTTTATTATCCTTTTGGGAGGAATGAGCAACAAAATCAGTTGAAGTAACAGTGGGTACATAGACACGAGATAAAAGATCATCCATGGGACTAGTAAACCAATGGGAAACACCAAAAAGGGGGTTCATAGGATCATTTATCCATCCATACATTCATGGGTTGAAGAGGGGGCTCTAGGATGTACACAGTGCTAGGATGAGGTTGTAAAGGCTCATTAAGGGGGGAAAATGGTTGTGGTAAGGCTAGTTTCCCACCCGAATTCAAGTGACTAGTCTGGACAAGTTGATTAAACTCTTTTAGATAAACATCAAATTGAATAGAAAACACTATCTTCTTGTTTCTCCCCTCTTGCCATAACTGATGCAGGAGAATTATACCTCCAAAATCAAGCATGTTTGATTAGACATAGAGGTCTTTACATTTACCAAGGGAGTGGGTTCCCTAAGCTAGAATTGTTGTAATTTCCTACGTTTAGAAAGAATGCATAGGATAGGGTTTGTTTAAATGAGTGTGATTAAGTGTAATTAAATCTTCCTATGATAGCATATCTCAAAGGATTGAGGTTAGGAAGAGATCCAAAAGTGATCTCTTGAGGATATTATGGAGATCTTAGGAGTAGATTTAGGATCTGAAATGAATTCGAGGTTCAGTCCTGAGATTGTATATGTTGTAAGACTATGGGCATGAGAGGTGTGGCCAAACGAATGTAGAAAAAAGCCAAGGAGAGTGGCCAGTTGAGTAGGAAATCAGGCCAAAGAGAGTGAATCGAGAGAAAGGCCATCAAGGGAGGAAGGTCTTATGTAAACTATGTATAGTGTGATTGATTAATAGAAATAACACTATGTTACGCATTATCCTCTTTTCATTAATTGGATTTTATATATCTTTGTGTAAGGTGTTAAATATTGAGTGTGTCGGGACGAAGAGAATGAATGAAAGTCGAGACTTACAGGTTTAAAGTTGCAGAAGCACACATCCCAGTGTGGAGGAAGAATTCAATCAAGAGAACTCTCAGAAGAAGGTTAACTCTGTTCAAGCCTGAACAAGTAATCTAGATCGATGATCATTGATCACTGTAAGGATCAATGATCCTTAGACGTCAAAATGCTAAATGATCAGACTCAGAAGATGAAGACTGTCAAATAATAGAGTTCAAGTTCCCTTTGTAATTAGAGGAAGATTAGCGACCATCAGATCTACAAAATAAGTTAATCATGGATGTTAGGTTTGGCCATCAAGCCTTTACAAGGCAGGAAGAATTTGATTTGTCAGATTTGATCGGGATCAATCCTGATCGTCGATATTCGTCAGATATGAAGCATGCGAGGAGAAGCAAAGTAAGTAAAGTGTAAAGAATCTGATAGTCTGGTGTCTGATAGACTGGACCAGCTTCTATACTAGCTTGTAACTAGATCATTGATAACCATTGGATTGGGATAGGGAGTGTGCACGGTTGAAGTCTTTGAAATCTGGTGCCTGATGATCCGATAGCTCGGTGGTTGGAAATAGATCGCGTTGTTCATTATAGAACCGGATCTACGGAGGACAGTCCTATAGGGAGTATGGAAATGCGAGTAGGTTAAAGGAAAGGTGAATGATCTTTTGTATCATTCAACAAAAATCAATGGTGGCGATTAAATCTGAAAAAGGTCTACCAGATCGACGATCTAGAACAATTGGCATAGATTTACGGATGATGAGATCATGACCGTTGATCATCAGTGGGATCAACAATCCATATTCTTTTGGACTTTGAATGAAAAGGTAAAGTGTTGCGAGCGTAGGTGCTCTGATAGTTCGATCCCGGTACACGTAAGCATACTCTATAACCAGTAAGGAAGTGACACGTGTCCCACTAAGAAGATGACACATGTCAATGTTTATTCAATAGTTGGAGTGTGTGAAAGTCATGAATCAATATGACACATGGTAGCCTAGTCAACACCGACACATGACACATCCACTTCAGTAGTTCCACCTGGTCGAGGGACACGTCATACTGGATCGGGTTCGTGTTGTTGTATTGTGAGATGGAACTCAGATGATCCAACGTTCGACATACATGGTGGGTGATGTCAATTGGATCGGGTTTGATTTGTTGCGGTTGTGGTGGATCCAACTGTTTGTTTAATGGAAGGATCAATGATCTACATTGATCGTGATAATTAAATCTTCCCACGAGTTAATTCATTGGACCGACTCAAACCAGAAGTAAGTTCGAGTTCTTTGGGAAAGCCCGACATTCGATACCCGCACCCATGGTCCCGATGCATGGTCATATAGAGGCTGAGGGCTAGGAGAAATCACTACAGTTGGGGCACTTAAGTGTATATCTGAGGACATAAAACTTGGTCATGGGAGGTAAGGAAACGGTCTTAGTGCCCAAACATAAAGAAAGGCTTGGGATACGCGAAGGAATTTAGTGCTAGGAAATGGTGCTTAAGGTTTTAAAATGCAAAGTTTTAGAACTATGTATACATAGGAGATTTGGTCTCGAGGAATTGGAGAACGCTCGACCATTAAGCGTGTATAGAGTTAAGAAAGAACTCTGTCACCTGTGGGAATGAATATCCTTGAGGGGGTATTCCATCAATTGGTATCAGAGCTAATTAAAAATATATTTGAAAGGGAATTGGCCATTGTAGAAGGAAGCTTGAGCAGATTGTGCAGACAGGCAGAAAAAGGAATTGGATATATAATTCCTTGGTGTATTATTGCAGGTGCTGAGTTTGGAAATTAACTCTGGTGAAGATATAATATGTGGATGTAGGTAATAGCAGAAGAATTGGTAGCAACCAACACCTAGTAGATATGTGACAGGGGGCATGCAGAAGCTCTCAAAGTGAAGGTAGAAGAATTTTTGGCAGAACCTTACATCAAGGGAAGCTGTAAATGCTTTCATCTGGAGATTGGAAGTAAGAGGACAAGTGGATGTTCTCAATAGAAAATAAGTAGATGCAAAAGCTAGAGAAGAGGAAGGGGATGCTCAGAAGGTTCTAGGAGAGATAACCAGTGGATACCAAGAAGTCAAGCTCAAAGGAAATCTTGGTGAGGAATTGAGTAAAAGGGTGAAAGAAACTTGTTACTGCAGAGGCTTTATGAAACTCACCGTGGACTAGGATAAGTTCACAACAAAAGGAAACAAAAATGACTAATGATGGTCATTATATAGGTTCTGGAAGAAGCCATAGTCAAAGAAAGTAAGGTGCCAAGGAAAATGGCATAAAGAGGATGAGTCAAGAGGATCTTGATATAGGGTTGGATGAGTTAATGATACAACTCAGTTACATTCGACAACTACTACAAGAGAGGATTGAGGAAAACCAGAGACAAGGATGGAATCTAAAGAAAATGTTCAAGTGGCCTATGATGAAATTATTTGCAAGGAAGCTGAGGAGAATCTTGAAGAACTTGACGCACGGGTTGGGTGTTTTACTGAAGAGGGAGAAACTCAGAGGAACTGAGTTTAGACAGAGGTCACTTGCAGAGGAAGGAGTTCACTTATGTGAACCAGAGAGAGGATTATTCCTTGATGAGGATGATGAGAAAATAGAAAGACCTATTGAGAGTCTCATGGGCTATGTGGATAGTTCATATCATCATGAGGATATGTTGACATAGGAAGCAAATGAGGCTAAGGAGCCTTATGTTTTTAAATATGACATTTTGTGTATGTTTGTTGGTACTTAAGAAAGAGAAGGAAGATATATTCATAATTTTGTCATAGAGAAGGAGGAGACAACATTGTCTCATGAAGATGGTCAATACCTAGATCACTTTTTATTAAGTGATGCATAGATGGAGGAGTAGTTGCAGGAACTTGTTTTTGCAAAGAACAAGGAAAAGGTTGAAGGACAACACTCTGATATAGTGCTTACTAATTTTGAGGTAAGAATTAAGGATGTTGGAGGAATGGTTGATCAATCTAAGGATTGATAAAGAGGATTGTGTTACAATTATAGGTACATAAATGCTTAATCACAACATTGAAGAAGAGAAGCTTGAAGGACAAGACATGAAGTTGTCTTGTAAAGATGTAGTTTTGCTACAACAACCAAGTGACAGTGATGATGTACATTGCAAAGAGTTTGAGGATTTGATTCAATTTGATTTTTGGGAGCAGAGTGGAGTGCCTTACAATAGGAGCATATATGAAGATGAGAGAAACAATCTTGAAGATATAATTCAGATTTTTGTAGAGGAATTGAATATCTCAAATACTTTGAGATGGAGATATGAAGAAGACATGCAACAACTAGTCAACAACAACAACAAAAAATTTCAACAGTAAGTTTGCAACAATATGTACCAGCAAGATGACAATATGGAAATGGAGACTGAAGAAACGAGGACGCTGATGGTGAATGTGTCTCAGAGAAGACATGCTAAAGTAAAGAGGATTTACATCAACATCACAAATGGACAATTGCAAGTAGAAACAATGCAACAAGGCAACAAGGCAAACAAGCAACAACATAAAGTTTGGGATCCATGAGGACTTTAATGATGGAACTCATGATCAGAAGATCATGAAAATTTTTGTTCCTTGGGAGTCTGATGCAGGAGCATTATGACTCCAAAATCAAGCATGTTTGATTAGACCTAGAGTTATTTACATTTACCAAGGGAGTGGGTTCCCTAAGTTAGAATTGTTGTAATTTACTATATTCTAGAAATAATGCATAGGATAGGGTTTGTTTAAATGAGTGTGATTAAGTGTAATCCAATCTGCCAATGATAGCAGATCTCGAAGGATTGAGGTTAGGAAGAGATCCTAAAGTGATCTCTTGAGGAAATTATGGAGATCTTAGGAGTAGATTTAGGATCTGAAACGAATTCAGGGTTCAATCCTGAGATTGTATATGTTGTAATCCTACATGCATGAATGTAGAAAGGAAAGTGGCCAGATGAATAGGAAATCACGCCAAAGAGAGTGAATTGAGAGAAATGACATCAAGGGAGGAAGGTCTTATGTAAACTCTGTACAATGTGATTGATTGATAGAAATAACATTGTGTTATGTGTTATACTCTTGTCATTAGTTGGATTATATATATATTTGTGTAAGGTGTTGAATATCGAGTGTGCAGGGATGAGGAAAATGATCGAGAGTAGAGAATTGTAGGTTTAAAGTTGTGGAAGTGCGCATCCCAAGGTCGAGGAAGAGTTTAATCGAGAGAACTCTTAGAAGAAGCTTAACTCTATTCAAGCTTGAACGCGCAATCTACATCACCGATCATTGATCATTGTAAGAATCAATGATCCTTAGGCGTCGAAATGCTAAATGATCAGACTCAGAAGACAAAGACCATCGAATGACAAAGTTCAAGTTCCCTTTTTACTCAGAGGAAGATTAGCGACCTTCATATCTATAGAAGAAGTTAATCATGGTCGTTAGGTTTGGCCATTAGGCCTTTACAAGGCTGGAAGAATTTGAGCTGTCAGATCTGATTGGGATCAATCTTGATCATTGATATTCATAGAATCAAAATCAGTTGAGGAGAAGCAAAGTAAATGAAGTGTAAAGACTCTGAGTCTGGTGTTCGATAGAACGGACCAATCGATGTGCTATCTCGTAACTAGATCATCCAATAACCATTAGACCAGGATAGGGAGTGTGCACGATTAAAGTCATTGAAATTCAGTTCCTGGTGATCTAATAGCCCAGTGGTTGGAAATAAATCCCGCCCTTCATTATAGAACCATATCTACGAAGGATAGTCCCATCGGGAGTATGGACGTGCGAGCAGGTTAAAGGAAAGGTGAATGATCTTTTGTATTGTTCAACGGGAAATCGATGGTGGAGATTAAATCTAAAAAAGGTCCACTAGATCGACGGTCCAAAGCCCTTGGCATATAATTATGAACGATGAGATCGTGACTGTTGATCATCAGTGGGATCAATGATCCATATTCTTTTGGACTTTGGACTTCGGATGAAAAGGTAAAGTGTTGCGAGCGTAGGTGCTCTGACAGTCCGATCTCGGTACACATCAACATACATGTATAGTCAGTAAGGAAGTGACACATGACCCACTAAAAAGACGACACATGTTTGTGTCCATTCAATAGTTGGAGTGTGTGAAAGTCACAAATCAACGTGGCATGTGGAAGTTGATTGAGGTGACATGTGGCAACCTAGTCAGTGTCGACACGCGACACATCCTCGTCAATAGTTCTATGTGGTCGAGGGACACATCATACTGGATTGGGTTCGCGTTATTGTATTGTGAGATGGAACTTCGGTGATCCAACGTTCGACATATACGACAGGTGACACCAATTATATCGGGTTTGATTTGTTGCGATTGTGGTGGATCCAACCATCTATTTAGTGGAAGGATCAATGATCTATGTTGATCGCGAGACCTGAATATTCCCATGAGTTAATTCACCAGGCCGGCTCAAACCAGAAGTAAGTTCGAGTGATTTGGGAAAGTCCGACATCCGATACCCGTGCCCATGGCCCCGATGCATGGTCATATAAAGAGTGAGGGATAGGATAAATTGTTGTAGTTGAGGTTCTTAAGTGTATATTTGAGGACATAAAACTTGGTCATGATTGGTAAGGAAAAGGGATTAGCACCCAGACATAGAGAAAGGCTTGGGATACGTGGAGGAATTTATCACCAGGAAAGAGTGCTTAAGGTTTTAAAACACATAGTTTTAGAACTCTGCCTATAGAGGAGATTTGGGTCTGAGGAATTGTAGAACGCTCGACCATTGAGCATGTATAGAGTTAAGAAAGAACCCGTCACATGTGGGCACGAATATCCCCGATGGGGTTTTCCATCAATAACATGTTTGGTATTTTTCTTCTTCCTCTCCTATTCCCCATGTTATTTCCTCTTCTTCCACTGCCTCCCATGTTGAAGAAACTCATCTATTTCCAATTCATATAGTCAATACAAATGTTAAAGTAAAATACAATGTGCAATAAGCAAACATACTTTGCAAAATTTGTTGAATATATTTTACAAGGTTCCATTTGTAGCATAGTTAACCAAGTATGCAAAAGGAAAACAAGTAAGGAATCATGAAGGATTAAGGAAGAGAAAAATATGCATACTCATGGGTCAACCTTTTATTTTCATTAAAAAAAATTCTTTCTAAAACCTCTTTATAAGAGTCATGTTTCATACTTTTATGCCAAAATACTTCGATATTTTCCAATAGAACAGGGACCAAATGTAAAATGATAATTATGAATGATTGGAGTGACTCTATGTATGTATCAGCTATGTGAATATATATTATTGATAATTCTGGGCCATTTTCTTTTCACGCAACAAGAAAATATCAAACATGCTCATGGAAAAAGGTATATTGAAAGTGGAAAAATGGAGGATATGTTGCATTACATTCATTCTAAGCTTCAACTCTGCCATCATTGTCATCGTGTATTCATTTTTTTTAATTTGTAGGCATTTTTAAATTATAGCCAAGATATATATCAAATTGTGGTTGGGAAGTATGCAAAAAGGACATAGGTTTATCACACTCATATTTAAAAAAAAAAAAACTCCAAGTTAGACCTTATATCATCTTGAGTAAAAATACATTCATTTTTTACCAATGGTTACAACTAGCAAGCATTATTTGACCCAAACCCAAGACAAATATAATGAAAATAATCTCGTGGTGAGTTTTAAAATCAAGAATTCTTCATTACAGACAACTATACGATCATGCAAGACATAGTATGCATGAAAAATGAGAATATGAAAACGAGGAATTGAAACTTTCAACATCATATTAAAACTCGGGATTGTATCAAATTATTTGAACATGGAGAGGTATTCTAGGTAGGAAAATAATGAGAATGACGAGTTGTAGTGCATGTATTTGCACAGTCATTCCAAGGAGCATTACCAATATAGGAACTGGGGTGCTAAATAATCCTTTAGACATTTTTTTAAACGTGTTTTAGACTGAACCCAAGTCATACCTCTCATTAATAATATTCCAATGCAAAATAACAATCATTAGGAAGAGGTTAACCCATAATTCTTCCATCTCAACCATCTCAAAATACCAAAGTTTGTAGAGTTGAGTGATAGTTAAATATGGAAAATGATAGCATGAATGGGCGAGAGTTTACAAAGAAACAAACCCAGTGCAATTTTTTCTTAATATTTCTACAACCAACTATCATTTCATTTATATCACAACATTCTCTGAGCAAAAGAGGTAAGACATGGAAAGGGAATAAACACACCAACGACTAGCTAAAAGAGCCTTATTAACTCATTTGACAACAAAATTAAGCTACAATAGTGCTTAAATAACTATACAAGTACTTACCTTGTCCTAGAGTTTGTTTTATGTTAGTCTCGAGCTCAAAACAGTTGCGCAACAACTAGTAACATTCAATTGGAGTCAAAGACATAACAACAGAGTTCTCTCCATGGTTTTCAAACAATCAAATGAAATGCACCCCTAACGAATTCCAAAGGTGATGGTATATGAGTTTGACGACATTAATGCCCCACTCATTTCAGATTTTAATGCATGGCTCATGTAACGACCAACTCACCATCCATACGCCGCCAACCCCAAAGTATATATATGTGAAAGGTCATATCATATTGAAACCAAACAATTGCCAACCCACATTAATATACATTGAGCCACAATAACGATTGTCAAAACTTTTAAACCAAAACATTAACCTTATCAACCACAAATACGAGCCCTAAAATCAACTAACATATGTCATGTTAAATCCCTCATCACTTTGTATTCCCAAAATAAAAATTAACATACTTCGTTTTATCTATAACTTCTACGGTATCTCTTTTCATGAAACTCAATATAAAACCTTAATGCCATTGAGAAATGAGGTATACAAAATGTCAATTTGTAACATATCACCATATATGCTAAGTCATATATTACTTTTGTGCCATGAAACTCAATATAAAACCTTAATTCCATTGAAAGGTGAGGTATACAATATGTCAAGTTGTAATATATCACCATATACAACAAACCATACATTACTTTTGTGCCATAATATTTATTTCTTTTGTATAAATATTGCAATGCTTTGCCTCGTAACCATGATTCTCAATATAAACCTCTAATGCCATTTGAATTATGTGAGGAATATAAACCACAAAAAGAACATAACATATCGTCAAAGTGTTATGTCAAGAATTATAATCTACATATGTGTACTTCTTATGAGGTAATTGCAATAATATTTAATGAACCTTCATGCGAAAGGAAGCCTTTCAAACTGAAATCATGGCATGGTGGATCAATATTCGCTGATAAAGTTTACGCCATAGAAAAGTGTAACAAAATAAATCAACTTCGATGCTTTTACTAGGGAACTCTGCCTACTTTAGTTGAAAATTTTCATAGGGACATAAGCTTCACAACTCTTTGCTAGCTCTAAGGAATATATGGACAAAAACTAAACTAAGTCAACATGATGGTGTTGCTCGATCACCAATTTCTAGAATGGATAATAGACTCTTATATGGTCTTGGTTGATTTAGCTTAATCCAATACATCATGTTAGCATTGATATAATCTTCGGCTAAAGTAATAATTTGATTCTTGAGATCTTCTAGTTTTGTAAGATATCTTTTAGTTTTGTAAGATAGGATAAAACATTATCTTTTTCATCCATAATAGTTGTGTAAAGTTGGAATACAAGGAATTATTCCTAACATCGTTACTTTTTTCATAATAATTACCTAATTTTCTTCACACTTCCTTAGAACTTTCTAGGTCACTTATGTGGGTCACAACTTCATTAATGATCGACTTGAATAAAATTGTTAGGGCATCCTGATTTTTCTTAAGTACACATTTTTAGCTCCTTTAGTGTCAAGCTTACTTTCTTTGTCATTCATACATAAGTTTCCATGATTCTTTATTGTTTAGTTCTACTTTAATCCTAGACATCTTGATTGTATAGTTTTAACTAACAAGCTTACATTTAAGAACAAAGTTTTTAAAGAATGCCATGTTATAGATTTTAGGTGAAACCATTAAGTTTTGCACACACTATCACAAGAAAAGTGTTTTTTACTATGTTTTAGAAACAATGCAATAATTTTAGTTAAGCATGCAAAGTAATTCCATGTATGATTTCCAATATCCATGTACCATTCTGGAAACCCCTTTCTTAGAACATAAATAATTTTTGACTTGCTTTAAATGGGTTTTCGGTAAGAAAAATAATAATTAAAAGATTGCGGGTTTGAGCCTATTTCTTAAAGAAAACAAGCTTATTAATTGACCAAGATTCAAACAATTTCATTTACAAGATCAAATATAAGTTTATTTGCTAATTTACCAAAGGCCAAATGAAAATTGAAAGAAAAGAGTCATGGCTTGAAAAACTTTCCCCCATTTTTAGGGTTTTCTATGATCAACAAATCTTAGGGATTTTAGGGATCAAAAAATCTATTGGAGTAATCCATTTTGAACCAAATGAATTAAGAAATCATATCCAATCCTACTACAACAAGAAACAAATACAAAAAATAGAAGCTTGCAAAAGTTGTGTGTAATAGCATGAATATTGAAGCCTATAGAGACGAGGCTTCAAATACCTTTTTTAATCAAGCATACATGCTTTTAAACTATACACGGTCCATTTTATGTGTTTAAACTAAACCTAGATTAAATATTTCAACCAAATATTGGAAGAAACATAATGAACAAGAAGGTGGAAAAGGCTATAAGCCCAACCAAATGTATCCATATAACAATATATAATAAATAGTACAACCAATAAATAATATCTTATGCATTGTTTTACATTCCTAGATCCGATGCCATGGGATCTAATACCATGATAAAATTTGAAATAAATCAAATGCATAGTAACAAAAATAATCAAATGAATGAACATAGGTTAATTGTGGAAAACTCAACATAAAAAACCTTTGTTGAAACTCTTCTCTCCACATGTATTAATTCAAAATTCTTGTAACCTTTTCTTTTCTTTACGACAATAGTCACATGATCAAGTGGTCATTAGGGTTTTCCTATCCTCTTTTTATAGACTCTTTGTTTCTAAGTGTGAATCGTTGATCTAATCTCAACAATATATTAGATATGAGTCATTGATCAAACCTAGATATTTACTTAAGGCTTTATGCCCATTTAACATAAATATTCAAGAGGGAATACTAGCAATAATGCCACACTTAAAATGGATTCTCTTGCATTTTCATGATCAATCACTGATGAAGCATTAAAGAGAAAAAGAGGTGAGATTTATGACTAATTTGCACTGTTACCCCCTTTCCACCTAGGGGTAACTAGAGGAGATCATGTTTCATGGTCCACAATGAAGACAATGATCTCAAGGATGATTATCAACATTCTCCATAGACAAAATCTCCTCAGATGCATCCCCCCTCATCATTGCTCAGTTCATCTCTCTCACTTGATCAACATGGTTCATCTGATAATGGTGGTCCAACACACATGAGGTACACTAGTCATTATTTCATATAAAGTGTTACATTTAATGCATCAGGCATTTAGGTGAGGGTCATGGGTTCAAGTTAGATAATGGATCATAATTGATTGGAAGTTATTCTTTTTTCCTTGTTTCACATTAGTGGTTATCACATGTGTCCTAGTCCAATGTTGTTAATTTGGGAAAAAGGGGTACAATTGGGAAACCTTGATAGGGGTAGCGTACCACTCCCTTCCATACTTAACACTTTTTATCTTGATTTGTTTTGGTGTCTTACCTTATGGGAAATGTTATTACATGTACCTCAAAAATGCCCGTGGTTCATTCTCCTATGAGAAAAGGGGCTAGAATGTCAAGGTTGATGTAACTGCTATAAAAAAATGAAAAGAAAGCATGTTATAAAAGAAAGAAGAAATAATGGGATAATAAATGACCAAGTCAAATACCAAAGGTCATCTTGAGCTCTTCCCCCTCACTAGGAGGTGATCACCACTAGTCCTAATGCATTGAATGCATATCAATCAAAATGAATTAATCTTAGTAAGAAAATAACGAATGCTTGAAACCTGAAAAAGGGACTTGCAAAGCAATAAAATAATATCAAAAGAAAAGAAGGGGTTTGTAATACACACACTACTAAGGAAAGGGTATCTCAAGAAGCAAGTTCTCTCTCTACAAAGGCACTCATGTAAATGGACAGAGCACGATTACCTTCCATGTCAATGACTCTATGACCATGAAGTAAACCCCATGTCATATCATTCATTATACTTATACTTTGAGTCTTTCTCGGGAACTACTCATCTACCTAGTACTGACACACCTAATAGGGTCTTATGGTGGTCCTCCCATACCTAAACTTGGCAAACTACATAAAATATTGAGCTAGTGTGAATTTTGAAGAAGATACCTAATGTGAATTGCTTACGTGGATCTTGTATTAGGTAGTGGATTATTTTGTATGATTCTAATGACCGATGTATCTTGTAAATCTTGATTTACTCGATTATATGGGCCTTGTTTGATTAGGATGCACCCTAGACATGGTCCTTTGGAGGACGTTTTCATGATGATTCCCAAGACGTTTTGCATTATACAGAGGCCATTGCACACTTGATACAAAGAGTTGGGTCATGCAATGATTTGATTTACCCAGGGGCACCTCCTCACACCTCTTGGACCTTGGACGTTGGATAAATGAGCTTAGAAATTGTAGATACAACTTGATATGTCATTGAGAGGGAAGGAAGCCCACAATTTGCACATTGCACCCCTGATCATATTAGGGTTTGATTGGATGATGTCACACTTGGAGATGATTGTACACATCTTTGGAGAGGTTTTCAATCCTTCCTCCCTTGTGATGTCATGCCCTAGCCCTTGGACATTGCACTTGTGATGATGGCATCTTGATTTGATGCTCAATGATACGACATAGTGTGATTCCATCCCTTTGATGATGAGTAGTTACTTGATGATGATGAGACATGACCTTTGGACGAGGAGATGTGTCCCTTGGTAATGCTTTTCACCCTTTGATGGAGAGACATTGATCTAAAAATGAAGAAGACTTGAAATCTTGAAATTATTTTGCAAGTAAATGTTATGTGTTAAAAGAAAATGGATCAACTTTGCAACACATTAATTAAAGGATTACTCATGCAAGATACAAATAGACGGCAGCATAATCAATGAACATAAGCACATAAACAAAACAATTGATAAAGGAGTTCACCCCTCTCTTGGGCTACATCTCCTGGTCCAGCTTCCAATGGATCATTGTTATTAATTGCTCAAAGTGCTCAAAAATATGCCTTACAATGCTCAAAATGACCAACTGACTGCTCCAATGGCTTCAGAGCGTCCAAAAACCCCTAGCTGGGTTTTTTCGGCACCTCAATCGGTCGAAAAACGAAGAAGTTAGGCCTCCTGGAAGTCCCCCCTTCAAGCTTGTTGTCTCTGCATCTACAAAACGCACCCTTGTTTCATGAACCTGGCACACACACAATTTAAAGCGTGAAAACCCAACACCAGGCGCAACCACACAAACGGTACGAACTGTAGGACGGTTATGGGCACGCCAACCCCTAACTGCCTAGCACCTGGGCATGTGGAGGTCATATGACCTTGCGCATTGGCAAAAAGGGCTAAACCGTTACAACTGTTTCAAAACCCCCCCGCGCTCCGGTTGTGGTCACATGGCACAATACAAAGGACCACGGGCTATGTTTAAAACCCCACGCACGCGCCAACTATTGGGTTATATGGTATATGGCATGGTCATATACAAAACAAAACGACCGCGGGTCGGGGCTAAGCCTCGACCCGACCTCCCGCCAACTATCACATAATTTAAATTCAAATATATACCAATCCATATATATAACAAGGCATAAACGATAGTCTGTTGGTCAGACAGAATTTGTGAAGGCACTATGCGGTGGGGGAGGTCCGGGGGTCGAACCCCACAGACTCCAATATATTTTGACAAACAAAACAACAACAAATACCGGGGTGCCACGTGGCAGCCCATGACTGGGCCACGTGGCACCCAATCACTTGACCAAACAATGCCACATGTCGCCTACCAATTCGACCAATTGTCAGCCAATAAATGATTTCCACACCACCTCTACCACATCAGCGTATGGTCGTACGACCTTGCCACGTCAGCCTGTACGGACTGTACAGTCAGCGTCCTTTTTTTGCCTGTTTGACATTCCGAACAGATTGCAATATCTCTCGCTCCCGAAGTCCGTTTGAGACGAAACGAGTTGTGTTGGGTTTGCAATGACGAGGCCTATTCTCTTGTCTGGTTTGAAGTGATTCCAAGCACTTTGAATTTTTGAGCAAAATTTGATCCCCTGATCACACCTCCCCATTGGGAAGCTTTTGGACCTCCAAAAGACTATTTTCAGTCTATGTGAAGATGAGGGTATAGTTCCCTCACCCTTCCAACCTCAATCAACTTGGCTTTGCTTGGATTCATCCCTTTAAGACCAACTCGAAGATACTCCACATTTCCTCGTTTTGAAGTTCGCATTCTCATGTCAAGGATGGTGTCTTCATGCAGTTATGTAAGATACTCTGGGGAAAAATCATCTATGGAAGGAATCTGAACATGCTCTCCTTGATCATCAATCAATGGAGGCTCATACAACTTCAAATTCTCAACATTAACAACTACATACATCTGCATATAAGGAGGCAAATCTAAAC
>SNQJ01S0005584.1:104811-118243 GCA_010110895.2 Picea sitchensis
AGAAATCCATAATAAGATCTCTGGATGCACTACTGATTTCATAAGAATATACAACAACTGATCTCTATAAAGTAGACTAAGATTTTTCTGTGAAAGAAAATATAAAAAAGGGATTGATAGCTCAAATACTGATTCACCCCCCCTCTCAGTATTTTCCAACAGGGAATGGTCCAGGCTCAACAATCAGGGACAAACATTCCTTAGGGTTTATACATTCTCTCCAGGGTGCACTTTGATTAGTGTAGGAGGAATGGCCCAGGGTGGGGAATGGTCTAGGCTCAACATTCCTTAGGGTTATACATTCTCTCCAGGGTGCACCTTGATTAGTGTAGGAAGAATGGCCCAGGGTGGGGAATGGTCCAGGTTTAGAAGATAGGACAATTATTCTTCCTTGCTTGAGAAGAATAGTCCATATATCTCATTGTTCTACTCTGAGGGCAAATATTCTTTCAGAGCTCATAGATGTGAGTGAAAGATTGGCCCAGATGATTCAGTTTATATCATAACATTGTTTCTGTGCAGGTTGCTATCAGATGTTTGTTATGAAGACTGTATGACAATAGATGAAGACTACTGTGGTGGATATGTTCCACTGTTCGTGACTATACGTTTCTGATCAAGTACTTGTGTGTTACTTGGTGTGGTAGTGTACCACTGGATTGTAGTTATGTACTACTATGGATAGACAAAGTGGTGTTCTATTTTTGTTCTAATTGCCTTGAAGACTATCAACAGTTTATTGGAGATAATCATCATCCAGACGAATGATGAATAGAGATTTTCCAGACGGAAAATAGTTCAGAGCATTTACTCTTCTAGATTATAATAATGACTCTTGTGTCACTCTATGGTATGAGTGACTTATCCATCATCATGTCTAATTACTCAGATGAAGTATGGTTTCGAGAGATGATGCAGTTGATGGTGATGGTGATGCTCATGATCTATTCATGAGATAGTCTAAATGACTATGTTGATGCTACCGGGTACATGGTATGTTTTTGTGCTCAAGACCATTACTTGTAATACCTCCCTAGCTAGGAGGGAGTGTTAATATTATGGTAGTTGCGGGAGGTATTTACCTCCATGTGTAAACCTGACAAGAATAGAAGACTCCAGAAAGAAAGAGAAAACCTAATGAGTTGGCTAATAACCCTAGAAGTCTTGTTGGCTCAAGAAGATAATTTATATTAGGTTATTAGCCTCCAAGAGAAGAAGTCAGCTAGAAATAATAATAATATACTGAACAGACATGTACCCAAAAGGAGAAGTCATCCCCAACAAACTTGGCAGAACCACTATAAATAGAGGGCACCAGTTCTCATTTGATACATCTTATAATTGCAGAGCAACAACTGGTGCGCACTGCAGTTCCCAGTTTGGTGTGCATGTGTGGAGGAGAGTTGTAGGTGCAGCTGCTGCAACAACCAGTTCTCAATGATCTCTTGGCTAGGGTTTGGACTATCTGATCAACTATTGTTGGTGCGCTATCCTTGGAGGAAGATGCGCTACACCTTGTTTGGCTATCTAGCCTAGGGTTTTCTTCCGAAGTAATTCTCAGTCAAGGTTAAGGTGCTCGGAGGGTGGCTTTGGCCTATGGTTGGGTGACAAGGGCATTGTCAATTGTAAAACGAGCACACATCTTTCATATTCTAACAAAAAATAGAATGGACCGGAAGAGTAAATCCGATTGTTGTTCTTCAATGAAGTTTGCCATGGTTTCCTGATACAGTGGTAAACAAAACTCTGTGGCCTTGGGTACCGCAGAGGCAGAGTATATAACATCGAGTGTACAAAGCAATGTGGCTTCACAAGCTTCTAACAGATTTACTTGACCATGGGATGGATTCTATGATGATAACCAAGATTCATGCGTAAATATCCCTAAGAACCCATTGTTTCCTAATGGATTGAAACATGATAAGATGAAATGTCCTTATATCAAATATATGATGCAGAGGAAAATCGTACACATGCAATACCTTCCTACACATGAGAAGATTGCAGACATCTTCACCAAAATAACTTGATGAAGAAAGCCTCTCTAGTTGAGAGGGAGTGTCGATGACTCCGACCAAGACAAAATTCAAAGTACATCCATGTGAGACTTGGCATGATGAAGAAAGCCTCCCTATATGAGAGGGAGTGTTGATGATTGCAGCTATGTGAGACATTATCCAGCTTACAAACCTGTGAGATATGGATCATTGCAGTTATGTGAGTCTTTCTCTCAACTTACAAACCTGAGAGAAATACCCTAAGAAGGGTATGTGGTTTCTGCTTGAGACAGAGCTGGAACGTAGAGATGACCTCCTCCATTCAGAGAGTTGATAAGAACTCCAGATGATTATCCAGTGGGAAAGGCGATCTATTGAGTTAGATGTGCATGTGGTTGATCACAAGGTGAATGTGTGAAATCCCAAAGTGTTGGGTGCATCATCATGTGAACATAAATGAAGATGATGTATTAGCCTCCTTTGAGTAGCATAGTTGACGAGATACTCCAGATGATTCTCCTATGTGAGGTAGTGGGAAAGAAGATCGGTAGAGTGGACGTGCCTGTGGACGAGCACAGGTGAATGTGTGAAGATCTGGTTCTTCAGTGTAATGCAGTGAACCAAAGATATGGACATCCCTATGGATGTGCCCCTAGCGGATGAGCACTAGTGGGTGTATCAGATCCCTTGCTATATTGTTCAAGAGTGAGACCTAACTGTAACCCTAATTATAATGTAAAGGGTACAGGTCGGCCCCACCTTAATGTGATTAGTAATAAATGTAAAAGATAATTAATTTGGTTAATATTAATTATATTATAAGCTAGTGAGGACGACCTTGTTGTGCCAATAGACACTTTTGTTGACAGGTTCAATTTAGTATAAGTAAAGGTAGATTCTCCATTGTGGAATCATATCTTTCATGTGAGTTTGGAAATTTCAGCAAGTACATTTACTTGGGAAAAGTGCACACCTCTCTTGGGCGCTAGTCTTATAGGGTTTGAGCACCCTCTTGTGTGCTAGGTATTTCTTGGTGGTGAAGGTATTTCTCTTGAAGAATATAACAAAGGATTTGGCTGGGTTTTCTTCCCTTGTTGAGAAGGGTTTCCCAGGATACTTCTTGTGTTCTTGTGCATGGTGCTTCTTCTTGTGATCTTGGTTGCTGCAACATAATGGTTATGGTTAAAATCTCAATGTCTTGTGTTATCTTAGGATTAATTTCATTGCATCTTCATTTTCCATCACCCCTTTGCCTAACACATTGCATCCTAGCCTAGAATAATCATCTAACGTGATTATTGTTGCATTAATTGCATTTTCATCCATTAGGGCTTGTCATCTTGCATCCATTTAACATAGTTTAACGCTATCTCTTTCAACGAATCAATAATTAATGGTATGTTAGTCTTTTATCTATATTTTAGCACATCTTCCATTTTTATATTTCTAATTTTAGACTATTTACTTGTTGTTGTTATAAACTTGTTATATGTTGAAGTGCATCATCTTTATTTCAAGTTTTATTACAACCTTTCTTTTTCTTTTGATAGATAGTGTTTCGGGGCATTTGTTTTATTCTTTCAACTTGATAATTGCCATTGATTGTCTTAGAACACCCCCTCACACATGCACTTCCAATTTACTTTGTCTAATTCACCTTGACCTCCCCTTAAACCTTGATCTAGCTAGTGAAGTAACCCAGATAAGGGGATGTAGATTTTCCTTAGTTTGCTATAGGATCATTTGAGGTTTCTAAGGAATCCTCCCTTATGTTGTATCTCTATCCTTCACTAAAAGTAGGGAAGTAACTACTTAGGTGGTAGTGACAATTACTTACATATGTTAAACTAGTCAAGCACCTTGTGAGGGCTTTACACAAGTGCTAGATTTTGTGAAAACATGCACAAACCCTATGAAGGTTTACCCCTTTGTTTTCATATTTGATGTACAAGAGTGAATTATTTTGGTAGCCATTACTCATCCAATATCTAATTCAGTTTTGAGATTCATTGATTCAAAGG
The DNA here is from genome assembly GCA_010110895.2 of Picea sitchensis. Classification (NCBI taxonomy): domain Eukaryota; kingdom Viridiplantae; phylum Streptophyta; class Pinopsida; order Pinales; family Pinaceae; genus Picea; species Picea sitchensis. The sequence goes on from SNQJ01S0005584.1 coordinate 108,830, forward strand.
AAAAATTGATGCAAAATCATTAGACAACTAGCAATAGAAAATCAAAACCTATTTTGCAGTGAATTACTTCACAAACAAAGACATTCTAAAGCTTGTTCCAGATACATTATATCGACGAGAATCATATAGTAAGAAGTGTAAACCTATTGAAACATGGAACAAATTCACAGAAGCCTTGTGCAACAAGTTTTATCCTCTCAAACATTACGATAATCGATACATCAAGTGGAAATGGTTGTCTTTGTGTTGAGAGTAATCCATCCCAAAGTACACCATGTTGGATTTTCTCCACCCTTTCACACTCTTTTTGCTAGTCCCACCAAGTTATTGCATGTCCTTTTAATTTGGTGCTTCCAAAATTTACAATTCTTGGTTTCTCAAATTTTTCATACTCAACTATCTTTCTATCTCACAAATCCAGTCAATAAGATCTTTTGCCTTCAAACTTCTTACATAACCAAAAACTTTGGTCTTTGTTCAAACTTCTTACATAACCAGAAATGTTGGTCTTTGTTATTTTATTTCTCTTGAGTAGGTTTACGATTTACCCTGCAATATCTCCCTCTTCTGCAATTTCCTCTTCTTTCTCTACATTCAATGCACTTAATTCTTCAAATTCATCTCGTTAATTTGCTTCTTTTCCCCTGCAATTTTCTACTCACAATCATTTTGTCTTCTATCCTTGCCATACATCTTCACTCTTCCACTCCCTTTTCCAGGATCAATTCTTGACAAAAATCTTCTCTCAAAGAGAAACCTATGATGATACCAAACAATGTTGCAAAATCATGGATCAACTGCAAACTACAACCACTAATAGTGAAATGAGTCACATTGAGCACAACTTACAAAACACTACCCAAAACCATATTTTTTTGTGTTTCTAGGACATTTTTTTTTCATTAATGCTACCGCACAATACATATATTATAAAGATATTTATATTCTCAGTGTTGAGCCCCCCTCCCCCCAACCCTCCTCCCCTCTTTCTCTACCTTCCTTTTAACCCAAAAAATAGCTCAACAATGAATTGTCTTATTTATCTACCCAACAAACACGTTATTGCCTATTCAACAACAACCTCTTTTTGTGATGTTTCAGTGTTGTCTCTTCAACTTTAGCATTCTATGTTTTCTTCCCTTCCTCCAAAGATTATGCATCCTCAAATACTTTTCATACTTTTGTTATTTTACTCGTCAACCTTGAGTGGTCAACCAACTTCTCAAATTCACACACTTTATTGTCTTCCAAAATTATGCACTTGCGTTGACCTTCAAAATTATGCACCCTCTTGTGAACGCATCACATGTCAATGCACATATTAGCTCCCCTATTTTGTGTGCAATATAGTCTCTATGTGCTTACCTTCTTGTGTGCTACCATGGTTTCAAATCCCTTCCCTCTCTATTCTTTTGTTCTTTCACCAGACCTTTATTCTACTACATTTTCCTGTACATTTTCTTGCAAACTCTTCCCTATTGCTTCTCTTTGTGCACTTTTCTTATATCCCCCCGCATTATTTGGTTTGAGAGTTGTAAGAGATAAAAATGCAACAACATGCCCACATATTACAAGATTCAACAGTTGGAAGAAGACCACCTTCCAAACAATCATGAGGGATATACTTTGTAGTTGTGACACCTACAACAACCCAAAGAAAAAAGAGGATAATGTGAAGGGTAATGATGCCCCTTGAAACTAAAACAAAACTAACAATGAACAACCCCCTTGTGATAGAATTAAATTTTCTTTAGCAGTGTTATTATTATTTGTGTGTCCTTTTGTATCCCAATGGAAATTTAACATAGTCCAATTGGAGGCCCCAAGATAAGGAGAATTCAAATTAAATTTCAGTGAGGCTATAAAAGGAAACTCTAGTGAGTGGCTAGTGATGCATAGTGATGTGGAATTTATGGTTCATTATATGGAAAGTACAAGTATCAACTTTAGTAACCGAGGAATGATGGCCCTAATTAGGGGGTTAAAGTATGCCTTGAACTAGATTGTAGAAGATGGTGATTCATAGGGCCTCTCAAATTATGATCAACCTAATGAAAGGCCTTACTTCTTCACCAAGTTGAAGTTTGAACCCTAGGCAAAATGGGTCAAGGAAGTATCAATAGGGAGAATTGAGAGAGTTGTGCTCTATCAATGGAGCAATTAACAAAGATGTTGATTGGCTAGACAATGGAGCATTTGTTACAAAGTATAGCATAAAAATAGGTGAGTGAAATATAGTCAATATAGTGTTTGTTAAAGTATAACATGAAAATAGTTTAGTGTAACATGATCAATTTATATTGTTAGTTACATCCTAATCGATGTAACATTATGTTAAAATTAAGGGTTAAGTGGTTAAACCACCATATCCATCTTAAAGTGTTATATACTGATGTATTCAAAGATGACTAAAAGAGAGAGTAGTACTTGTAATGTTGGGCAGTTTACCTCGAGCTCCCATAGATGTATTTGTTGGACTAGCAAATGACCCTTGAATTTTAGAAGTGAGTGGTTTCCTTTAGAAATCAGGGAAATGGAAAAATGATTGATGGAATTAATAGATAATAGGAATAGTTAGACCTTCACAAGGGATCCGACCTCAAGAATCTTGTATGTTTTTATTAACAAAACCAAGGGAGCAAATTTAGGCTTATAATACATTGCAAAACTCGATTCAAATTTACGGCTAGGACTTGTAATGTAACATCAAAGATACCAAAACATTCACCATCAACAAAATAAGAATATAGAGATAAAAACCCTTGAGATAGGGTAACACCATAAAATACTTGTGGAAGGAATCACTCCACAAACCATGCTTGCTACAAGACAATAGAATCCAACACAATGATATGTGTATTTATATTTTCTCATGAGTATTCCTAGGGGTCTTATGCAACTACCCCTTATTATTATATTATTTCATTTTAATTACATAGTAGGCATATTATTTCCTTTTAATTACATAGTGGGTCTATTCCAATATTATGGCCACATTGCATTCATTATCCCCTTTGGTACCTCTCTAGGTATCCCATGTTATCCTCTGTAGGTACATTACAAAATCTCATTGTAATTTGCAAAGGTGGAGGCAACAATTAATGGTATATAATATCAATTATTCACCACCCAAGTGAATCAATTAACTAACAATTTATCTAAACTTATAGGAGCAAACTTTCATTATTGCGTCCTTGGGCACAATTTATTTTCTACATCAACTATTTTGTTCATAAGCTCATTAATCGAATGGTTGGGTCATTGAGTCACTAAGTTCGTAATGGTTGGGACCACTTAGTCATTAGTTAGTTAGGAGTTAATATTTACTTACGTTAATGACTCATCTCTAAGTTAGTTGAGTAGTCAATTACTTATAATGACTCATCAATGAGTCAATTCTATAACCTCTTGTATTAAAAGGGGTTTTCCCAGCTTTTGTATCATCATTCTATTTTCAATCAATGAAATATTGTTACTCATTTGGTCATAATTTGGAAATATATTTCTCTATCTTATCAAAATTGCAGGTGCATTCCAACTTGTGCGTGCACTTTCCCCCAACCTTTGTGTACATTGTGAATAGTATTACGAGAACCAAAGAAACTATAGGTAGGGTTACGATACTGAAAACGTGATCGCCATAAACACTGAACAATATTATTATTGAATGATATGCTATTACAATGAGGGTCCTCACTCTTATAAAGAGATTGAGAGACCAAAACCCTAAAAGACGAAAAAACCCTAATCTTTTAACCTAAAGTCACGGAGATCACTTTATTACATGGGTAAGCCTTATATCTCTAATACCCCCATAAGGCATACAATGCTGAAAAATAACAAATTGAAATCAAAAACATGTACTAAATGTAAAACACATAAATTGAACACTAAACATCAATGACATTCTTTAGAGCTTCTTCTTTGAACACATTTTCTGGACCAATTTGAGCTCCATCAAGATGCATCATAACCCTCGTAACGATGTAGTTGCTAAGTTGAATTACCTAGTTTCCTGATTCTACCTCCACGAACTCTCGAATCACGAATCTCCCAAAGTCAATTACTAGACAACAATCCACATGCAAGTCATGTAACCTCACTAGTAGACTACAATCCACATGCATGGCTCTCCAACTAATGAGGAATCTTTCCCTAGATCCACAACTTCTAAACTAATTGGGCAACAATCCATTTGAGTTGTTAATCGATCCCTTCTTGTCTTCAAAGAGCACGTTGTTGAGATTTGGGTACCTTGGAAAGTGGTCCCCTTATGTTTGTGAGCTTCTAAACACACGAGGGAAGTACTTTGTACCTTGTACTATGTACTTTATGTCTAATTTCACTTTGACTTAGGAGATTTAAGTCAAAAGTGAAATTTGGTCATTTTATCCTAAAGTGACAATTAATTCACAAANATTTTATCCTAAAGTGACAATTAATTCACAAAGTGGGTGAATTAATAGACATAAAGTGAAACTATGGAAACTTAAGTAAAGTGAGTTTTGAGTTGATATTTAGATGATACAATCTCAACCATTGATTAGGGATGAGATGAGATGATCTCATCCACCCATCTTTTAGGTTTCCTTATGCATTCTAAAGGAGGGCGCAAGAGGCCAAGGAGAGGCCATTCACTCATTTGTTCACTCCTTGAGTTTGAGAGAGAGAAAGAGGATGAGGTTTCAGGCATTGGGAGAGGAATATTGGGCACCTCATTACATGGAGAGAGCCAATAGGCTTAGTGACCAGTTTATTTAGTGGGGAGCTTCCAGTTTTGAGGAGGGAACATTTGAGGAGGAGGGTGCATCATTAGTGGGGAGTACTTAGAGAGCTCAAATTGCAGTGAGGTTTGTTTCAGAGGGAGGCTACTCATCAATATCAGAGTATTATGGAGGGGTTTCCAAATCAAAGCTTCCAGTTGGCATCTGGTCTCATTTCAGTGGTCTTGGCAACATTTATGAGGGGTGCACCATCCTAGGGAACTCTTCCTTCTTTTGGACTTGTGTTTCAGCTTGGATCAAGCTGTTATTGTATCAGGTTCATCTATATTTTGTACTTGATGTATTTCACCATCTATTTTCCTCATATATAGACATATATTCCAAATTGGTTTTCCTCGGGGGAGTTTTATCCAGGGTCATGTCGACCAAAAATACCCGTGTACATTTTCATGTGTTAGAGTGTAGAATTGCTTTATTTTCAGTTGTAAATATCTCTAGGTGTTACATTTATTTTAGTATGCATGTGATAACCCTTGGTGACTAAAACTACATGCTAGAGCACCTAAATTGTTAATGTAACTGTAACAAATCAATAAGAAGTTCATGAACTGTTGGTTGTCCTAAAACAACAACAATACCTTCATTGACAGTTGAAACTTAGAGCCAACTTGAGGTCAAAGACAAACCTAGTTGGCAGCTTGATTGGACCTGGAAAATTTTCATGGTATCAAAGCTGAGGTGGCTGAGTTTTGAGTAGTTTGGGCAACATATGAGTGGGTTGTTATATACATCTTCTTGGCAGATTTTGTGGACAACCATTGACAATTTTTAGTGGTTGCTTGTGGGCAGAATTTTGTAGAAGATTGTAGAGTAGTTTGTGCATAGTTTGGACAACCTTTTTTCACACATGAGGAGATAGGAGTGAGGTTGTATTTCACGACCTCTTTTCACACCTATATTGCTAGGAGTGAGGTCAAAGTTCACTTGCCTCTTTTCACACATGTGTTGACAGGAGTGAGGCAACATTCCTTTACAGTTTGAGCATCAGTTGGAGTGCAGTTTGGCAGACATGTCAGTATCTCAAATGCGTGTGGAGGACAGGCTAGCTGGGGCTAGCAATTGGTCGTCTTGGAAAGTGAGGACAACCTTTGTCTTAGAGGACCTCGAACTATGGGACATAGTTGAGGTGCATGTTCATGTTATTGCTCCCATCTTTGTGGCAGAGTTCAGGAAGAGGAACAACAAGGCAAAGAGGACCATTTGTGATGCAGTGAGTGATCATATCATTCCCCACTTGACTGCGAAGACTTATGCATATGAGATGTGGGCATCTCTATGCAAGTTGTATGAGAGCTCTAATGAGAACCAAAAGTTGGTTCTTCATGATCGACTAAGGGGCATTCACATGCTCGAGGATGAGTCTGTTACTTCTTTCCTTGGTAGATACACCCATATAAGAGACGAGCTTGGAGCCATCGGAGAGGTGATGAACCCCAACTCTATGGTGATGACAGCTTTGAACAACTTTACCAAACCTTGGGTTCCATTTGTTCGCGACATTGTTGCCAGGGAGGTTATGCCTACATGGGAGAGGATGTGGGATGACTTTGTCCAGGAGGGGACTAGACTCATAGCAGAGGCTTATGGACAACAACAACAATAGTCAGGTCAGGGTGATGAGGACCTTGATCTTTGGACAAAAGAGAAGAAAAAGGTCGGGCGAGGATGTCGACAGGGTCCCAAGTTTGGGACCCCACCACAGGGAGGAGAGAGCAACAGTGGGACGAAGAGAGACATGATCACAGTGATATGCTTTTCTTGTGGAGAGATGGGTCACTATGTAGGACAATGTCCCAACAAGAAGAAGTAGCATGATATTTCAATAACGACAACAAATGAGCTTGAGTTCGATGAGCGGTTTGTGAGAGAGTGTGCATTCGTGACTAATTTTTTTGTTGTTACACCATCCAACATTAGATGGGGAGACAGAGTTGAGGAGGACCGACTGACTCATAGCAGTGATTTAGAGGGAGATCAAACTCAGTTTCCTTGGACACCATCAGAGTGGGTGACTGGTCCACCCAGGATAGCTTCAGTGTCAGACTTGTTGAGAAGACAGGGAGTTGGTGCTATAGCTTCAGAGCATCAGAGATTGATGAGGAGGAGCAACAGGGCACCATGGAGGCTTGAGCCTCACTTGGCTACAGAGACGGACAGATCAAGTTCTGGATCCACTTCAGGTGGAAGCTACTTGGCGAGAGGCCAAGTTGATGATCTTGGTGAAATGTCGAGATCCAGGTACTCTTGGTGAGATACCAAGAGGGGGAGTCTCTTGGTGAGATACCAAGAGGGGGAGTCTCTTGGTGAGATGCCAAGAGTAGTGATCGTTGACGAGATGCCAGGAGGTAGAAATCCTTGGTGGGAGACCAAGGTGGAGATCTTTGGTGTGATGCCAAGATCTAGGTGATCTTGGATAGGTGGAGAGACACTTCCATCTATAGATCATGCAGATTGAGCAGCTCTGTGTCGACTACTTTAAGTGATCAGGGTACAACCATACTCACCAAGTATATCCCAGGAGGCAACCATGTTCACTGCAGGGATGAGATTGGTGGTGACAGACACTTTCCTTGGTAAGAGGGAGTGTTGAGATTTGGGTACCTTGGAAAGTGGTCCCCTTGTGTTTGTGAGCTTCTAAACACATGAGGGAAGTACTTTGTACCTTGTACTATGTACTTTATGTCTAATTTCACTTTGACTTAGGAGATTTAAGTCAAAAGTGAAATTTGGTCATTTTAACCTAACGTGACAATTAATTCACAAAGTTGGTGAATTAATAAACATAAAGTGAAACTATGGAAACTTAAGTAAAGTTGGTTTTGAGTTGAGATTTAAATGAGATGATCTCAACCATTAATTAGGGATGAGATGAGATGATCGCATCCACCCATCTTTTAGGTTTCCTTATGCATCCTAAAGGAGGGCACAAGAGGCCAAGGAGAGGCCATTCACTCATTTGTTCACTCCTTGAGTTTGAGAGAGAGCAAGAGGATGAGGTTTCAGGCATTGGGAGAGGAAAGCTTGGGCATCTCCTTGCATGGAGAGAGCCAATAGGCTTAGTGCCCAGTTTATTTAGTAGGGAGCTTACAGTTCCGAGGAGGGCGCATCATCAGTGGGGAGTACTTAGAGAGCTCAGATTGTAAAGAGGTTTGTTTCAGAGGGAGGCTACTCATCAATATCAGAGTATTGTGGAGTGGTTTCCAGATCAGAGATTCCAGTTGGCATCTGACTTCATTTCAATGGTCTTGGCAACATTTCTGAGGGGCGCACCATCCTAGGGCACTCTTCCTTCTTTTGGACTTGTATTTCAGCTTGGATCAAGCTGCTATTGTATCAGGGTCATCTATATTTTGTATTTGTTGTATTCCACCATCTATTTTCCTCATATATAAACATATATTCCAAACTGGTTTTCCCCGAGGGGGGGTTATCTAGGGTCATGTTGACCAAAAATACCTGTGTACATTTTCATGTATGTTAGAGTGTAGAGTTGTTTTATTTTCAGTTGTAAAGATCTCTAGGTGTGTTACATTAATTTTAGTATGCATGTGTTAACCCTTGGTGACTAAAACTACATGCTAGAGCACCTAAAATTGTGAATGTAATCGTAACAAATCAACAAGAAGTTCCTGAAATATTGGTTGTCCTAAAACAACATCAATACATTCATTGATAGTTGAAATATAGAGCCAACTTGAGGTCAAAGACAGACCTAGTTGGCAGCTTGATACGACCTGGAAAATCTTCACACACTTCCTAAAATGCATTAAATCTCTTTTCTTTAGTAGATTCTTCACCGTTGTCAGCATCTAGTGGATCTTGCATCATGGCTACACTTGTTATATGTTGTTTATATTTGACCTTTCCCTTAAGAATGTCATTGGATCACTATCTACAATTCCAAGTTATATTACCTAGTTTCTTGCTATAGTGACATTTTATTTCCTCTTTGTCTTTTGTCATCTAATGTGGTTGTTTCTTGCATAGAATGCAAGTTTCGTTTGGCTATCACCTTTAGTGGTTCTCTTTTCTTTTACTAGCAATGCTGCAATCATTTCATGTGAACTTTGTGAAGGTAGTTGACTTAAAGATAACACTATTGTTTTTAGGCGACAAATTGTTTAAGAGAATAGCCTTCGCATCCTCCTCATCAACTACTACCTTGACTTCTGCAAGTTGTTTGATAATAGATCTTAGATCGTTGACGTGGATTGACATGGTGGCTTCAGTTGGCATCTTAACGCTGAATAACTATAATTTCAAGGAAATTTTTCCATTAACTGCTTGTGCCCCAAATAACTTGTTGAGATTTTCCAAGATCTCCTTGGATGATTTGTCTAGATCTACGTGATGTAGCTTTGAATCTAAGAGGGAAAGGCCAATAATGGATTTTGTCTTATCATCTCTGCTCTACCATTCTATCAACTTGTTCGGATCAACAGGTTTTCTCTCGGCTCGTTTGACAATTCCCCAAAGGTTTTTATTCATTATATGCATTTGGATCTTCACTTTCCACGTATTAAAATTGAAGCTTGATTACTTCTCTAGTGACATCTCCATGACTGATAAAATCTGATCTTTTTTGCTGCTAAAAAATAATTACCATTGGAAATAAAAAATTTGAAACAAA
>SNQJ01S0005584.1:118253-133613 GCA_010110895.2 Picea sitchensis
TTTGAAACTAAAAAAAAAAAAAAAACATTCACTGAAAATTACTTCTAGCTCATGTCGAATCAACACAAAATAGATGAGGCGACTGTAACCCAAACAACAAGATCAAGAGGATAGGGAGGTGATATGTATGCCGAGGGAGATGGCCACACGATGCTAAAATCCTTGGGTTTGAGAGAAAATGGCCCGCCAACAACAAATCAGCCCCTCCATCAAACAAATTGACCGTTCAACTTTCAGATCGACCCTTAACAAATAGATCGTTGCACAAAAAAGGAGAAATCGATCCTCAAAGCAAAGTAAATCAACACACTAAAGTAGATATAAGAGAAACTTAACGGATTTGGAAGAGAAATGCGGTCATATAGTGGAAAATTGGCTCCTCAAGAAGCAAATCGATCCTCCAACAAGCAAATTGACCCTTGAAATGGTAGCTTGGTCCTTTAATTCGATGTTTGCTTTCTAAGTGTACAATTGCATGATTTCCATACGATTGGCAGCAGTGTAATTTCAAGAAGCAACATAACTGGGTGACTCAAATATTTGCATTAGAGACTCCTTCAAATCATGACCACTTTAATCGTGGCTTACACCCAACAAATATGTATTACAACTATATGTTATAGCAAAATCGTGGCTTTCACTCGTGTTGGTATATGACCATGTTTGACTACGGCTAAAGCAGGGTTTTCATCCCCTCTAATACCGTGAAATCCTAGGTAGATTTACGATACCAAAAACATATCTCCATAAACACTGAACAATACTATTATTGAATTGTACGCTATTACAATGAGGGTCCTCACTCGTATAAAGAGCTTGAGAGACCAAAACGCTAGAAGATGAAAACCCTAATCTTTTAACGTAAAGTCACTAAGGTGAATTTATTACACATGTAGGCATTATATCTCTAATAAATAATTATATCCTACTTTTTATGATATTATGGGCTTTTATTTCTTTGTATGTTATTATCAATGTTTGCGTAAGAGTAGTGCTCATGTTGCTTACAAGGATATTACATTCATCATTTTCAACCATCTTCTACAATTTCTTGCTTCTCTGCATGCTGGAAGAGGAACTATGCTTGCTTGTACCCTCATCGTTAATGTTAACCTAGAGTCTATAAGACAAGTATGCCTAGAATAAATACAGGCAAGGGCAAAGCCCACAATATTGCCTCGAGGAGCTATTGATGGTCAAGATTGGCAAGTGTTATATTCAAGCATTGATTCTTTCACATGCAATGATCATATCTATTCTCACAAGAGATACAACGTATACTTGATAGTGACACTATTTAGGTGAGAAATTCATGAGTCAACGACATCCTTGGAAGATTTGTCTACTAAAGGAGGAAGATAGAATGGCCTTTATAGGAGATTGTGGATGAATGCATAATAGTGTTTTGAGACATTGTGAAAGCATAAGAAAGCTAGGTGAGCTGCAGATTCTGAACAAAAAATGATTGTTGCAAACTTCGCCATCTTTAATAGGTCCCATGAGCTCAATCAAAGACTAAGATGGATGTTGAGGATATTAAATGGAGCAATGCAAGTCTAAAAGGAAGAATCGACATGACATACTCCAACAATAAGGTTCAACGAAGACATGGGAGCAATGCTTTTTGCAACTTCTACACCTAGGCACTCGGTGATCCAAAGGTTTAGGCAACAATGACAACCCGAGTAACAAAGAACAAGGCAATCTGTAAAAAGAAAAATAAGTAGTTTTCTCCATTGGTTGTTTTTTCAATTTCTATTTATTGACCTAAGTTAATACGTAGCTTCCATAGTTTGACTTATTGTGATATATTTTTTATTATCTATCCATGTTTCAGACGGCTTCATGTTTGTACTACAACTTCTATTTATACTAGAAAGAAGAATTGATGTTGTTGACTCTAACAATAAGGTTCCATTGAGACACTAGCAGTTGTTCTTTGAGCAGTGTCTACACTTGGGCAATTTGTTATCCATAAGCTTAGGCAACATTGATGACCCAAGCAACAAAAAGTGAAGCAATCTGTAAAAAGAAAAATAAGTAGTTGTTTTGTCCATGAGTTGTTTTTTTGGTTTCTCACAATGACCTAAGTTAATATCAGCTTTAACAGTTTGACTTGTTAGGTTATAATTTTTTATAATATATCCATGTTTTTTTGGTTTCTCACAATGACCTAAGTTAATATTAGCTTTAACAGATGTTTCATAAGGAGATTTATTTTAGTATTGCAATTTCTATTAATACAATATTACTAGTGAAAAAATGAAAATATTAAAAAAATCATTTTTTTTAAATTAAAACCTTATTCCAAGGCAATAAAGTCATTTGCTTTTATGGCTAGTTTTTAGATTTCAAAATTAAAGACTTGATAATTATTTTTCTTTTAAAAAATTCAAATCAATCAATAAAATTAGAAAATCATTAAGTGGTCACTTTCTTACCTTGTGATTAGAAAATCATTAAGTGGACATTTTCTTACCTTGTCATCCTATCTGTAACTCCCAGCAGAGTTCCTACTGACCATTCCAAATCCATTCAAGAACAAGAAAAGACTGATATTTTCTATGAAAAAGCCTCTCCAATCACATATCAATATCAATAGGGCCTTGATCCCAGTGGCCCTTATATTTTATTTTATTGCATTACCTTCACCTAAAATTGCTTATATTCAAACCAAGATCTCGTCTCCCTAGGAGTGTGCAAACCGACCATGTCCATGTCCCAAGAGAGAAGCCATTTATTTCCACGTTTCTTCCATAGGAAAATTTATAGAGACATTTTCATGCGGGCTGGTCTCCAACAGAGATCCAAGAACTTCATAGGAATGACATATGGGGCTGTGACACCAAAGGATAACCTAATAGATCTCTGAAGGAGGTATCACTACAAAACATTCTTGGTTTACCACAAATTCTAGCTGAGGCATTAGAGAAGAGCATGCTCACATCTTTGCACAAAAATTAGCCAAGCCTAACCATTTCACGATATCTAAAAATAATATCCAATTCAATCCTGTCATAGGCCTTGTCAGAAATGATTTTGAGAAATATGCTGTGTTGAGAACAATCCAGAATAACCCAACATTAGACAACAAAACCCATAGGTAAGTGGCTATATCCTGGGTCATATGAGGCTTTGGGACTTCCAAATTGATTATTTAAGAAAGGAGACCAGAAACTATGGACCAAAATTTCTAACTAAGCAAATTCAGCAAATTCTTACAAAACCAACATTCTTTAATTAGCTTGTAAGCCCAGCAAGGAATAATCTATCCCCATAAAATATAAAGAGAACAACACAGTATACAAGATCAAGAATTTTACCATACTCAAAAAACCACCAGAAATAACATAAATTACCGAAGCAGTAAATGCAAAAATGATTGAAAGCTCACAACCTCTACAGAGATGAAGAAAAAACACATGCAAGAACAGAAAAATAATCCTATTATGCTTCATCACTTGATAAGAACCTGATCTACAGCATCTGAGATGCAAATGATTACCCAATACACAATGGTGTCAACAAGTTGTTGAAATATTGTAACTGCAAAGAGTATTCTATTTATTATTGAGTTACTATTAATTAGAGCAATCCCCTTTTGTGGATTGGTCAAACCCTAATTATATCATGCTAATTAAGAAGTTGGCCCCCGGGCCTAATTAAAGTGGTTTTAGCCACTAAGTGAATAGGTCGGCCCTGCCCAGTGAAGAGACACCTCCCTAGCACCTGCCAACCAGTATAAATAAGAGAGGCTAGCGCCGCATTAGCTCACTCATCTAGTGCGCAAGTTTGAAGGAAGCTGCAGTTGCCAGTTGCCGGAAGAAGGAAGAGAGGGGCACATTGCTCAGTGTTGGATATTCTCTAGTGTTTTGGTTTATTGTTTTGGCTATCTATATTAAGGAAGTTTTTGCTGGGTTTTCTCCCCCATGAGGGTTTCCCAGGATAAATATTGTGTATCTTGTGATTGTGTTTTTCTCAGTGATCCTGCATATGCTATTATTGTCTAGTAAATTGAAAAGAAACTTAATAGCTTCTCTAAAATTAACACGAGTCTCAATATTACTATTGCTAATTGGATAAAACCACTTTTCTAGCTTTTCCTGGTTTAGAACTGCATTATTATGTCATACCCAACACCCATTAGAGAAAATAGTGTTAAGAACTGACTCAATACTACTTATGCTAATTGGAAAATACCACTATCCTAGCTTTATTTGGTTCATGACTACATGATTATGACATTCTGCAAATGCACAACCATTATGCTATGGAAATTTTGAAAATCTGCACTTTAAAACACTTTAGAAATTTCACCTCATTTCTTTGAGGATCCCTAGATCTATTGCATAGAAATTTCAGCCTTATTGCGGAATCTGAAATCTGAATTACAGAAACAATATACTTCACTTCTATCCAACCAAATCACCAGGCAAGCTCAAGAACATAGACGCTGAAAATGCACTTGGACAGAAGAATATCACAGCCCATACAGCACAATCTCAACCAACACAGATCTGAAAAATACTTTTATAACAGTCAATTTGTAACAGCCCAAAATCTGTTTCTTATATTTATCTAGGAATGCTAAAACACAACATTTTAGCTCAGTTGTCCCAACAAATCAGCTCATTAAAACAGTAATGAAACTACTCATAAGTTATAACAATGAGAAACAAAACTCCAATTTTCAGATCTGCAGCAAATAATATTGTAATAAGCTTACTTCGCCCACATTTGCTCTTAAACATATAACATTGTACTTCTCCTCTACCTTACAGCCATGTTTACAAACAGATAACGAGAAGAATTGGAAAATAAAGGTATTTGACCAATAACTAATACATTAATCGGAAATGTGAATCATATTGAAATATGCTCACGTTGTCCACTTTGAGTATACAAAACAAATTGATCTAAAAAACACTGATATGTTAGCATACAATTCGGTTGGCTTCCAAGCATAGGCAGGAAGCACTGTTCTTGGCAACCAAATCAAACATCTTCCATTAGATTTGCTAAAGATGTTTACAGAAATTATTTGCTCACTCCTACAAGATTTTCCACTTCTGCTCAACTGCATTGCAGATGCGGCCTATGCAACATGCAGCACTGAGACGATATTCTGAAACTGCAAAACCAAGGCCACCAAAAGAACCAACATCAATCCTTCAAACACTAATAGAAAAGATATAACTTGCGGTACTCTATATATGATGTCACAAATGAAGTAATTGAATTATGGCATGAAACATGGAGCCAGCCATGTCTCAGATCTATGATGGAGAGTGAATTACCAGGAAGAGTGTGTTTTCTACAGTATGTATTTTTCTCCAAACCAAACTTTTGTGTGCACTCAACGTTAAAAGAACAAAAGGGACCAAAATATGTGAATGGGAAAAGGAAACACACACACACACATATATATATAGAGAGAGAGAGAATAGAATAGAATAGGATTTTATTAGCCTCCATGAGACCAAGTAGGACCAAGTAATCTATGGAACAAAGATTAAATCATCATACTGCTAAGTGTTATCACTCCAAGAAACTCTTTGTGGTTGTGGGTCAAAGATGCTTGGTAACTTCAAGGTAAACTTGTTTTTGTACTTTGTATGTGTGGATCAATGGGATAATTCAATTACAAATGGTATTCAGACAGTCAAAATGAGAATCAAATGAACCAGTGCTCTCAAGGATCAATAATCAGATGATAGCTTTTAAGTGGGTGAGAAAACAATGCTTATAAACCAAATACAAATGCAGGGTTTAATAAACAATGATAAGAAACTATTAATCAAGTTATGAGCTAACCAATGAGATGACAGTCATTCTGCAGCTAAAACAACTTGAATAAGAGTACAAAAGGAAAGGTGAGAATCTGACATCAATAGAGAGAGAAAACTGTGATTTGTATTATCATATCAAAAAGCCTGTTTACAATATAGTATATCTCTGTATCCAAAATCGACCCCCTGGTTCATCAACAGTTTGTAGCTTTATAGCCTTTACATCAAGATTTCAGATCCTATTTTAATGGATCTGAAATACCTAAAATAGACATAATATTTAACCAAATAGATCTAATCTGATCATTACAAGTTAAAATTGACAGCTAAAGCATTATTTGGCAATTTGTTGATGAAAATCACAGATTCAGAAATCTGTCTTTGATGATTGGGCACTTTCTGTCAAGAGAAATCATGCCATTTGGTGTTATTTCCTTACCATATGTCTTTAAAACTTGATGAGAAAGATATTCTAGCTTCTCCTAATTATTATCCATCATTTAACACCTTTCCCACGTGTTCAGGAAATAAAAAATCGCGATCTAGGTAGAAAGATGACATTTCTGGACTCTTCTGCGCTTTCACCAGCTCTTTTGCCCCTTTAGTTGGTGAAAAGGAAAGCTTTCAACAACTAACTAGCGGATTTCAAAACCAATGAGCTGGTGAAAACCCAGATTTTTAATGAAAACTGCCTTGGGAAAAATCAAATTTCTCAGCCGTGGAGAGTCCGTTTTACACGCTTGAATAGTCGATTGAAAACTAAACATCCTAAGCTTTCCAATGGTTCTTTCAAATTTGCATTTAGAGCTCGAGAAGGCAGTCAAAAGTCCCCTGCAAGATTAGGCATCATTTTTCAAACAAATTTCAGAATGAATTATTTGATTGCTAACATCTGGCTCCAATTGGGATGGAGACCTCCTTGCGAGGTTTCCAAGAACCTGGCAGACCTTGTGCCTTTAGTATTGGGCATGGAGTCATTCAGCCTTTACAATTTATCATCTGGCTATTCTCCAAAGCTTGTTGTTATCTTTCACAATCTTCTTTTTCTGTTTCTTTTCCTTGACTCTCTTCAATGCCAATTTCTTTAAAGTTTCATCAGTTTTAGTGAAATTCTTTGACAAAATTTCATATCTTTCCTTTATGACTCTCTCTAGAACCTCTATTGCTTGATTTTCCTTTTCAATTTCTTAGTAAGCTTGCAGTCATCTGGCTTTCTCTTGTTGGATGTTTCTCCTTCTTCGAAGGTGGTAAAACTTTCAAAGTTTTGTGCAGGTTCCATGGAGTATTTTGGATTATCATTAGCTGGTATCTCCTCCTACTCTGATTCTGAATCCGAATCTGAATAAGGCAAATTTAAAATGTTTGCCTTCTTTACTGCAGGTTATTCTATAGCTGTCTCAAAATCAAGTTTCTTTTTAGCTCTCTGTGCCTTTAAACTAGGGCCTGCCTCTTCTCTTGGTGGTATAGGTGAGAGAGCTCTCCTTTTTCTTGAGCTGCTGTGAGGAGTAGGTTGTTTCTTACCCCTTTTCTTCTTTTCACTTCCAGGCTGTGGTAGATTTTCAAATCCTTCCCAAAAAACAAAATGTTGCCAGGTTCTGTCTCTTTGTCTTAATTTCTCCAAAATAATCATTTTAATTAGACCATAATGACAAAGGGTATTTTTGACGCTGAAAGACTTGGCTCTAATTTTGTTGCATACCTTTGTTAAACTTCTATGAATAAAGAAGGGTAGATTCAAAAGAACTTTCCCTGTGAAGTGGTTTAGAAGTCTAAAATGATATAACATCAACTTATCATACCTGCCCTCTGAGGTTACATACAACTGAATGGCTTTGAACAAAACTTGCCATTCATCTTCCAGTTAGGAAACAAGAATACTCTTCTTCCAGATTATACTTTGGAACTATGTTTTCAAATATGATCTAAAATCTAGGTTCTTGGTTACTGTCGTTTTAAACCAACTCTGACCTGTTCTGGGTAAGCTAGTAGTTGAAGCAATGGCAGCTTCATCAACTATCAGTTCCAAAGAGCCTACTGTAGCTTTCTTTCCATCATATGATTTTGCAAAAATCTTTGCTATCACTTGGTGATAACCCTCCTGCAATCTTTCAACATAGGTTATACACCCTACGTTTGAGAAAAACTAATAAACTTCTGGGTGTGACTGCAAATAAGTTATGTTGTCTTAATGCTTTCCGCAGAGGTGGTCCTCCTCGCTTCCTTGCCATCTGCAAATAATTACCAGTTTATCTGCACACGGTTGACACAGTGACCTTTTCCAAAATGAGGAAAATGTTGGTGTTGGTGAAAATGATCTTGAATGTATGGATGTAATAATGATCAGATCATTCACCACTCTTAAAACTGTCCTCCGTCTGCCACATGGAATATATGACCAAATCCATCATCATATTCCACTAAGACATGGTGAAAACGTGTAATTGTTCCTGTGCCTCTATTTAAATTGCCATCATGATTATATGACATGTGTACAACATGTCTCTTCGGGTTTTTAAGGCGCTGGAGAAAAAAACCAATATCAACACTTTCACCGACTCACTTGCTGTTGAGAGTGCCATTTAGTCGTTGAAACTTTGAACTTTCACTGACTAACTTCAGCTTCAAAACAGATGTTAGCTGTTGAAAAGCTTTTCTTCGAATTTTTTGAATAGACCTTTGATAATCAATTTATTATTGAGAAATAACAATAGGAAATAATAAATTATAACTTATACTTCGATATTTGAATTTCTACAAAATGTATGGAACTCTATTTATGACCATGCTATCACTAAAACTGAAACAAACTGGCTTTTTCACCTAATCCTCCGCTAAATTGAAAATTGTCTGTAGTTTGTTGTAGCTTGCTTATTCAAGAAAATTGAAAGCAATCTATTTTCTCATATGAAGAGCTTATTCAGCTGCTTACTGCTAACCTTAACCAGTAAAAACATGCTTATCATATGACATCATACTTCCAATGAAGCCATGATAACATGGAACTATTTACAAAATCTCTTTGCATGCAGATAAATTTCAGAGAACACTTCATGTTGTGCAACAAAATTTCACCTTGCAGAGCATACTTAAAATCATCATTTGCTTTGATTCCAAAAATTGCAGAACTGAAGACTTCTGAAAAACATAACTCCATATAAACGACTAGCGGATCATAGAAAGAAACCAATTATGTTTGTTGCTTAAGCCTTTCTTCTCCTTCTGATATATGGATCTACTCATAAGCAGGTTTCTGCAATTCTGAAAATAACAGTGAGTTGATTTGACTGCTAATCCCTTCTTGTTTGATATCTAATTCATAAATGATGTCAGCATTTTGTTCTTGAGATGCTTTCTGCTCATTGTCTTCCTCCTACTTGCTACAATCTCCCTCTATCTACAAATCAGAAAGCTGAGGGTTGTCTTTAGAATCTGCTGGAGATCTGAAACTGTCACCTGCTAATGTATCGATCTGATAATCATCTTTGGGGTTTTCAAAGGGGACAATCTCATCTTCATGACAAACATCTTTAATAAATGCATTTAATACAATGTTCAAAGCATCACTATGGTTATCATAGTGTGGATTTCCAATCTCTCTATCATAAATAAAAATATCCTCTATAGCAGCATACTCTTCATAGCCATCATTAACCACAGTGTGCATACATTTTTTATCATCTCTGTGCTGAACAATAGAACTAAATGAAATTCCAGAAATAACGAAGTCTTCAGAAACCTCAACAACTTCCTCCCCATCATTATATTTATCAAATATAGGAAGATCAGGAAACATTTCTAATGACACAGATGAAAATCATGGCATAGAGTTATTAGCAATAGGATTCTGAGATAGATTTTGAAAAATATCACCTTGTTCCTCATCATAACTGCAGCTTCCCTTGATACACAAATCTGAAAACTGTGAACTACCTTCACTGATTTCAATGGATGTATGACCAACAGAAAAATGATTCTCATGATTCTTAACTAAAGAAACTAATTCTTCAGATTGATGAAAATCAGAGATAATGTTGATGGGAGAATCTTCAGCTCCTTTATTATCCATTTCTAGTTCGTTTTGATAGGAAAGCACATCATCATGAAGATCATTTGGGAGTTGTTGCAGGATATGAGGGAGAAATTCTTCTCTATTTGCATTTTCAACTTTATTATCCAATCCATATTCTTCACAACAATTACCAAATAAAAACTGATCTGAAAAGAACCTTTTGCAATGTTCATTGAAWWGTCTGTGAAAATTTTTCAAAGATGAAATGCTTGAAGGAGGTAAAGAAAAATACCACTTACGTGCATCACCCTCCAATGAATGCATGAACATTTTCATACAAACATCTTCATGTTGTAGATCTAGTAGATCCATGCACTCATGAAACTTTTTGAGGTTTTCTGCAGGATTATCTTCTTTCTCCTCTTTGAAGACAGGTAGAAAATCTCCCCATTCTGACATATGAGGTACTGGATGTGGGAAACCAAGAACTAAAGAGAAGTCCAGAGGTGCAAACCTCCGAGCCAAAAGAGAAACAAATGCTTTTGACATTTAAATATTGTGGAGTCGCCACTGAATCCATCTTTCATGGAGTTGCTAGATAGATGATTACAACCAACAAAATGTCCAGGCTTTGTCTATCATCAAAGTTGGATCTATGTTGTGTCCCAAGGAAGCTGAGCTTCAATCTCCTCTCCCTGGCAACGGTGCCAATTTGTTATCACTCCAAGAAACTCTTTGTGGTTGTGGGTCAAAGATGCTTGGTAACTTAAGGTAAACTTGTTTTGTATTTTGTATGTGTGGATCAATGGGATAACTCAATTACAGATGGTATTCAGACAGTCAAAATGAGAATCAAATGAACCAGTGCTCTCAAGGATCAATAATCAGATGATAGCTTTTAAGTGGGTGAGAAAACAATGCTTATAAANGTCTGTGAAAATTTTTCAAAGATGAAATGCTTGAAGGAGGTAAAGAAAAATACCACTTACGTGCATCACCCTCCAATGAATGCATGAACATTTTCATACAAACATCTTCATGTTGTAGATCTAGTAGATCCATGCACTCATGAAACTTTTTGAGGTTTTCTGCAGGATTATCTTCTTTCTCCTCTTTGAAGACAGGTAGAAAATCTCCCCATTCTGACATATGAGGTACTGGATGTGGGAAACCAAGAACTAAAGAGAAGTCCAGAGGTGCAAACCTCCGAGCCAAAAGAGAAACAAATGCTTTTGACATTTAAATATTGTGGAGTCGCCACTGAATCCATCTTTCATGGAGTTGCTAGATAGATGATTACAACCAACAAAATGTCCAGGCTTTGTCTATCATCAAAGTTGGATCTATGTTGTGTCCCAAGGAAGCTGAGCTTCAATCTCCTCTCCCTGGCAACGGTGCCAATTTGTTATCACTCCAAGAAACTCTTTGTGGTTGTGGGTCAAAGATGCTTGGTAACTTAAGGTAAACTTGTTTTGTATTTTGTATGTGTGGATCAATGGGATAACTCAATTACAGATGGTATTCAGACAGTCAAAATGAGAATCAAATGAACCAGTGCTCTCAAGGATCAATAATCAGATGATAGCTTTTAAGTGGGTGAGAAAACAATGCTTATAAACCAAATACAAATGCAGGGTTTAATAAACAATGATAAGAAACTATTAATCAAGTTATGAGCTAACCAATGAGATGGCAATCATTCTGCAGCTAAAACAACTTGAATACGAGTACAAAAGGAAAGGTGAGAATCTAACATCAATAGAGAGAGAAAACTGTGATTTGTATTATCATATCAAAAAGCCTGTTTACAATATAGTATATTTCTGTATCCAGAATCGACCCCCTGGTTCATCAACAGTTTGTGGCTTTATAGCCTTTACATCAAGATTTCAGATCCTATTTTAATGGATCTGAAATACCTAAAATAGACATAATATTTAACCAAATAGAACTAATCTGATCATTACAAGTCGAAATTGACAACTGAAGCATTATTTGGCAATTTGTTGATGAAAATCACAATTCAGAAATCTGTCTTTGATGATTGGGTGCTTTCTGTCAAGAGAAATCATGCCATTTGGTGTTATTTCCTTACCATATGTCTTTAAAACTTGATGAGAAAGATATTCTAGCTTCTTCTAATTATTATCCATCATTTAACACCTTTCCCACGTGTTCAGGAAATAAAAAATCGCGATCTGGGTAGAAAGATGACGTTTATGGACTCTTTTGCGCTTTCACCAACTCTTTTGCCCTTTTAGTTGGTGAAAAGGAAAGCTTTCAACAACTAACTAGCAGATTTCAAAACCAATGAGCTGGTGAAAACCAAGATTTTTTAATGAAAACTGCCTTGGGAAAAATCAAATTTCTCAGCCATGGAGAGTCTATTTTACACGCTTGAATAGTCGAATGACAACTAGACATCCTAAGCTTTCCAATGGTTCTTTCAAATCTGCATTTAGATCTCGGGAAGGCAGTCAAAAGTCCCCCGCAAGATTAGGCATCATTTTTCAAACAAATTTCAGAATGAATTATTTGATCGCTAACACTAAGCTTTTTAAAAGTAAATGTCTAGCTATAATAAAGAGGAATACAATCGAAAACACCCGCTAGAGAGTTACAAACCAATAGAAGATGGCATATACTATAAAGTTCACTGCAAATTGCAGACTTCGGGGATGAAAAATTATCCCATATACTAATGAGATAGATATACTTCATTTGGTAAAGAAAAACAAATTTGGATAAAGGATGATGCCCTGGCTGCCAAAGGTTTGGGAAAATATAACCCAATTTCAGTGGAGAGACTAAGTATGCATCTCTTGATGAAGGAAATGCAAATATGCTATTCCAGGCTAATCTCCTATTGCAAGGGAAAAAGGATGATAACTTATGCAGATATTCATACAGATCTTCATAACACTCGAGGCTAGAGTACAAAGCTAGTTGTTTTAAATAAAATAATGTGCGAATTTTTCCATCTATGTATGGCAACAAAAGACAACTTGGCAAATTGATATCATCACTATAGAGCAGGAAATGTAGGAATCAATGTTACTTTTATCGTGTTGGCGAATATATTGCCTAGGGTCGGGAATATAACTTATCACTGATCAGCAATATCAGGGAAAATATTGAAAAATAGGCAAACTTAAAAAAATACAAAAATATTCAGCATGTTGCTTAAACTTTCTCGACATAAACTGTGTGTAAGTGTATGAAACGTCCAATGTTTCAAGTGGACACTCCACCCATCATCAGGGACAAGTAAAGCTGTAATAATGATAAAACAAGAGTAAAGCTGTAATAATGATAAAACGAGAGCTGGTGACAAGATTTAAAGAAAGAAAATTAAAGGATAGCCATTGGGAAAAAGATTAAATTTATAGATAAAAATTGGAAAATAAGATTAAAATAATCACGAGACAAGAAAATAACAATATGTTAAAAGAAGGGGGGGGGGTTAAGAATTAGAGTAGTAAACAAAGCCATTGAGATTAAAGCAATACTAAAGCATTAATTGCCAACCGAGAGAACTAAAATATGATATAAATTAAAATATGAAATAAATTAAATTTAACCTTTAAAGCCAAATAAGATAAGATAATTTTATTAATGTCCAACAAATGACCACAAAAGTAGATCAATGGGACTGAAGATTACAACAAGTATGAGTACAATGTGGGAGTGCAAATGCAACTCCTAGGTAATGCTGAGAATAACATAAAGAAAAAAAGAAACCCACAGTGGTGTAGCCTCCAAAATGTATAAAACCATGACAAAAGTACGATGATCTAAAATACTCCAAGATATAAGTGAGTAAGTCCGACCCAAAAGTCTGTCCAGAGAGTGTGAGAGAGAGAGAGAGAGAGAGAGAGAGAGAGAGTGAAAGAGAGGTCTGACAATGAGGTTGTCAAGGTCTCCCAAGTCTGATAGTTGAGGGCAAAGGGGGTGAACTAGGCACTGGCTCGCTATTGGAGTCCTCAAGAACTATCTGGGGGTTTGGCCGTATGATCCCAGGCGAGTTGTAGGAGAGGGGTGTACTCCTAGCATCCGAGGCCAAAAGAAAGAAACTATGGATAGATCTTGGACAACTCATCTAAATTTGGGAGGTGGTCTGACAGGCGGGAGGCCCCGCTCTAGGTTCGTTTGGAACTAATCCCTCTAACAATCTAGGGATGCGTGGGTTGGTGTACGGTATGACACCTCTGAAACGGTCTCGATGATAATGATTTGAATCCCTAAGGGGGAGGTTGAGGGGGAACATGGGGTCTCACCAATCTGTTGTTTGGTATACTCTGGGGATTTGCTCGCCGTTTGTTGCTCTAGTCTAATGATTGAAAGTATGAAGTGATAGTCCTAGTCATCCCAGAGTGAGGCATAGCATGCAGGAACTGAGATTTGTAGCTTAAAATCCCCCTGATGAAGAGGGCTAAGCATCTATGGTCCTGGTATCAGAAGAAAGTGGAGAGTGATCTGTAATGTTCCTGACTTGGCTAGTCTAGGAAACGCTGCTAATGTGTGTGTAGGATCAAAGGTTTACAGCATACAAATGATCATACAATTAATAAACGCGACAAAGGACTGCAAAGTTTGTATTATGATATCTCTGTGGATTACAAAATGGCCGAATGCGGCTGAATAACTAACAATACTCGACTAAATCAACATACAAAGGATCTTAGCCGGAATATAAATAAGCAACTGCGGCTGAATAAAATAACAACACTCGGCTAGATCAAAAGACAAAAGGATCTTAGCCGGAATACAAATAAACAACTAAAAGATAATACCCGTAATATGGGAGCATTGCGGAATCAATGAAGAATGATGGAAGACCTGGATGATCTTTTCGGTGACTAGGGTGTGTCTTTCAACACCGAAATCAGCCAACTGGTGTCTTCCTCCTGGAATACATTGAACTATCTCTCCTGAGATGCACCTCTTCTCCTCAATGACAAGTCATAATCTGCATAATGATGAATTAGGTCGCTGACCCTTCCTTTATAGCTTTCCAAAACCCTAAATCCTTGTTGAAACCCTAATTCACTGTTGACTTCCAAAACCCTAAATCACTGCTGAAACCCTAATTCACTGTTGACTTCTTCCCTCCAAGTGACTTTTACTTTATTTTATTATACCTTGATTAAATCACTTAATTAATTAATTAATTAACAATTTTACCTCTAAAAAGTGATTTATCCATCCTTATGGCTTCTCCAGCCACTGAAAGTCACTTTTCACCATCTTATCATGTAGTTCTCTTCTTCCCGATTCCGATGAGCTATCACACTAAGAGGTTTATCCAAGTAATATGCCCATTATGACCTTCTTAGTGAATTTAATTAAGATATGATCCATAATAACTCAAAATTACGGAAATTGTCGGAATGCAACGAAACCAAAGCCAAGCTGTGCAGAATGGATCCTGATGATGAACAATGCAAGTCGGGCCCAAATAAACCCCTCAGTATCTCCCGAACTCTCTGTCACCCCTATTTGGCTACTCGGGTAGGCATAACACTCTGAAATGTTGTAATGTTATAATGTCCCAAAATGGGG